>JAVJIF010030088.1:0-485445 GCA_038442645.1 Agave tequilana | reverse complement strand
CCCCCCCCCCCCCCCCCCCCCCCCCCCCCCCCCCCCCCCCCCCCCCCCCCCCCCCCCCCCCCCCCCCCAAAAAAAAAAAAAAAAAAAAAAAAAAAAGATTTCAAACATTTTATAATAAATGGAGAGGAAGCACATTACGTTCTGCAAATTTACTCTTTCCTACTGTTCACAAGCCACCCTTTTTTTGAATGAGGATAACACACTCTGCCCCTTATAGGGGAGAAATTCTCTCTAAACAAGTGGCAGATCACTGTGAACTCATTAACTTTCCCACCACAAGCAAGTATTTTACTCTTGAGTTCCTCGTTAACCTTAAAAGCAGCTACATCTTCTTTGGAAAAAAGAAAATATTGTTTATCAAGTTTAGATCTTTTAAGTGGATTCAAATTTCTTTCAGTCCACATCTGCTATTAGCCTAGGACTAGTTGGAACTAGTTAAATTATTGATCTCTTGACTCCAAGGATCTAGCAATATAAACCATTGTTTAAGCAACCAATAACTTACATATTTCAACTCCAGTTTCAGCATGCAGATATTCAGATCCAAGCTTGGCATATGAAGGAAAATTGTCCACTAGTTTCAATATCCTTTCACATGAATCACAGGTTTTATCTAACCAATATTTGACACATAGGTTATAGTTAAGATTAGGCAACCCTCGACCATTTTAAAGACCTGAAAAAAATACCACCTAACTTCAGTTCTAGCTGAGGTCAGATCGTCAGAGGATTACTCATTCCAACTATATATTTTTTGAGGACCATTGAGATGAAATTGAAGAACCAAGGTGCTTCAAAAATACAACAGTAATCTGGACTCCCTGTGGGCCTCCATTCAACTAAAATGAATATTTTTGGATATAACAGAACTATCAACATGAATTATATCATAGCTTAATGTCTCTGGTATAGTATGAGCCAATTTCGTGAGCTGGCGTGATTTATTTTCTGTATTGAGTAGCTTTAAATGGTATCAGAAAACAAATTATTCTATTCAACACAGGCTGCTATTTCGAGCTGAGTGACTGATTTTTGGTATCTTGGTTATCATGAGGTTTTCTTATTATCATCAGATTTTCATGGATGTATAACCTCCAGGTTTTGGTTAGTAGAATCATTGAGAAAAATTCTGTATGATTTTTTTCCTCACAAACTTTATGTTAATCTTGTTACTTCATCCGCTTCTTTGTTAGCTTATCCTTTTTCTTTTTCTGTTTCCTTCTACTTTTTGCTCCTTTTTCGCATTCCCTTTTGACATTCTTTTGTGGAGCGCAGAAGAGTAGCTCTGATGTAAAACCACCTGGATCGCAATCACCTTCAAATCGAAACCAAAATTTAAATTGAGGATAAGAAAAGATTTGCTTCCAGGGCCTCACCAGAGCTCCTTCAGCCTCCTCCGACGCCTCCAGTCTCGCCGGAGCGCCGCCATGACCGGATCTCCAGCGTCGTCGCCATCCTGAGGGCAGATCGAAGGGAAGAAGAGCTGATCGGACGCGCTGGCGCTTCCCGATCCACATCGTCCTCTCCGTAGGCTCGTCGAAGCCCCCGGAGACTCGATTCGACTTCATCAGGGAAGGGTCGGCCCTCGCCGCCGTGTTTTGCTGTGTCGCTTCGCTGCCATCGCCGGATCCCTGTCATCGCCACGGCCGGACTGGGATTCCCGCCCCTTGTCGCGAACCCTGACGGAGATCGAGGGAGGGGAACGGGCACCTGCGAACAGGTCCGTCTCGGGTGAAGCGGGTTCTCCTCTGAAGAACCCGACTTGGAAAAAAAATAAGGATCTCGTGCAGTCGTTGATTCCACCGCGACCTCGCCGGGCTCCTATCGTCGGCGATAGCTCCAGCCGCTGCCGCCTTCATTCCACCTTTGCCCTAGCCTGGAGTCGAGGAGAGGAACTGAGCTCAGGTGTTGGGTTTACAGAGTAAACCCGACCCAACTATATAAGGGTTGGGTCGGGTCCAAACCAAACCCGCCCATTGGCTTCAGCCCAAACCCGGATTCTTATTGGGCTTGGGTTCAGATCCTTAAGTGGTTGGGCCGGATCCAAACCCAACTGACCCATTTTAAACCCGTTTGGTTTTTTTAAGAAAATTCATAGCGGGTTGCGGGTCCGGGTTTAGACGGGTTGAGTGATTAAAACCTGAATCCGACTCGATCCAATTAAGTGACGTCACTGCTGACGTCGGCGACCGGGTTATTTCACTGAGTTGACTCAGTCCAGTTCATCCTGACTCAGTCCAGTTCGTCCTGACTCAGTCCAGACTCGCAGCATAACTTCCAAAGGCCGTTCAGAGTCCGTTTCAAGTCCAAATTGAGCCATTTTCGAGGCAGTGGATTCGTGACAACCAGTACTACGCTCCTACAGCAGTCACAATCTGGTTCAAGCTCCGATCGTCTTCCAGATTCAGCTCAGTAGATCAGTGCACCACAGTCAGAGCTTGTTTCTGCCCCGATTCGAGCCCGATTTGCGCCATTCTCGAGGCATCCAGCTTCCACTTCTTATCACCGCTGTCCAAGAATCTTGTGGGCGATCTCAACTCATCAGTGTGAGTATTTCTTTGAGGAATCTTCGAGAATTTTGCGTTTGGGTGTGAACGACTCCACCTCAGGTGATATCACAACTTGACCTAATTCGTTAACTGTTGATTACTTGCAACTACTATACGGATTGCTATAATTTGTTGGTAGAAATGCTATTTGCTTCGATCTAGTGGTTGCATCTTTTCATCATTTTAGAAATGCATTTTTTCTTTACATTTAAAGCTTAAACTTTAAGGTATTTTTTGTTTAGTGCATACATTTAGTTTAATTGACTCTAGGGCTATCCACTGCATCTGCTTGTTTGCCTAAGCCGTCATGACTAATCAGCATTATAGGGATTCCCACTTAGACCAGCTACACAATCTCCATCAGGGTCATATGTCCGTTCATGATTACATTGTCATATTTAAGGACTTAACCCATCGTAGTGAAGTGAGAGAGCACCCTTCTGAGACTCTGACTAGGTTTATTTGGGGTTTACGGCCTAAAAGAAAACGTGCTATGATTACTGGCCCCTATGACTTAGACACTGTTGAAGATGCCTTTGGTGTTGCTTTGAAATTAGACTTGACTTTCAAAACGCTAGTCAATGCCAAGGTCAGATGTTCTAAATGTAAGGGCTATGGACATTATACTTATCAGTGCCCCTCAGAGAGTCAACATGTTAGAACTGTGCCCACTGATGAAGTTGACGATTCGAAGGCTGTTAAGGATGACCAAGTTTCTTCTAAAACTGTTAATATAATTGAAGACATAGCAATTGATTCTGTCACACAGATTATTGAGGAAATTAACATGTCTTCTGATAGTGCCAATGATGACGTGGACGAGACAGTTGAACCTAATATACCCACTGTGTCTAATCAGCCATTCGAGTCTCCTTGTGTTGAACCTAGTTTTATGGTTATTCCTATCAATTCATCTTTTAGGGAGTCACCTGAATTTCTTGCCAAGGTCCAGCAAATGGTTTCTAACACTTATTTTTCGGGTTGTTTAGAGTTTGTGTCCGAGTCCTGTGTACCTCCATCGTTAGATGTGTGTCCTTCTATGCATATTATATCTCTCGTTCTCCCATCGTTAGGAGTTATGTTTAGAATACCTACTGTTTTGCATCTGCCTGTTGCACATATTGATGATATGACTAGGCTGAAAGCAATTTGCAATAACACCTATAAATTTGCTGCATACCCATATAGTATTTTGCAGGAATTTACAGTTGATAATAGGGTGATGGTTACGAGTCACTCTGAGGCCACGAGAAAGTTGCACGCTTGGCGTAAAGATTTCGAAATGACTCTTAAGAGGACCGCGTACATTGCTTACGAGTTGGATAGCCCGTGGGATTCTGGTATCAGCTCCGCTTTCAGCCAGGACGATGCATCTCGCTCTACTCTCTGTTCCTTGATCGTGCTGCTATCTTCCACCACCGACTTGTCATGGAGACCAGCTCCTCCTCCGTCACCATGGTCTCGACATGATGTACCCATGCTGCTGCCACGACCACCACCTTGGCCAGATTGAGATGCTTCGTGAGGAGAGTCCTCACTCGACAGGGTCGAGTTTCTCCCACCCCGAGGGAATTGATGAGGACATCACGCAGTTCCTATTTATCTTTCATGTCTTAGTTTATTCAGAGGATTTAGTATTTAGTTTCAGCCTTATTTGAGTAGTTGTTTTAGCTTTATTTGTGTTCCTTTGTGGGCGTTTAGTACCACATCGGTTATTTCTCAGTACTCCTCTCTTGTAAAGCCTATATAAGGCCCCCTAGACTATTGTATTGGACAATGAATGAATGAATGAATGAATGATTAAAACTTTTCCTCAAATTGTGTGTTAAATTCTTGAGTTTAGCTGCTCTCGAGTTTAGGGTGAGAAGCCCGTATAAGGGGTGGAAACCCAAATCTTTTCTTATCCTCAATTTAAATTTTGGTTTCGATTTGAAGGTGATTGCGATCCAGGTGGTTTTACATCAAGCTCTTTCTTGCATAAACCATGATAGATGTTTCCTCCAGTTAACTAGCCTATTTGGTTGTATGGCAAGCCCCTCTCTTGTCCTAAATTTCCTTGGCTGAGAATTTGATATAAAAAAATCAACAGGACTCATAATTATGATAGGTGGTCATAAATTTTCTTCAAAATCTGTATGGATTCTTTCCAGTAAGGAAGTGTTCCATAACAACTGCATTTCGTGGGAAGAATGCTTAGATGACTGGATGGTTAAGTAAAAATATATTATATCTTATCCTTTTAGCAAGATTTAATAACTTTCCAATATTTCCCCCTCATTAGACATTATGATGATAGACTTTTGTCACCCCTTGCAAAAATCCTTATGCAGTTGATGTACACTATTCTGATAATCACTATCTTTCAGCTCATGTCTGATGTGATTAGGGTCTCCCAAGAAGCAGTATTTCATAGATTAAGTATCCTTCCAATGAAAAAACTGATATGTCATTAGCCACTAGCCAATATAAGTTTACTTAAAACTTCTGTGTCTTCTCTAAAAGTAATGTGCTCCTTTGTTGTTCTTTATTTATTTTACTACACTTCTCTCACCTTTTTTTGGGGAATGTTTAACTAATGCAACTTTTTTATCGGTTATTTTGGTTATAGAATGACTACGTTCAGTCAGATCAACAAGCTTTCTATTATTTAGAGAAGGCTGTTGACCAGGTATGCATCCTCAAGAACAATTTTCTTTGTGGTATCTTCCTAATTCTGATGATTCTCACTTAAATTGATGTTTCATCTAGTTACATCCAGGTGCTTTGTATCTTCTTGGTGCTGTATATTTGACTGGAGATTGTGTGAAGAAAGATGTTGCTTCTGCAATGTGGTGCTTTCATCGGGCATCAGAAAAGGTTTTATACATTGTTCTTTTTTCTCATTAAGTTGTTCACTGCGTGTACCGTGTACATAAGTTCAGACATGTTGTCTTTAGCTTGGTTGTTGTAGAAATACTTTATTTTCCATGTTGACAATGTCATTCTCAGGTTAAGAATTCAACTATTACAGAAAACTAACTGAAGAATTGTAATTTTGTGTGTGCTGTGTACATAAGTTCAGACATGTTGTCCTTAACTTTTGATTCCTGGATCTGGTTATATGACAAACAACAAATCAATGATGCTGTGAAGACTTAATCGATCTGAAAATACTATAAAAGATCTGAGTTGTGGTGCATATTTACTTACAAGAACGAGAAGTTAGCCTTATATTATGTATAAGGAATGAATCTGGAACTAATTTCTGCTAAAATTATGCACAGGGCCATGCCGGAGCAGCAATTGCATATGGATCACTTCTTTTGAAAGGTACATTTTTCCTTCGTTGCATGCCAAGCTTTACTAGTCTATTTCTTCTACTTTTCCATTTTAACCGAATGATTTTCACATTTACTCTCTGCAGGTGTCGAAGTCCCAGAAGTGATAACCAGATTTGACGGCAGCAGAAGCCCGTCTACTGGAGCAGCGAGGAAGAAATCCAAGAACATCCGAGGCGACCCAGTGAAAAGGGCCAAGGAACAATTCCAGATCGCTGCCGAGGCAGGTTCTGACCTCGGCCTCCGGTGGCTGAAAAGGCTCGAGGACATCGAGAAGTCTCAGGCGCAAGCAGCTCAATGAAAGGCGTGCACGCGATGTTGTTACTTATGAATTTTGCATGAAGAATGACATTATTAAGAATGACCATTACCATTGATGGACTGCTAAAAGTTCATGAATCTTGTTCTGTCGATGATGAGCTTGGTGTATGTATTGGTTATGTATTATCAAAACCATTGTCTTTATTCATCTCTCTCATACAATGTTAAATCCTTGTTTTCTTGGAATTCTTCGATGCAGTACTTGCTGTTTCATTCAGAAAATCACTACTTTTACATTTACAAAGAAATGAATTGCATAGAAATGAACCTGATCCTCTCGTAACTCAATCGAAATTGTAAGTGTTTTGAAAGAAAATTATTTAAAATTCATAGAATCAAAAGAAGAAAAGAATTTATGTGATTCTTAAAAAAGCAAACAAAAAAAGGAAAGAAAGAGAGAATGAAGAAAAGAGCTGTAGACTCGAAGTTGGGCCCAATTTCATTCTTTCATTTTGGGCCTTAAGGCCCTGCTGAAACCAGTTAACTTACCCCGAGGGACACGGGACCGCCTCAAACACACCAACAAAGCGTGCATTTAATCCGATTTAATTATCCCACCAAATCGAATCACAAAGCATATTCCCAACAAACAAATCGCAACCGTCCATCAAAAAGATTCCCCTTCAAACGGACGACCCACAGACCGTTGGGATTTCCCCTTTCCCCACGACCCGCGCGCGGGAGCAGACCACGCGCGGGAAACTAAATGGGGCAGGATTCTCCAAAATGCACCTCCCGTCGCTTTAAATTCCCCCCAAAAAAGAGCCCCAACCTTTTTTTTTCTGATTTTTCCCTCGGCTCTCGAGCTTCAACGATCGAGAGCGGTGGCTCTGGGGCTCAGCTCCCATCTCCCCCTTTGATTCCTTTCCCCTTTTGGAAGAGATTCCCATTTTCCATTAGGGTTTTGGGGAACCTCGCGAGAACCCCCCGCCTAGGGTTTGGTGTCATCTTTAAAATGTAACCACTTTTCTGTCATAAAAACAGAATTCTCCACTTTCGTTTCCTTCTCCTTGTTCGAAGCGTCTCGATCTAGGGTTTAGGGCTTTTGTTTCGCCCAATGTCGTGGGCTGATGCGGTTGCCGACGACGCTGGTGACGCTCGCCGGCCGACGAGGCCGTCCTACATCCCCCCTCACCTCCGATCGACGAAGCCGTTGTCTGCCTCAGCTCCTGAGTTCAATCCTTCGTCGAAGGCCTTAACCGATCCGGCTCCGGCGCCTTCGTTTGTCGGCCTCCGCGGGTCGAACCGGCCGGTCCGTCAGCGGTGTGACCGGGACCGCCCGGTCCGGGCTCGCGAGACGAGCCCTTTGTGTATTGCCGAAAAATTCAACGAGTTGGGTGTGTCGGTGGAGGAGACGGCTGGCGACGGCGGCGGCATTAATTTCGAGGCGTACGATGACATTCCGGTGGAGACGAGCGGGATGGACGTGCCACCGCCTGTGAATAGCTTTGAGGAGATCGATCTGGGGGAGGCGCTGAACAATAATATCAGGATGTGCAAGTATGTGAGGCCGACGCCGGTGCAGCGGCACGCGATCCCGATCTCGATGGCGGGAAGGGATCTCATGGCCTGCGCGCAGACGGGCTCTGGGAAAACGGCGGCGTTCTGCTTCCCGATCATCTGCGGGATAATGAGGTGCTGCTCGACCCAGCCGCGGGGGTATCGTGGGGCCAGGACCGCGTCTCCGCTGGCTCTTATTTTGTCGCCGACGAGGGAGCTGTCATCGCAGGTTTGTCGGGGTTTGGGAACTGGAAGGATTTTCTGGGGTGGGTTCGGTTTGTGTGATTTTGGTTGCTTATTTGTGGTTTTTTTTTTTTGGGGTGAATTTGTAGATTCATGATGAAGCCAAAAAATTCTCGTATCAGACTGGGGTGAAGGTGGTGGTGGCGTACGGTGGTGCTCCTATGAACGTGCAGGTCTGGTTGCTGTTCGCATGGTTGAATTTTCTTGTGCATGTTAGATCCTTTGTATCTACTTGATGCTCTTAAGCATAGAATGCATCACATGGCGATTTTTTACGTGTACTGAACTTGCAAAGAATGAGACATTTTGCTCTATCCTAAAATGGTCTCCAGGAGCACTGTGTCAGATATATTGCTCCCCATTGTTGAATTTTCTTGTTCATGTTAGAGATTTTGCATCTAATTGAAGTTATATGGTGTAGAATGCATAGGATTGTGATTTTGTTTGCAAAGAATGAGCTATTTGCTAAAAACTAATATTATTAAATTCTACTCTTCTGCATGAGAAAGATGTTTCAGTTTAAGAAATCATGCAAGGAGCTGTGTGTCATTAGTTGCTCTCTTGAAATAAATAAGTTGCCAAAGGCTGACCTGCGCTCTGGTATTTTAGAAGAATGTTAAATAGTATTTTCTGTTGAACTTTAATTTGGGTGTCTTTTAAGATTACTGGGATACAATGGACATATTGGGGTGAAGTTTGTTGTGGCATATAATGGTGCTCCTCCGGGACCTGAAGTTTCACATTTTTGTTTGGTACCAATCTTGCATTAGTGAATCATGCTGCATTCGTACCATTCTAAATTATTGCCAACTGTGTGGTGCTACTTCATGACTACTTCCTGAGTAGGATGCCTTTTAACTCTTTATTGGGATTTGGGGGGAAAAACTTGAATTGTTTTTTCTGCTGAACTTGGACTTTGAGGTTCATTGTAGTTGCTATGATAGATTGAATTATTTTTGTTGAACCACCTATCCAATGAATAATTTTGATGTGGTTGCCATGTTAAATTTGTCAAGTCTATTTGTTGTGGGTGGTAGCTTTCTTTATATTGGATGTGTTTAAAAACTTTAGATGTGGTGTTATGTTGAAAATGAAATGGATCATCATTGGGTCACCTTAATGGAGTGAAATCAAAGAATTAGATGATTGTTTTATATGGCTGACTTAGATTTTTGTTTAAGGTTTAAACCACTTGTCAAGGGTCCAAGCTCGCAATGTTTACTTGCTAAATTTAAGTTTTTGTTATAAACTTCTTGCTGTAGGTGATAGACTAGAGATAATTTGTTGGTTTGGACTTCTTTAAACTTATTTTTTTTTAATTTGATTACTTGAACATACCTTTTTCTTCGATGTTTTGAAATCCTGTACTTCAATGCAGGAAATGTGGAATTGTGCTTTTTGTTTATGGTCTGTCAAGTCACTAAGGTGCATGTGAAACAAAGTTCATCTAATTGGAATCTTAAAGTTCACCAAACAACAATTAGCCGGACCATCTTTCTCCTGCATTGTAGTTGGATATTAAATATGCGATCTCACATGTAAAGACAAATCAACAACCATCTCATACATTCTTCTTTCTGTTCTTGTGCATGCATGTGTTGTTGCCTTTGAATCTTTCAATGTTTTCCCTCTCTTCGTTATCCATAATGGGGGGTCCTCAACATGGGGAGAAATCTCAGCTTAAATTAGCTCATCTTTAATGTGAATGATTATTTGGGGGAAAAAATTTAACTGCTAGAGATTCTTGTGACATGATCTTAGCTCTACTCTAGTGTTGATTGTATTTTTATTCTCAAAATAGATAGATTATTACCATAGCTCTGTCTTAATCTCTTAAAGTTATAACTTCCAGCATGTTCTCCTAAAACACTATCTTAGTTGATGGAACAAATAAATTATACCTTCCAAACTGAATTCATCTGTTGCAGGTTGGTCCATAAATGCCCTACATGTGCCAATCTATGGAGAAACATAGGGTTGTGACTATCAATGTTAAAGATATCAATGACAACATGTGATCCATGTGAAAGAAATCTCTCATGAAATCAATCGGATTTTAAAATCTCTTCATGATTATATGAACACATGGGACACATTTACATCAAATAAAATCGATGTGCCTTTTGGTACTCATAATTTCTTGGATACTTGGATGTTAGTTTTTCAAAACCAAACATTATTCTTAATCACATGTAATTTATCATAGCGAAAGTTAACTAGATGACCTTTACGATTGTTTTCCATTGAAAATTTAACAAAGGGAAAACTTACAAAAAAAGATTGAAGAGCGAAATTACAAGTAATAAAAAGAAGAATTACAAGTAGATCTCCTCTGAGATTTCTAGGGAAATGTGCCGGTAGGAATCTGATCAGCGCGCGATCACTTTATCCCTTTGATGATGCAATCGATCAGGTGATCAAACTGCCTCATAATAAGATCTCTTCTCGTTTGGTTTGGGGAATCGGAGAACAGAAGATCAGTAGAGCCCTCTTGCTAGGAATTCTGCTCTTTCTCTAAGCCAATTTCCTCTCTGTCTGTGTGAGTGTCTCCTTGGCTCAGTAAGGGACCTATTTATAGCAAATGTGGGGTGTAACCGTCCCCTTAATTCAGCAAAGCTGAATCAGTCTTTAGCTTCGCGCGAGGCCTCATGTATAATGTGTTTCTCATTCTCTCTCTCAGTCAATGTTTCTATTATTTCTCCTAAATCTGTGTAAACATGTGACCAATATGTGTGTATATATACAACCAAGAATCATAGCTAGTGGTATCTTGTCATTGCACAAATAAGTGTTCTTCTCTTTCTTCTTTATATTGGTACCAGAGCAACTCTTGTATCATGTCAAGTATTTCCTTTTCATCTTCGTCTCCATCCAAACACCTGCATCCATAGTCACTCTCAATCCCAACATCACTCACTTTCTAAATGTTAAACTCGACAAGAAAAACTATCTACTGTGACGTTCCCATTTCCTTCCTCTTCTCAAACTCCACGATCTCGAAGGCCTCGTCGACGGAACCTCTATGTGTCGGGTCTGGTTCCTTCCTTCTACCAAGAAGGATGCTCAACTCACTATCAATTCGGAATACACTCGCTGGATCAAGCTTGATCAGATGCTCTTATGATGACATATCTCCTCGCTCACTGAGGTTGTTCTTGCTCATGTTGTCGGTCTCACCACATCTCGTGATGTGTGGTGCTCTCTGGAGCAAATCATTGTGTCACCCTCCAAAGCTAGAGTAAACAACTCAAATACCAGCTGTACACTATCAACATGGGCACCTCTTTTATGTCAGAGTACATCCAGTCTGTTAAGTCTATCGTGGACAATCTGGCGGCAGTGGCTAATCTAGTTGCCGACTCCGACCTCGTCTCTACCTTACATACTGGTCTGTCTTCCAAATATGACTCGTTCGTCACCTGCATCAACACACGAGTCGACTCTGTACGACCTCATGCTTAGCCAGGAGATTTATCGTAGGCGTGCTATTACTTCACATACTCCACAACCCACATCTCCTCTTCTCCTGCGGTTCATACCGCTTTTCGCACTTTAAGCTACCATTCAGCTCTATCTTCTTTCCGTGGTTGTGGTCGTGGACATGGTCGAGTCAGGGAGCGTGGTCGCGGTCATGGACATTCCTTCCAGTGCATCAGCCCGTCGATGGTCGATCTCAATGCCGGATTTGCAATCATTTTGGCCATTATGCTAACCAATACTACAATCATTATGATGATTCGGCTAGCCCAACTGCGCTTCTCCACTCTTATGGGAATAGTCCAGTCGATCCCAATTGTTATGTTGACTTCAGAGCCACTCATCACCTAACGATTGATATGGCAAATCTGGCGGTTCACTCAAAATATCAAGAACCTGACAGAGTTTGCATGGGTAACGAGACATGTTTGCCTATCTGATTTACTAGTGTTTCTTTATTGTGTTCTTTTGTTTCTTTTTTGTCTTGAAAAATCTTTTACATGTTCCTGATATCACCAAAAATCTTTTGTATGTTAGTCAATTTACTGCTGATAATAAAGTCTTTTTTGAATTCCACCCTGACTCTTGTTTTGTCAAGGATCTCTCCGCTCGGAAAACTCTACTGTGGGGACAACTTAAGGAAGGCATGTATGTCTTCTCCTTGGGGAATTATAATTTCATCGCCTCCCCAGGCTCTTCTCGGTGAGCGTGCATCTTCCTCTGTTTGACATGAGCGCCTAGGCCATCCCTCTACCAGAATTATCTCCTGTGTTTTATCTCAGCATCGGCTTCCTTCCTTCACTGATCATGCTGGTACCCCTCTCTGCATCCTCAGTTAGCAAAGGAGAAGTCAATGTCTCTCTTTTTCGCCATCTTTCACGATTGTTATTGCTCTTTTAGAACTTATTCACTCTGATCTATGGGGTTCGTTTTCTGTGTCCGCTATAAGTGATCATCGCTATTATATTAGCTTTGTAGATCACTATAGTAAGCATGTTTGGCTTTATCCTTTAATTACTAAAGGTGATGCTTTCTCCATTTTTCTTGAGTTCAAAATTCATGTGAAAAAATTTCTTGGGCGTTCTATTAAAACACTCTAAACTGATGGTGGTGACGAGTTCATTAAATTTAAACCTTACTTGTCTTCTCAGGTATTGCTCATCGTTTATCCTGTCCACACATTAGTGCCCAAAACGGCACCGCAAAAAGAAAGCATCGCCATCTTGTCGAGATCGGCCTTACTCTTCTGGCCCGGTCAAATGTTCCATTCCATTACTGACCTTATGCTTTCCAAACTATCTCATTTCTCATCAATAGAATGCCCACCCCCGTCCTTCATAATCTCTCCCTACCAGAATTTATTTCATAAAACACCTGACTATCTTTCCTTACGAATTTTTGGTTGTGCTTGCTACCTTCATCTGCGTCCATACCAAACTAATAAGTTTAGTTTTCGGTCCAGTCAATATGTCTTATTAGGCTACTCAACTTCGCATAAAGGTTATCAATATTTGCATATCCCCTTTGATCGTATTTATATCTCCCGGGATGTTGTGTTCGATCAATCTTTTTTTTTTAGTCTCCTCTGCCCTCTCTCTCTTCACCTACACCCATGCCTTCACCACTGATCCCCGTCTCCACGTCTCTGTTATCTTTTATTGTTCTAGTATCCTTTTCTCATGCAGACCCCACCATTGACTCTTCTCCTCCACCACCACCTCCATCACATACTACTCCACCGCCTCCACCAGCAACCGCCGATGAGTCCTCATCGTCCTCATCCTCAGGCTCTCCCAGTCTCTTTCCTACCAGGACCCACCATATGGTCACCAGAAAACAAGATAACACCAAAATACCAAAAGTCTGGCTAGCCACCCGGTATCTCATGCCTACATGTCTCCTGGCCGAGTTGGCCACCACTTCTGTCGAACCTATATGTTTTACGCAAGTTTCTAAAGATCTCAAGTGGCGCCATGCAATGGACATTGAGATGAATGTCTTGCTTACGAATAAAATCTGGTCGCTTGTGCCATACCACCTTATTATGAATCTGGTTGGCTGCAAATGAGTTTTCTAGTTAAAACATAAACTTGATGGTTTTGTTGACAGGTATAAGGCTCGCCTGGTGACCAAGAATTTTCATCAACAATCAGGATTAGGTTATGGTGAGACATTCAATCCGTCATTAAACCGACCACTATCCGTATCGTGTGCAGTCTGGCCGTCTCCAAGGGCTGGTCTATTCAACAGTTGGATGTGAATAATATATTTTTGCGGGGTTTTCTTACTGAGACTGTCTACATGGAACAGTCTTCGTGGTTCATCAATACCGCTTGTCCTAGTCATGTATGTAAGTTTCACCGCAGTATCTATGGCCTCAAAAAGGCTCCACGGGCTTGGTTTTCTCACCTTAGCAGTTATCTAGTCACAATAGGCTTTGTGGGCTCCAAGTCGACACGTCTCTCTTCCTCCGACGGCCCAGGACAGATCTTCTGGTTCTTATCTATGTGGACGATATCATCATCAAAGGCAATGACTCACGGGCTATCACTCGTTTTATTCAAGAACTAGGCCGGGAGTTCTCACTAAAAGACCTCGACCCACTGCACTATTTCTTGGGCGTGGAGTGTCACCGTACACCCTCAGGTCTCTTTCTCTCAATAGAAGTACATTCGTGACTTGCTTCTCTGACTCAAGATGGATGGTGTCAAGCTTGTCAGCTCGCATATGGCTTCTTCTTGTTAGCTCTCCATGGTTATTGGCAAGCCTCTCTCTGACCCCTTTGTCTATTGAAGTACTGTTGGGGCTCTACAATACCTAAACTTTATCAGACTCGATATTGCTTTCTCGGTGAATAAGGTCGCTCAGTTCATGCAAGCTCCAGCCGATGGCATTGGACGCTGTAAAATGGATCCTCCATTACCTCAAATCTACCATTCAACATGTCCTTTTTCTCTCTTGTCATTTTTTTTTACAACTTACTGCTTACACCGATGCAGATTAGGCAGGGTCGATCGATGATTGAAAATCCACCAGTAGCTATTGTGTCTTTCTTAGTACAAATCTCATTTCTTGGAGTTCAAAGAAGCAGTGCACTATGACACGATCTAGCACTGGGGCAGAGTATAGGGGCGTGGCCAATGCTGCAGCAGAGGTTGTTTGATTCCAGTCATTATTTTGTGAGCTTGGAGTTCCGTAATCTCCCTCAATAGTTCTCTGTGACAATTTCGGTACAAAATATCTCTCGATCAATCCTATTCGTCACTCATGCTCCAAACATGTTGAGATCGACATTCATTTTGTGCGGGACAATGTCGCCTATGGGGTCCTAGATGTTCTGTTTGTCAACACTAAAGACCAACTAGCAAACATCCTTACTAAGACTTTGAGCTCATTAAGATTTTCTATGCTGAAGAACAAGCTTTCGGTTCTTTCGAACCCACTTCGCTTGCCGGGGGGTGTTAGAAATACCAATGACAACACGTCCATGTGAAAAAAAAATCCCTCATGAAATCAATCAGATTTTAAAATCTCTTTATGATTATATGAACACATGGGACTCATGCACAATATGTTTCTCATTCTCTCAGTCAATATTTTCTATTGTTTCTCCTAAATCAGTATAAACATGTGACCAATATGTGTATATACATACAACTAAGAATCATAGCTAATGTTATCTTGTCATTGCACAAATAAATGTTCTTCTCCTTCTTTATCTATCAATCCCCCGTGAAGGTTGTAGGTTAAGTTTGACTAACTGGCCTCATTGATCTTCCGAGCCTTTGTCTAGTAATTAGGAATTTTCTTGTGAATCATCCTCTATTTGACATTATGCGAGGTTTCTGATTGTCATGGAGTTCCATAGTTGTTGTTGATCCTCGACCAACTTGTCTTGTATGAGTTTCCTTATGTGGGCTTCTAGAAGCTTGAAACTCCACCACTTATTGATTTCTTCTTCTATATCATTACATTTCCATCATTATATTTCGCAAAGCAAAGAACTATTAAAATCTTAAAATTCTAGTCTGCAAAGTCTAAATTTCCTGATATATTATATTTTGTTTGCGACAAATACACCTGTATAGTTTCCTTCTGCAACCCTCTGGATCCCTACATAAAAGAACAGGGAGTTGACATTAACATTCCTTCTTATGAAAACCCAAATTGAAGTAGGTATTTTTGTATGCCTTCCAGAATAGGTGACTCGGTCAAGTTAAACTTCTCAGCATCCTATGATATATTGGGGTTTGTTCAGATGATATACGAGTTGGGCTGCCACTTGTTTGCTTATGAGTTATGGCCAGGTTTGATTTATGCGAATTAGTTGTTTTCTTGGCTTATTTTCATTTGAGAAAATTTATTTTTGCTCAATGTGGTATCAGCAAGGACCTTATTTGTATATACGTTGCAATCAGGCACTGAGTTATTTTCAGATTTGTTACTCCAATATGGGCAATAATACTGATCTGAAAATGCATTTAAATAAAGTCTATTTTCGGGTATAATGTTGATCTCTTACATGAATGAAATATCAAATTTAATACTTAAAATTGTAATTTATAGATTTGTACCTGTTTGTTATACAACTCATAAAGTCAACATTATTTCATTTCTTCTTGTAAAGATGGCACATTTAATATGACTAAAAGATAAATGAAATATTCTTCTGCTGTTCTCGTTGTTTTAGGTTTATCAGTGCTTTTCTAAATTAGACTGATGTGAGCATGTGACTCTCTGACTTCTGTTTCCTTTTCCATCCCTCAAAAGTAATAATTGCAATCATCATTTCTTAAATTTCCTTTCTTTATACTATCCCATCTCACAAGGTTGATAGGTTTTGCTAGGAAGTTAACTATGTGTTTGATTTTATGCTAATTTTTTTTTCTTATTCTTGAATGTATGTTAGTTAATATGTTACTTATTTGGTGTAATTTTTTTCTTTCGTTGTAGTAACACATCTGAGGGGAATTTCTTATTTAAATTATGCTGCTTTGTCAATTTTGCTTTATATCCATACTTCTCTGCTTGTCCATGACAGTAGAATGATCCTTGTTGATGTTGAATCTTTTGCTTTTCAGCTACGTGAGCTAGAGAGGGGTGTTGACATTCTGGTTGCCACTCCTGGACGCTTAGTTGATCTCATTGAAAGAGCTAGGGTGTCTCTTCAGAACATCAAATACTTGGCTTTAGATGAGGCTGATAGGATGCTGGATATGGGCTTTGAGCCACAGATCCGTAAGATAGTTGATAAAATGGACATGCCACCTCCTGGTGTAAGACAGACAATGCTTTTCAGTGCGACCTTTCCGCATGAGATTCAGGTTTGTAATGTATGAGCAATGAATTCGTAAGATAGTTTTTCCTTAGTGAATTTGATATTTGATAATAATTCTGGACCTTTCTGAATT
The DNA here is from genome assembly GCA_038442645.1 of Agave tequilana. Taxonomy (NCBI): domain Eukaryota; kingdom Viridiplantae; phylum Streptophyta; class Magnoliopsida; order Asparagales; family Asparagaceae; genus Agave; species Agave tequilana. The sequence goes on along the minus strand of JAVJIF010030088.1, from coordinate 468,627 downwards.
CTGGAGATGTATTGCCTAGGAAACAATAATAATTTGAGTACAAGAACTTTTACCTCTGTAACCCCTCATTGATAATCAGCACAAGTTTTTGCGCCATGCACAAATTTTTCTCAATTTATACATTTTGAAATCTTTAACTGGTGCCTCTAGTTATCAGTTATGCTATGGATGAGTTCATAAGCTGTTGCCGTTCAGTATATCCATATTAGGTTTGATTGGATAAATTGACTTGATTATTATGTATGCTAATCAAGAAATTGTTCCTTTTCTGTTCAAACTACTTTTCCTTTCAAAGAAAAGGTGCATCCAACTTTGTTTTCTCAAATTACAATATTGATTTTCTTTTTTTTTTTTTTTTTTGCCATTTTTTGTTTATGATCTGTTAATCATTCTTTTGTAGCGGTTAGCTTCAGACTTTCTATCAAATTATATATTTCTGGCTGTTGGGAGAGTTGGGTCTAGCACGGATTTAATCACCCAAAGAGTTGAATATGTTCCAGATATGGATAAGAGAAGTCACCTGATGGATCTTCTCCATGCTCAAAGAACGAATGAAACCTCTGAAAAGGTATTCAACCCTTAAACTACGCATCTATGTTAAAGGGCTTTACCATATTTTGGTTTTGATTTGATTGTTGGCCCTGAAAATTAATGCAAATAATCCATGGTATTGGTACTTATATTGTTTGTAATTCAGCAAGCTTTGACGTTGGTTTTTGTGGAAACAAAAAGAGGGGCAGATTCTTTAGAATACTGGTTGTCTTCGAATGGCTTCCCGGCAACAGCTATACATGGTGATCGTTCTCAGTATGTAAGTTATATCTATTTCTCATTATGTTTGAATTATTCTCAGATTATACAGCTCATATAGTCTGTAACCTAGATGTTATATGAATATCTAATGTGACCACATGTCCCTTGTTCAGAATTTGTGCTGAAATATAATAACTTGTCGATTCTATATTTTTGTAGTTTTAAATGTCCACATATCTGTTAAAGATGCTAAAAGATGATCCCTGCTTTTGTGGTTAATATTAATTTGATGTTTCACTTAACTTCATAGCTGTGTTTATTTCATAGTTTGTAGATGGGAAAGCAGACAGTAGACTGGAGGTCTAGTTGTTCATGCTCTTCATTCTTGTCTGAGCTGAAGAAAGACTGTTATTTGTCCAGAAATGATTTCAAATAATCTCTATGCTTGTTGTCATTTAAATCTAATATATTATCTCAATTTTAATGAACAATGGATCTGAATCAATTGGTCTACACTGCCCACGGCTTATTGGTATTAAACTGTCCTGACATGTATTATTATGTTTTCTTTTTTCTTCAATTACCCCGTTAACAAGCAGAACCATTGTTGGGCAATTTTAGCTGACCGTTCAAACGGTGTACATTATCATATAAGTTATATGACCTAAAATTTACAGAACTACAGTCGGTCAATTTTAGTTGATTCATCTTTTGAGAAGAGAACTTTTTGTATTGAAACCTATGCTTATTTCTGAGTTTCTGTGTGTTGTTTGCAGGATCGGGAGAAAGCTTTGAATTCCTTCAAGCATGGTTATACTCCTATCATGGTTGCTACAGATGTTGCTGCCCGTGGTCTTGATATCCCACATGTCGCGCATGTTATCAACTTTGATTTGCCTAAAGACATAGACGACTATGTTCATCGAATCGGCAGAACTGGCCGTGCTGGCAATACTGGTTTAGCAACCGCTTTCTTTAGTGATGGAAATCAACCTTTGGCCAAGGCTCTGGCTGAGCTTATGCAGGAAGCAAACCAAGAGGTCCCTGATTGGCTTGCCAGGTACGCTGAAAGGTCATCTTTTGCTGGGGGGAGGAGCCGCAGGTCCGGTGGAAGCAGATTTGGAGGCCATGACTATCGCAAGGATGTTTACTCGAGGAGAGGGAACTATCGTTCTCACTCTTATGCAGCTAACAGTGGTCATAGTTCAGGAGTTGCTGGTGCTCCATACTACCCTCAGGGTTTTGATTACGATCATGGACCCATCGTGGCATCTGGATGGGAGGACTAAAACTGAGGAGCTTTCTTTCTCTAACAGTATACAGCTGTCGCGTATATAAATACCATATACTGGTCTTAGTTGCAAGTAAATGGCTGACAGAATGGGTGTAGTGTAGGTATAGCTTTGTACTTACATTAGGCTCACAATGTTTTCTTCTCTTCTTTTTGTGGATAACCGATAGTGTCATTTTGCTGTGGGGAGTAGCTTTTGGAATTAGTGATGGTGGCTGATTTTATGGTCATTATGACGATAAATTGATGTCTTTTGGGACCGCAGTCTGTTTCAAGTCTTCATTATGTGTAGCTGGTTCGCATTAATTCTGATGAATTTACAGTATGGGTTTTGTTATTTCTAGTTAATGAACTTCATGTTGAATGTGATGATTGATTTCTGCTTCTTGCTTCTGGGATTTCATTTTTGTTATCCAAATTCGTTATTTATTCATTATGCACCCCTCTCTCAATTCTCATTCATACAAGGTAGAAGATGATGTTCTTGAGGTATTGCTTTATTGTGATTTGTAATAATTTACCTTAGATTAACAACAAATGCGTGAAAAGAAAAGAGTTAAAAATTTTACTATTTTATATTTAGTAAGAAGAGATGAAATAGAAAAATGATTAGCTCTGATCTCAACAAGCCAAGTGACAATTTGGGTTGGGTCTCGAGTATTCATTCCATCTCAATGCCTTTGTTTAGTGAGTTCCAAACTTCGATTCTTCTTCATCTTCAACTGCTTTCTGCCATTGTTCTTGAAATCATGCTTAGATGTACATCTTCATCAGTGACTATGGAAATATTAAGTGACACTTTATTCAGTTTCCTCCATCATTTCAAAAGGTAACGTGCTTCAAAATATGATCGTTAAAGACATGGTTCAATTGCCATAATTTTCAATTATCATGGCTGCAATCATTCAGCCCTCTTATTTGATTCTCCTTTGTTTTTATTCACCTAAACCCCGTGTAAAGTCATTTGTCATGTTAATTAAATGGAATTAATATCAACTTTTCTATGAATTTCTCTGGTTTTTAATATATTTAGGAAAAAGGAGAGATGAGTTATGCCCATGTAGCCATGCCAAGAAAGATTAAGCTTCGGTCTGATCATTAGTCTGGGTCCGAGTTCGGGTTCGGATCCGAGTCCGGGTTCCATTATGTATATGGATATGTAATCTAGGTCGAGCCCGTCAACTCACGTAACCAGCCTGGGTCACCTGGGCCTAGACCTGACCCGGGCCCACCCCCATCTATGGGGCGTGCCTGATGGGAATAATATGTCCATACATCCACAGAGGTTCATGCCAACATCAAAACATAAAATTAGATACATACCACACAAAACATGTGTCCATAAAACAAAGCTCATATCCATAAAACAAAACAAAGTACATATCCAAATCCAAATGCATATCCAATTACAGAAAATCAAAAGTAGACAGAAAGTAAACAATCCCAAAATATAACTCTATCTCCCACAAAATAAACCCCATCAAAATCTCTCCCCCTTTTTGTCATCAACAAAAAGGGTCAATCCTCTTGCAAACCAGGGTCTTCTGGTGGAGCTGGAGCATCAGGAACAATAGAAGGAGGAACGCATGCGTCGAATGGAGGACCCGTCATAGGAAGTGGTCGTGAGTGACTACTCGGAGGTAAAGCCGGCCAAGCGTTCCTTCTGTAGGTGTCATCGACACAGGTCTGCAGATAGCGAATGGAGGCACAAATGTGTTGGAGATCATTATCTAGTCTCTGCTCAAACCGCTGGAAGTGAGCGGTGATCTGCAGGTTGTGCTCTCGAAGCTGTGTAGAAAGAGCGGGAGCACACTTCCTAACATGTATCTTCTTGAGAAGAGTGCTCTTGATATCAACTGACGGTTTGATGGACCGTTCAGTGGAGAGATCAAATTTTAGTTGCTTCAATAGGCGTGTGATAAGCATCCCAAAGGGTAAGTACCGGTTTGGGATCATAATATAATCAGAAGTCATGTAATCAACGATGAGTTTAGGTATATTAACTCTAATGCCTTTCAGAAGGCAATAGATCAGAAGAGGAGCAGAACCCCTAGCGTAAGCGTGAGTATACTTATCTGATTTTGATTTTGGCAGGAGGTTATAGAAAATAATTTTAGCTAGGATTTGGGCGGTGAGAGTGTAATACTTCACCTCCTCATTCCTAACCAAATCGGGGTTATCATCATCATGAAGCAACAAAGAGGCAGTGTGTGCAGACTCACCGTCAGGATAGTAAAAATCGTGCAAATCAACATTATATATGTCTACCCCCTCACAGGAAAGGTGTAGCAGATGGGCAAATTTATCAAGAGAAATGTTGATATTCTTACCAAGAACTCTAGACCTGATACGGTTGTTCTGAAAAGACAGGTTAGAGTAAAAATAATGTACAAGCTCAGGATAAACATGTTCCTTGATTGTGACGAAGTGTTCAAGCGAGCTAGTACTCAAAATATCAGCAAGATTAAGGTGCGCAAAATCACCAAGCACCACAGTTCTACCAGATAAAACACGTTTATTATAGATGACAAGAGATTTATAATATGCATTTTGAGTGATAAATGGGTTTGAAGAGGATTCAGGGTTTTCCCCTTCTCAGAGCTAGTTATTTTGGACATATGAAGGATTAATCAAGATAATAGCACAAAATAAAGATGAACAAACAAGAATAAAGAAGAAAATTGAAAAGATTAAGGAGAAATTTTAGTTATACCTTCAAAATCTAAGAAAAATCCCTGAAAAATTGTAGATCTGGTGCCTGAGAAGGATTGTAACGAATTTTGTGGAAGAAATTTTGAATTGGAAGAGTTTTTAATGGGTTGGATTTGGTTTGGGAGGAGGAGAACTGAAGAGGGGAGAAAGAGGAGTCGGCGGATTCGAGGAGAAATAAAAGGAATGAGAGATTAGGGTTTTATATATTACCGGGTCTGAAACAATTTACCCGACTCCCGGTCGACCGAGCTCGCTCAGTCGACCGGAGAAAACCGAGAGTTAAGTCCAAACTTCGCACCCTCAAGTCCTCCCGCGTTTGCTTTGTTTTGCGGTGTTCGTTTTTGTCTCCCGCTCCGTCTCTCTCGTAAGAGTTTAGGGTTAGGGTTTTCTCTCGGTCTTCGATCTGGCTATCATGGAGGAGGTGACTGAGGCCGTGAACAACGTCAGCATCAGTGATTCGCACAAGAAGAACCGCATCCAGGTCTCTAACACCAAGAAACCGCTCTTCTTTTACGTCAATCTCGCCAAGGTCAGTTTCAGAAACCCTAGGCTACATCCTCTTGTCTGTTTCTAGCACTTATTGGTTCAAACTTGAGATTTTTCTGCGCTTTCGGTTTAGGGATCTCATACTTTGATTGCATGGCTGTCGATTGATTATAAAATTTATTTGTGCAGAGATATATGCAGCAGCATAATGAAGTCGAGCTGTCTGCGCTCGGGATGGGTACTTTTTTTAAAAAAAAATTATTGTAGGATTTTTTATATATTTATTTATTGTTTTTATTAAATTGTTGTAAATTTAATAGCTTGTTCACCCTTTATGCTCCTCATGGATGAGTCTTGTGTTGGGATATTTTGAACAAGCTAGTTAGTGTCTTACATGCCAATAAGTTTGGGGTTTGCATTTAATTTCTGTTGTGTTCATTTTGTTACCGAAATATACATTGTCTTATCCATGTGATATTATCTTCAGGTTACAGAGTATATCTCAATATGTTCAATAGGATAATTATTTATTATCTTTATTATCTTTTTTTTGGGTTAGAACAATAAATTATTTCTTGTTATGTGGAAGGATCTGACACTGCGAAGTCCTTGATCTAAGCTAACCAGTTATGTCTAACTTCTATCTGTTAGATGATTTTATCATAACATTTTGGTCAATTTGGTGCTGTATAGTTATTTTCATAATTGTAATACTATCACGAGATAATAAGTACTTAATTGGTGTATGTCTGATTTATGTTGGCAATAGCTTAAACACCCCTCAATCACAGAAATTTGATGGGGTAATGCACATTAAAGTCAATTAATTATGAATATTACCTTGATAATGAACTTTATTCAGATCATGTTATAAATGTCTAATTCCAGATTCTCTCTACACTTTCTGTATATGGAACTATGTTGTCATGGACTTTATAAGAGTTATACTTGTTTGCATTACCGCATGTATGCTTATCTGAGTTTTGGCTTGCTAATGGCTCTGGGGGTTGAGACAAGTTTCTTAAAGATGGTGTATAGCTCTGGCTGAGGGTGTATAAAAAGTATATGGTTAACACTTATACCTTTGCTTTGCTTGTAAGTTGCGTGCATGGTAGGCAAGATTTTATATCTGACAGTGAACCTTAGCTGAGTGAAGCTGGATCCTGATGGAGTTAGAGAAAAGATGCTATTTATTCATTGTCCACCTTGGATGTCAAGTATGGTCTTTTACCCTGAATATGGTATTGGAGTGTCTTTGTAGGTTGCTTAAGATCTTAAATAAGTTTTTTTTTATCACATATAATTAGTTTTATGCATGATCTGGTTTTGTTGTAGGCATCCCTGACCTTATTGGATTTTTGAGTCGAGAGTATTGAATTTTCTGGGCTGTAATTGATGTGCGTCTAGAGCTTTCAGCTTTCCCATAGGGAGGAATTGAGCCCCCTAGACTTGAACTTCAGATTTGTCAATTTTATAGATTAAGTTGATTACACATCTACTATCACCCTCATGGGGTGGGAGTTGTTCTCTGTAGTTCCTGGTGTAAATTGAAAACAAGTAGATTTGCCCACACCCAAATACTTGTTCATTTGGTTGGTAGGTATCAACAAAGTTTGAGGCTAACAAATTGAAGTGGAATGTTGGGAAAAGGTGGAAATGTTGATACTGAAAGCTGAGTACTCTTTCTAGGTTTATCAGAAAGAATTATGGAAAGAGGAACGAAAAGAGGAGTGCAGGCAGTTTTGCAAACTTTATTAAATGCCTCTGTAATTTGGGATTTTACTTGGATTGTCAATGGACAAGGTTTGCTTGATATTATTGTTTTTGTGTTGAGCAGAAACGTTCTTTTTCTGGACTATTGTGTTTTTAGGTGATGTTTTTTTGTGAACGCTAGACTAAGTGTCGGGATGTTTAGCTTTAAAGAATATCTTGACCCCTGCGCCATGCCCTAGAGGTTTTCTTGGCTTTGTGAAGGCATGAGGATGTGCTGAAGTATACTATGTAACTCTTTTGAATGATTTTATTTCTTCGTTGTTTACATCTCAATTGTTCATGGCCATGTGCCTCTTTTGAAGGTTTTTATTACTTCATTGTTTTACATTTCAAATGCTTATGGCTGTTTTATTGGTTATGCCCCCACGAATGTTTTTCCAGAGTTGTGTGCAAGTCCTGAACGTTTGTTTTGTATTATGTTAGAAAAGGACTGTTGTGTCTCTTCATTAATTTTCTAGCTTGCATTTCTAAATACTGTCATATTATTCAATAGAACATTACTCATGGTTACTCTAATTTAATTCTATTCTCACTTCTTATCCATTTGTTTTTAATGAATGCTGGTAACATGCAAGGCATATATTTCTCTCGTCGTGGCACATGAGTGGCATCTAATATTTTGTATTTGATGCGAGCCCAAAACATCAAATGGATATGAATAGCCCACTGGTCTCCAGAATTGGTTATATTAGAATCAAATTAGATGCCTGACCTAGTTGTCACACTCTGAGGACAATATATCTCTTTTTTGGTTGTATGAAGTTCAGGGAGAAAAACAATATATTGATTTTTTTTTTCAGGATTTGCTTCATAAGTAATATTAATATAACACTCAATCTCCCTTTTTTCATCTCATCATTTCTTTATAAGGTATTTGCTTTGTTCATTTAACACTAAATCTTTTTCTTTGTTCATCTTTTTCCCTGCTAAGACACAGCTGCCATGTCGTGGGCCAGTGGCCAAGGATTCTTCTAAACCCATGACAAGGAATATTGAAACTTTTGCTGAAGCATCTCATTTACATTTGTTTCGTCACTTGTTTTCTTTCCTCTGTTATCTAGTTCAAAAACCTTATTTCATGAATTAGCAACCTTTTTCTTCTCGAAATTTCTGAACTTCCTTGTGTTTTAACTATTAACTGAATTTTTGAAAATATTTGGAATCTTCTTGCCTTGCCATTCTCTCTTCAAGACATGAAAGACTAGTTAAGTGATTGGAAGAGGACTTGATATTTGGGGATTATGTTGCCTGAATTTGCAAAGCAAAGTTATATCAATTGTGTTCTTCCATGGCCTGCCATCTTGGATTCCTCCCTTAACCAAACCGAGACCATTACGAACCTTCTCTACTTTATCAATTGATTATGAGGGAACTTACCTAAGAAACACCGTGGGTCAGTTTATTCTCTGGTCAGCGGTACCCATTATGTTCTGTGACCCTTAGGCTCCTAAAGGTTTACATGGATTTTTTGTTGTGGGCCAATCTAATCCTTTTATTAAGTCATTCCACACTGCATTTCAGACTTGCATGATACCGTCTCAGTCTGGCGGTGCTATTGAGAGTTTGAATACCTAATATAAGTTTCAAGAGTGCATATTTCTGACTGTATCATTGTGCATCTTGCATTGTGCATCTTGTTCTTATTGTGATGTTCCCTTACGAGACGCCGAAAGGGATGGATTTCTGCGTTTTGCTTTTATAATACAATTTTTTATGTGAATTTTTAGTTCTTGATGTATCCTATTATTCATTTAAGCAATTTCAAAACAGAAACTGATTTAACTGTGTATCAAGCACTATGGTTTTGCACAATGATTTTTTTTCTTTATAACATTTTATTCGTCAGCAGAGCAAAGTTTTTGCATCCATTCCTAGCTACTGGTGGGAGGATCCAGAATTGTGGTATTCAAGCTTCAACTATTCCTGTTTAAGATAGCCTTGTGCATTATAGAGCATCTTGTAGGTATAGGCACTGTATAATTGGCATCCCAGATCATTTGTGGTGTTTGGATTAATAAAAGTCAAAGAATAGTTTAAAGATGGGTTTCTATAATTATAAGAGCAGATCTTAATTATAAGAGTAGATCCAGTGAATGCACATCAAATTATGATTGCTTCCATTTTGAAAGCTGAAGTGCTTTTGATTTTTCTGTCTTTTTGGCTTCTTTTACAAGGTAGTATACAGCTTCATCTCCCTGCTTCTGGGATGCGAATTGACTGAATGATAAGTAATAGTACAATTAATAGGTTGTCTCCAATTGCAGAGCCTTCTAGAATGTCTCCATCTCCTGTTTCTTCTGCAAACTTGCGCTTAAATAGTATGCATAGTATGTCTTTTCCTTCGTAGGTGCATGTGATGAAAGTGTGCTTCCTTTTTTTATGATCTCCCCTCTTGCTTGCTTGCCTGCTTCCCATTTTCTTTCATTATATTTTGCATTATGCTCAAATACTTTCAAATATATGTAATCTGGTAGCTTGCTTGTGCTTTAATGCTAAATTATGATGCTATGCCCACAAGCTTATATAAACTATTTTTCTTCCTCTGGTCACTGAGAATTTCTTCAAAATTTTGAGTACTGTAATTTGAATCATATTGTTCTCTGTAAGTTATATAACTCTTGCCATGTTCATACTTCTCTGATCTTTGATGTTACTTTCCAGCCATTTCTACCGTTGTTACCATCGCGGAGATACTAAAAAATAATGGTCTTGCTGTCGAGAAAAGTGAGATTCTGTCTTCTTCTTTCTTGTACTTTTTATTTGTAACTAGTTTGCCTCACTGTTTCCTTATTCTGAGTTTTGTTTTAAGTTACTTTTTCTGTTAAACTCATATGCAGAGATCATAACATCCACGGTTGATATGAGAGATGAATCAAGGGGGAGACCCATCCAAAAGGCAAAGGTGAGATGTGATTGCATCGATCACAAGTATCGGCATTTTATGTTATGCTCGCTACATGAATTTTCGTGTTCATGTTCAGATTGAGATACTGCTGGGCAAGACGGACAACTTCGATGAGCTGATGGCAGCTGCCGCAGAGGGGAGGGATGTTGCAGATGGCGAGGAGCAGGGCTGAAGCAGCGCGGAAGTCTCAGTCTTTATTCTGTTTTGTTTTTCCTTTCGCCAGTGGATAGATCTGAGTCTGTTTTAGCTGCAACTGAGATGTTCTCTGGCTATGTAACTGAATGTCAGCATATCTGTGATATAAATTTAGCATTCTACAAAAATTTCTCGGAAAAATCTCCAAAAATTTCCAAACTCTAGTATCCATCGTCTTCTTCCTCTCCTTCCGTGAACCCTAGAAACCCTAACCCTAGATTCGCCTCACGCCACTGCCTCCCTCTCTCCTCGCCAAGCTGCCGCCACTCCCTCGCCTCCTTTTCTTGACTCGCTTCACTCTTCATCTTTCTCAGTTCTCTTCACTTCGTTCTCTTCTTCTTCTTCACGTCACCCAAAACCTGAAACAAACACCTAACGCGCCCTAACCCTAATTCTCGTCACCACAATTTGCACCACAATGTGCGAGCATATCTGATTAAAAATGATCTAAGAAAATTTTTATAGAAAGTCAATGTTCTAACTAGTTAATAGAACACTTGTCCCTGGAAAACATAAAGGGCTTGCAAGTGGGCGGCAAGTGTAAATTCCCCTTGCGGTAAAAAAAAATTTCATGTGTTTGGTACAGACCAAACAAGTTAATTTTGTTGCTCATTTGTAGACTCGTTTGCACTTGCATTATTATTAAATTAATATTTTCAATAGTAGACAAAATTTTAAAATTATTAGATTAATTTTTTAATATTTTTTAATCAGTAAATTAATCCTTTTTAATTAGTAGATTGAGTTTTTTATTATTAGATTAATAGTTGTATTATTCTTAGTTTAATATTTTTATAATTTTTTCAGTTATCAGATTAATCTTTTTTAATTAGTAGATTAAATTTTTTTTATTAGATTAATTTTTTTATTATATTAATGTTTTTTTAGTAGATTATTTTTTTAATTATTAGATTAATTTTTTATTTATAGATTAAAGTTCTTATTTGATTAATTTTTTTTTATTAGATTAATTTTTTATATTAGCTTTATATTTTTATTAGTAGATTTATCTTTTTTATTTATTAGATTAAAGTTTGTTAATAATCAGACTATAGTTTTTTTATAATTAGATTAAAATTATTTAGTTGTTAGATTAAAGTTTTTTATTATTAAATTAATTTTTTACTATTATTAAATTTAATTACTTGAAATATATACTTATGTCACATAAATTTTATTTGTAAACTCATAATCAGTAAATTGAATTCTCTTTTTACTTTACAATTCTATCAAATACCGTAAGTGACAATATATTTTTTTACTTATATTTCTCATTATCAAAGAGGAACAGACTCAGGAAGCAAGATTCGTCAGTAAAATGTTCGAAATGCATATATTTTACAAGACGAGCATTTATCAAGTACAACATCATTCTTCAACTTATATGGAAGGTCATGTTGTCACTTTGTTTCTGAGCTCCATGTCTTTGGAGCTCATTCCGTCTTCCTAGGACGCAATATCTACTAAACAAAGAATATAATATTGTTGAGTTCGCAAAAGCTCTGATGAGAATTGGTGCTCGCTCGAATATTTTTTTATACATATAGAGAGACTTATGTAGTTTCAGAAGGATCCGAGTCTGAATTTTTCCCACTCAAATGCAATCACACATCAACCGAATGCAAGATTCATTTGGTTGAAGTTGACCTATATTATTTCAAGTATTTTTTAAAAAAAATCAAGTGTTTTAAATATTTTGCCCATGCATCAAATGTAAAAAAAAAATGAACAGCCTAAATAGTGAGTTGGTTAGTTTAACGGTGTAAAATATTTGAAACTAACAAAAATTAGTTTGGAAGAGTTTTTAAATTTTAGATCATGATCAAATGGTCGGATCGAGAATTTGTATGTCTAAAAATATAGATCTAGCCAACTCATTACTTTCGGCCGTCGATTTTACACTGTTTGATGGATGGACAAAAAGTATTCAAAACATTTGATTTTTTATTTTTAGTCACTTTAAATAATATAGATCAACTTCAACGGAGTAGATCTTGTATTCGAATGTTGGAGGATTGTATTTGAGTGGGAAGAATTCGGCCTCAAATCCTTTTGAAGGACACAAGTCTCTCTCTATATACACACACATATATATAGAGAGAGACACTTGTGTCATTCCGGAAGGATTCGAGCTCGAATCCTTCCCACTCAAATACCAATATCTGATATTTGAATATAAGATTCACTCTGTTGAAGTTGATTTATATTATTTCAAGTATCTATAAAACAAAAATCAAGTGTTTTGAATATTTTTTGCCCATGCATCAAGCAGGAAAAAAAAAACAGCCTAAATAGTCAGTTGATTAGTTTAACTGTGTAGAACATTTGAAATCTTACAAAAATTGGTTTGTAGGGGTTTTTTGAAAATGTTTATATCATAATCAAATGATCGGATTAAGAATTTGTATGTCTAAAGACATAGATCTAACCAATTCACTATTTTCGGCCGTCCATTTTGCGCTGCTTGATGGATGGCAAGAAGTATTCAAAACACTTAATTTTTTATTTATAAATACTTGAAATAATATAGATCAACTTTAACGGAGTGGATCTTGTATTCGAATGTCGGGGGTTGTATTAGTTGGAATGATTTAGGCTCAAATCCTTTTGGAAGGACACAAGTCTAAGATAGACTTGTGTCCTTCAAAAAGATTTGAGCCCGAATTCATAATCAAATTACCGGATCGAGAATTTGTATATCTAATGACATAGATCAAACTAACACATTATTTAGGACGTCTGTTTTTTTCCTTACTTGATGCATGGGTAAAAAGTATTCAAAGCACTTAATTTTTGGTTTATAGATACTTGAAATGATATTTCAACACAGTGAATCTTTTATTCGAATGTCGGATGTTAGTATTTGAGTGAGAAGGACTCGGCCTTAAATCCTTCTAGAATGACACAAGTCTATATCACTCTCTCTCTCTCTCTATATGTGTGTGTGTAGAGAGAGAGAGAAAGAGAGAGATGTATCTCAGCTGTCAGCTGAGGGAGACTCTCTCAGTTGTCACTTTAACATGGTCGCAGTCCTAAAAAGTCATATATTTTCAGTGTAATTAGGACTGCGACAATGGTAGCAGCCCTCAGAAAAAGGCTGCGATCATGGCAGCAGTTCTCATAAAAATATTGCGACTTAATCACAGTCCTCATAAAAAACTGCGACCATGGTACCGTCACCTAAAATTGTGGTTGAAATTTAGCCACGTTGCGTCAGCTGAGAGATGGCTGAGGTACATATTACTCATATAGATTCCACAAACACACACACTAAGCTGTCATTTAAGAGAACTAGAGGACACTTTAAAAATCTAACTTCTCAAAAAAATTCATGATCCGACTGCATAATATGAAATTCGCTTTATAAGATATGTACTTATAAAAAATTACGCGTTTTGAAGTTCGTTTGATCATGTTTCAAATGGTTGCATTTATTATATTGTTGAAAAATCGTTAAATTTGCAACCATTTGAAATATGATTAAATGAATTCCAAAACACGTGATTTTTATAAGTACACATTTTAGGACGTGAATATTATATTCTGCAATCGGATCATAATTTTTTTTTTTAGAAGTTAGAGTTTTAAGCCGCCATTTAAAAGAGTTTTCTGCAGTTGAGGGGTGTGTGTGGATATATATATATATATATATATGTATATATATATATATGTGTATATATATATATATATATATATATATATATATATACCAATTCTTTTCTTTCATTTTTAGTATGTGAAAAGCCGGTCCTCTTAATTTTTCTCGAGCACAGAAGTTTCATCTTTGGTTAAGCCACATCATACTCTTGAGTTTTTAAATTGTCAATAAATAACTGTCTTGCATTCTTGTAGCAAATTATCATTAATTTTTCTGTTTTTTAATCATTTTTCTTTGCACGATGTAGAGCCAGCTTTTCACTGATATCCAACAAATTGGCATTTGCTTTATTTTACATTTCCCATTTGAAACCCATCTATTGTATGAAATCAGTTTGGTATTAAAGGAAGGTAAAACAACTTTTTTTTCATTAATTTCCTCCAACATTTCATATTTAAAATCAATTTGGAAATTTTGATAAAAAGCTATGTTCAAGCATGTGATAAATCAAGATACTAATCTACCAAAGGAAAACCCTTTTTTTTTCCTTTTTTGACATAAAACCAAAAAAAAAAACTCTTCATGCCCGAAATCATTAACAACTTAGAGTAACCATATAATAATTGGATACTAATTACTCACATTTGTTACATGAATGTATTATAGGACATCAGATTACATTTATGAACCCACAACGCATTACCTTCGCCTATTTGTTTATTATTCGTTCAAACAATGTAAGAAATATGCAGACCAAAAAAAATGAAGAAATTGAAAACCAAAAAATATATATTTTTCTGATTAATTGTAAATTTTATAATATAATTAAGAGAAAAGAAATCATTAATGAGTGTTTAAACTAAAACATTTAAAACTAATTTATAAGTGAAACTAATTATGATATTTTTTAACTTTAACCCAATTATGAGGTTAGTCTAACACATGAATAATTTTAATCAAATTGTGATATTTAAGCATATGTCAGAATTGATTATTATGGAGTAACTCCCCTCAAATTTTCTCTCTTTCATCTCATACCATTTTCATTCATTTCCCTGTATTTGATCCAATTTCATCATAATATATCTCTCATTATTCCAACAGTATACATGCATTATTCAGTATATGTGCAATGCCTGCAGCAAAATTTCATTGAATTCCACATATTTTCAGCCAAAACAACATTCTACAGTCATAACACAAGGCAAATATGGCAACCCAAAAACCAATAACTGTTAATTTTACTATTATTTTCACTCAAGTTTAATATCACACTTTGAGCTGGTATCAGCAACAGTCTAAAAAGCAATCTCTGTGAATATGCTTCACAAGTCAGGAGAAAAAAGAGGGGAAAAAGATAACAAAATTCAAGCCACAGGCACTGATTCAAAAAGTGCAACTAAAGGTATCAAAAAAAGAGTGAGGCTGGATGCCCACAAGTCCTAAACTATAATAAGTTTTTCACCTAATGAAAAATCTTTATCTTCGAGCTCTATTGATCCTCCTCTTTATCAATGAGTATCTTCTTGCAAGCCTCATAACACATGAATGAAATCCCAGCAGCAGGCACCAACTTCATACAGCTCGGGCCCAACCCCTTGTAAAGGCCCCCGACCCCTTCCTTCTCGAGTATGCTCATGAGAGCGTGAAGCATGTTCTTGTACACCTGCCTCCCACCAACAGCTCCCACCTGCATCTGCTTGCGAGCCACCTCAAGAGGGAACGTAGCACTGCTGGAGATGGCACCAGCTGCTGACCCAATCAAGAGGGTTGCAATGTTGCCAATCTCATCAGTCTTGAAAGCCTTCTGGTATGCTTTCTTCAACGTATCATAAGCAAAGTAATTGGTGGCGGCATATGGTACTACGCCTATTAGACTTGGGGTGAGGCCTCGGTAGAGTTCTGTGGGGCCTTCCTCTCGCAATATTTTGAGGAAGGCGTGCATGAGGTTGTCATAGACATCTCTCTGCAAGCAGGGGTTTGTGTAGTTAGAGTAGGGGGGCAACATGTACATATAAATCTACAACATGCATATTAGGTTAGAGTACCAACCTCTATGGTTAACCGAGTCTTGAGTAATTCTAGAGGATATGTGAACAGCGTTGAGCTAACTCCGGCACATGCTCCAGCAATCAGTGACGGAGGGATGGGCATCTTGGGTGGTTCACCAGTCTTGGGGGTCAAGACCTTCTTGACTGTATCATAGGCAAACAACTGCAGAGAAGCGTCATTAGCAAATATAATAACCATAAAACAGATGCATGCCGCAAAATGCAGAGTTCATTGCATCAAAGCAATAATGATGTGTGATTATGTTTTCTTTTATTGCTTGTGTTCAGAATATAAACTCCTGTGCTTCAAAATAAATAAATAATGGCCATAACATAATCTGGCAAAGAATGACGTTACTTATTGTGAAACTAGCTGGTGGCCTGTAGCGAAACACACAAAGGCAACCAGATTTCTGTGTATTGTGCACAAACATCCAGTGTATGTACTTACAAACTTTCATGGTAACAAACACATAAAATAAAAACAACAAATCAAGTTGGTTAACTATCAAATAATAGTATAGGAAGTATATAAAGAAATAAGAAACTAAAGGACCTTTGCAAAGCAAAAAACTGAAACCCCGCGACTGCAAGAAGCAGGCATAAAAGAAAGACCTGGGTTTTAAAGTAAACAACATACGAAAACAGAAAAAATGCCTGTTGAGCAGTAATAACGATGACCACATCATTTTAAGGTGTGACCGCACCATTTTAAGGTGTGACCGTTGAGCAGTAATAACGATGACCGCATCATTTTAAGGTGTGACCGCACCATTTTAAGGTGTCATGTAGACATTGGATGATTAAGTAGTTCATTTTATTGTAGAAAGTTCGTGAAATTCTGTAGTCTCTCACAACAAGAAACTCTTGATAGGTTACAGGCTAGGAAGCACAAAGATTCCAAAGAGTGTATAATCCTTCATTTCGAAAGGACAAGGACAACCAAGTCATATCACATGGGAGAACTCCCAACAGCAGGCAGTTGAACCAACATTAAAATTCATACTTGATTTTCAAACCAACAATGCCATGACATTATTCAATGTCATAATCAAGCACTAGCTATAAAACATCAGACAACCTTTGGAGCAATACTGCAGTTCTACCACATAGACAAGTACTAGCTATAAAATGATACGATGGGACAAGTAACTGATACTGCATATAAAACATTCAGAGCAGTACTGCAGTTCTACCAAGTACCAATATTAAGTCCTCATACTCACTTCTAAATGAAATCTGATGAAGAAGAGGGATGCAAAACCAAAGAGAAGAAACCTCATGATTCCAGTATGTCAGATCTAGTTACCCATGAACAATTAACCAATTTACTCTAAAACAAATGTAGTTACTCATGAACTAACCAATTTAGTTACAACAAATGCTACCCCCCCCCCCCCCAAACCCCCCAAAAAAAAAACACCACCTCCACAGGCGGGCGCACACAACCACCGACAAGCAACACTAAGAAAATAGAATAAAATAGAATGGCAAATTTTTCAAAAAAAGCTCACAAGTACCACCGTCTGAGTGGAAAAACACCCCGACTACCTTGTCCACCAAAGACAACAGAGTATTTTGTCAGAGAGTTAACTCCACATTTTATTCTTCCTTTTCACCTGGTAGTTATATAAACTATTTTTGCAAGTTAGCCAGTAATATCTAGAAGGGGTACATTTTTACCTACCGACAACAAGGAAATTGTTTTAAATCAAGCAATCGTTAGGCAAAGATTTAATATCAAACATGAATAAGCAGTATAAGATGGCATCTAAATTAAGGTCCATAACTCGAGTAATCAAGAAAAGTGCTGTAATTCTTTCACAGAAAAATGTCTGGTTTACTTGACTTCCACGTGTGGACTGAGCTTATGCTTCGAACAAGAACTATTATACTGATCTGGATCGATAGATGCTTAACCATACAGGGCAAACCTTGAAAGAAGCCTCCACTAGAATTTCACTTAGAATTTCATATAAAAAGTTCCAACTTAGTGGAAGCTGGGTATGGAGCTAAAAATTAAAATCATACCATGATTTTATGAAAGCAATTGTTGGTACATCATCAAAAAAGTTCCCAGTAAAGCAAGACTAGATATGACTTGTGTAAAACCATTTGCTTTCCACTGAAGCAAGGACCAATTTCTATTGTGAGCATACTCATGCCTCGTCACACCTTCATGACACCAGACTTGCTAATCCTTCTTAACTATCCTTCTTAACCAATCCTTCTCAAATGCGCAGCCCATTAGCATCCGGCATAATAATGAACCATCTCAAAATGACTAGACCATTCTTTCCACATCCATCATGATTATTGAACACAAGAAAAGCCACTTGGGTCAATCACACGGACATGTACTTTTTCCTATTTCATAAGTTCCTTGACAAGAGAAGAATTGGCTCATACTACTCTTTGCTCCTCCTTAGACCAAACATATACAACAATGACCCATTATTAGATGATTCAGCAGGCCAATGTGGACGACAAATTATATTTGTTGTTTTCATTAATGGAGACTACTAATTTGGGAGGGAATCAACCTCATAGTTGATTACTTGAGAAATATAAGCTTATTATATGCAAAAATAGACCAAAAAGAAAAAGTATAATGGCACCTAAAACATGTCTAAGAGGCTTAGTAAACACAAACAACACTACTTTTAATTTCTACTCATGTTATTGGATGGTTGAGTGCTGACTAAAGTTTCAATTGTTTGCATTTTGTTTCTTTCCCATTCTTCCTTTACATTATCTTCACATGATTCAATTTTGTTACCACTCGGTTCAGAATTCTAGCATTCTAAATAATTATGGCAGCAATGATAGTATGCATCAAATATGATAATAATGGTACTGACAGGGATCATGCTACTATAGCTCTCTTTATGTAGTCTTTTACTAAGATTTTTATTTGTTTTCATTTATTTAGTCCCACATCGGTTGTGATAGAGAAATTCTCTTTGCTAAGGCCTGTAGTTGAATAGAAAACTATGATTATGAATGAATTGATAAGCTATTGGCTTGGGTATTGGTTTGATCTCATGGCTTGAATCAACGGCGGTGAAGTCAAGATCCGGATTGCGATACGTGATCATAACCTTTCTTCAAACCCTAGTTCTTTTTTTTGCCAAATCCTTGTTCTTCCCTAAATCCACCATAATTCTCACAACAAATCCTATTTTCCCTCCCGTCCTACATCAAATTGGTAGCAGAACTAAAATTCTGCTCTTTTCTACCTCCACAAAAAAAATCTCTCCTTCCACAAAAAACCCGAGCCCCCTCCTCTCCAAAACCCTAGATCCACTTCCCTCTCCTTTTTCTCTTCTTTAGCTACCAAAAAAAACCCAAAACCCTAGATCAGATTCAAAAAAAGAAAAGAAAAAAAAATAAAGAACAATATCAAAATAAAATAAAAACTTCACTTATTATTCGTCTTCCTCCCACCTCTCTCCAACCCAACAACATCAATCTGCTGCCACTTCTCTGCCTTCGACGCTGCCACCTCTCTGCCCTTGCCTCCCCCTCCTGCAATGCCGCCTGTGCGGCCTCCCCTTTTCAAGGCCCACCATCTTTCCACCTCACTGACACCTCCACTGTCCACCTCGACGTCACCAAAGCCGCTGCAACGCGCCTCGTCTTTACTTCTTCCTCATCTTTACTTCTTCCTGGACATCACCACCCGCCGGAGACAACATCAACGACTCAGACGACGCCGACGAGATCCAGCCCTCATCGACACCGCCAGTTACTTGCCACCTTCAGATCTTCCCCTCCACTGCCGTCAAAACTCCTCACTGACACCCTCGCCATCACCGCTGCATCAAATCGCCATCGCCATCACTAAAAAAACCAGCAGATCTCATCATCGACTCCATTTCGACACGGCAACCAGCAGAGCATCGTCTTCGACAACCCATCGAGTTCGCCACTTTCTCCCGCCACTTCGTCGACCAGTCCTCGTTGACCGTCTCCAGTCCCGCTGACCGCCGCTAGACCTTGCGTGCCCTAGCTGTCAAGCGAGAGGAAGAAGGGAAAACTCGTTTGTAATCGAGTTTGAGTTCATCTCAGTTAAATCCGTTTGTAATGGGATTTAAATGAAACCCGTTTGTAATTAAGTTCAGATCCACTTCAGTCCAACCGAACTTGTCCAGACCCGACCCGTCGAGCCAACCCGAATCTGTCCAACCAAGCCGACTCAATTCCGCCAAGCCAACTCAACCCAGCCGAGCCAATCGGCTCACACTGAGCCGAACTTAGCCAGTATCAAACTAACAACCATATTTGAGCCGTTTTAGGTCCATTTCTCGCCTGTTCAGAGTCTGTTTCAATTTCTATTCGAAGCATTGAGTCCGTAACTGAGTCCCAGATCCAGTGGAAAGATTTCATAACAGTTGGACAACAGATCGACCTTCACAAGCCCCTATTTGGTGCTAGTACTGTTCCAGTTGTAGACCAATAGCGTGGTTCGAGCTTGTTTCAGTCCTGATTTGCGTCGTTCTCGAGACAGCCATATTTCAGACCCTATTACCATTATCTAAGATTTTTGTCGGTGAGCTCAACTCTCTAGTGTGGGCATTTCTCTGAGGATTCTTAAAGGAATTTTTGCGTTAAGGCGTGTACGACTCACCCCTTCAGGTGTACTCTAACTCGACCTGAATTGTCGATTGCCTGTTACTTGCAATACTAGTGGACTGCAATAATTTGCTAGTGATATTTGTGATTTTCTTCTATCTAGTGATTGCATCATTGTTTGTTATTCTCACTTGTAGGATTGATTGTTGCATTTAGAAATTAAACCTTTAGAAAATTTTATTGTCATCATTTAGTACATGCATATGATTTTGATTGAGTCCAAGATTCTCCATTACATCGCTCTATTTGTGTGATCTTACATTTGTGTCTAGATTGGTACATATTTCAATATGAGTTAGCAATATAGGGTTTGCACTAGAGATGACTAGGAGAGTAGTTGTGCCTAAATTGGTGTGCTAGGAAAGAGAAACTAGTGCGTAAATATAAGATAAAAGATCTTAAATTTGACAGTTATTATGATCCTAGTATTTTTAGTGATTGGCTAGATAATATAGACTGTTGATTTGCTACTTTGATTCGTACGGGTTTCTCAAAGCGGCTAGAGTCCTATTTGCTAGAAGGAAACTCATAAGGTTATCTAGAATTTACTTGAATTCGATAATGAGAAATTGCGTGAGACGTAGAGTTGTCATAGTCTTGAGAAGAAATAAAAGAAAAACTTAAGAAAAAGTACCTTCCCGAATATTATATGAACCATCTCTTAGACCAGTTATACAACTTCCGTGAGGGTGATATGTCAGTTCAAGATTACATAACCAAATTCGAAAATTTAACCCTTCATTGTGATGTAAGGGAGCACCGTTCTTATACTGTAACTAGGTTTGTTTGAGATTTAAGGTCCAAAATAAGTGTGCTATGATCACTGGCTCTTATGATTTGGACATTGTTGAAAAGGCTTTTGATGTTACCTTAAAAATAGACTTGATTTTCAAAAGGTTAGTCAATACCAATGCCCGATTTTCTAAGTGTGATGGATATAAGCACTATGATTATCAATGTCCCTCGAAGAATCAACATGTTAGTATTGTATCTAGTAATGATGTTGACGGTTCGAAGGTTGTTGAGGATATCCACGTTCCTTCTAAGATTACCAGTATAATTGAAGATATATCAGTTTGTTCTGACACACCAATTCTTGATGAGGGGCATACTTCCTATGAGGGTACTAGTGAAGTAGTAGATGTGATAGTCGAGTCTGGTACATCATTAACTATTGATGCCCATGTTCATGATACTAGTGATTTTGCGCATGAATTAGTGGAGTCTAGTGTCTCTAGTCAAATTTTTAAGTATTCATTTGTCACACCTTTGATAGATGATGAGATTGATCATGAGACAGTTGATTCTAGCGTCGTTACATCTAGTGGGCCATCTGAGTCTCCTCATTGATTATGATTTTATGGTCCTTCCTACCGAGTCATTTTCTAGTGAGTCATCAGAGCTCCTTGCTATAATCCAACAGGTGATTTTTAGTGCTTTGTTTTTATTGGTTGTTCAGAGTTTATACCTGAGTCCAATTTACCATTAGCAGGGTCCGATGCGTGTCATCCTAGGCATCCATATGTCTCATTTTCTCACCGTTAGGGTATGCCTAGAGTGCCTACTGCACTGCATTTTCCAGCTACACATGGTGATGATATCATTAAATAGTTTGCAAATTGCATGAAAACCATAAATTCTCTGAACTCTCCATATGGTATGTTGCACAAATTTGCAGTTAATAGTGAGATGATTGTTACGAGTCACTCTGAAATTGTGAGAAAGTCGTACGCTTGGCGCACTTGTTCCCCAGAGTTCTATGGAGGCTTGCTCTCATGACTGACGAGTTAGACATCCCATAAGATCCTGGTATCAGCTTCGTCTTCAGCAGGGATGATGTGCCTCTGTCTACCATTCGTGCCTTGATCGAGCTATCATCATTTACAGCCGACTCGTCATGGAGGCCAATTCCACCACCATGGTCTCGACGTGATGCACTAGTGCTGCTGTCACGATCACCGCCTCGGCCTGATTGAGGTGATTCGTGCGAGATTGTTAAGTCGACCCGGTGATGCTTGCCATTTGTTACCACTGCATTCAGCGGAGATGAATGCTTTTAAGCCAGGGAGAATTGACAGGAGTCATGCTCCTATAGCTCTCTTTATGTATTTCTTTATTTAGACATTTATTTATTTTAGTTTATTTAGTATCACATCAGTTGTGATGAAAAAAATCTCTTTGTATGGGCCAATAAAACACCTAGGCTTGAAGTTGAATAGAAGACTATGATTAAGAATGAATTGATGAGTTATTTGCTTGAGTATTGGTTTGATCACATAGATTGAATCAACGGCAAGCCAAGATCCGAATTGTGATTCACGATCATATTTTTTCTTCAAATCCTAATTCTTATTTCCCCCAAATCCTTGTTCTCCCCTAAATCTACAAAATTCTCACAACAAACCCTAATTTCTCCTCCCATCCCACATCAGGTAGTAATAGAAAATAAATAAATAAATACACACACACACAGAGATTAAGGCAAACGAATAGGAAGAGTGACAATAATTGAAAGCAATGGTATCCTCTATAAATAGAACATTCAATTTATGGAGACGACTACATAAAGAGGTATACTTCTAACAAACAACCATGGTTCTAAATATCGGATATCGGGATCGTATCGGATGGGGTTTTTTCATATCCGATATCGGATATCGGGAGAGATATCGAGCATACGCGCGCATATCGGACGTTCATATCAGACACTATATATAATGAAATATTGATAACTAAAAGTTGGTTTAGTGTCATAGATATCATCTACCTAATAAAAATGATGTAATATATAAGCAAAGACAGTAAAAAATAATGTACATTTGCACGCAGTCGTGCAATAAATAAGTTATTTCATATCGGGTGATATATCGGACGATTTATCGGCCGATATCGGGCGACTTATCGGCCGATATTTCAAATGTCGGCCATTTTTTGCTGCAAACGATATGGCGAAGGATTTCCCCATATCGTATCGGCAGCAGGCAAAAAAGGAGATATCGGACGTATATCGGCCGACTCGGCCGATATTTAAAACAGGGCAAACAAGACAGACTTAACAAAAGGATATAGAATATCCTGGTGACTAGGACACGAATATGCATTTTATCCTTGTTTGTGGCGACAATAAATATAAAAAAAGCCTGTAATCTAGAAGACTTGGCATGGTATAATGTCTTTACATATTCATTAACTTCACAACAGTAATCAATAATCTAACGAACAGAAACACAATCAAGAGAACTTACCCACAAACACCTCCTCCATATAAAAACATACAACATAAGAACAATCGTATCAAACGGCAAATAATATTTATGAATCAAATAAAGAACCACATGAGTCATCCAAAGATTGACAAACCAGTAACATTAATCACTTACCTCAATAGCCTTGCTCGGTGCCACTCGAATTACATTGACAAAATTGCCTCGAAACAACCCCTTCCACCCATCAGTCTTCATGATATTCTGAAACACTTCCATCGACGAATTCCCGCAACTGCCTACCATCAAATGTGTCCTGATCGTCTCCAATGGAGCCACTGCAGTCCTCGAAACTGCGCCGGCAAACGCTCCACTTATCAGCCTCCTAAAAGAAGGATTCCCGATCCTAATCTTCACCCTAAGTCCTCCCTTCTTCTTCTCCTTCTTCAGATTGTCCTCTTTTACAACCCCAGCTGCTTCCACCACTGTTTCCATCGGAATTCCGATGGCCCGATATCCAAATTCCGGTGACACATACTTCACTAAAAGGTCAGTGGACTTGCTGTTGACAGAGTTGTCCCTAGGGTTTGGAGAATTGGGAGAAAGGCCGAAACCGCCAATTCCCATCTGCCCAACGCTTGCAAACAAACCCCCAGTTGGATACACATCATCTTGACTATTCCAAGAGAACCCTAATCCTTGAAATGATAAAAACCCATCTCTCGGGGCCTCAACGGCCTCCAATCTCTTCTTTCCCATGGTAGGGTTTTGACTGGATCTAATGCTCGAAACCAAGGGCAGCAACACACATTACTTTCAACATTACTTCATAGTATGGGATTTTGAGAAGACAGGCAAATCAATAGATGATTTTTGGCAAGTGGGTATTGAGGGGAAATGATAAATAAAAGGTTTTGGCGTGAAAAAAAAGTGATCTTTGTCGGGTGTCAGTGAACAATAGGAAATTCTAAGCAGATGGGTACCCAAAAAAAATCGCTTTTTGAGCCGAATAAATAGAAAGAAAATTCGAAAAAAATATTACCTTCCTTGTTGTTTCACGGAGAGTTGAAAAGGATGGGATTTTTAAGGAGAATGCTAGGTTTTTACAAACCAACGGAGGAAACAATGGAACAAGGGAGGGGATTGCCTCACCTTGTTCTGCTCTCCTTATTCTCCATTTTTTTCTGAAGAGAGAATTCAGAATCCCACAGGGTGCCAAATTGCCACCTCCCAAATTACCATAATGCCCCCACAAAATCTAGGGTTTTTTATGCCTGTTTTTTAATTAACAATATTTTGGTGAATGGGTATATCTGGGCCCGGACCCAAGTTCTTAAGCATTGTGTTGCTTATATGTGGGTAAGTGAGGGCTCAGTTGCTATTTTAATTAAAATTTCAAAAGGCTAACCTTTGACAAAATTTATATTTTAATGCTTTTTTTTTTATTGCAAATTGATGAGATATTAAAAAGTGTTGTTCTTTTTGGTTGATTAGAATTGAAAGAATCCAAATCTTTTGAGAAACAAAGCATATGTCTCTTTTCCTAACCCTATGCTTTGTAGGTGAGAGAGGGATAGCTTTTATAATAAAATAATTTTAATTCATATTTTTAAATTTTGTTTAAGAGTCTTAATTAAGGATGTATGGGCCACAGGCCCAGAGCATTTGACCTTTCACTGACATGAAATGTTCATTGTTGGGCTCAGGGCCCCACCTTAAATACCCCCAACACAAACATGAATTAAATGTTAAATATGACTCAGTGGTAAAAGAAGCAAAAAAAAAAACCCTAGGATATAAGAGATTTCAAAAATTCAGAAACCTCAACAATAATAAAATTTATTTTTAATAGATTGAAGGATGAGAGCAAAAACCAATGCTTTGCAAAACTACTTGAAAGGATGAAGTGGGGCCTTGACCCTGTGTCAGTATGTGGCTGCTGTTTGAGCCAATATCTTCATCCCTGTAATTTCTTCAAAGAAACTGCTCAATTCAGCAACAAATATATCAGGTATAATGAGAGTCTATAGAATAATTTCGTAGAGTTAGTATTACTTAAGACAGATTCGACTCTCAATAAAGCCTGCTTGCCCATGTTGACACTCTGAAAAAACAAAAAGCAGCTCTGCGATCGGTCCTAATGATATCTAAGCTTGTCGACACTTCTAAAAGACAAGTCACAGACAGGCTGAAGACCTGTTCATCCTTGATGGACAAATCAGTGACGTGGACTCCACTGATCCAGTAAAGCAGAAGGTGAACCGAGCATTGCCTTCTGAAGAAGCCCAAGAGGCTAACATTTAGGGCCTGTTTGTTTCCCTGCAAAAGGCCGCAAAATCGCAAGTCGTAAAACCTCTTTTCCATTTTTCGCTGTTTGTTTCGTTGCAAAACATCTTGTAAAATATAACTCTCATTTCCCACTTGCAGTTGCTACAGTTAAATTTGTGGTCATATAAATCTCACTTTTACACTCAAATTTTCCCACTTGCAACTGCTACAGTTAATTTTATGGTCATGTAAATTCCACTTGTAATACCTTGCAGTCCCAAAGCAGTTACTCGATAATCAATATATAATTTAATATTATTAAATATTTAATATATTTAATATTTTTACTAGTGTTTAATTCTTACCTAATTATTTTATATTTGTATTTTTTAGTTTTTTATTATTTTTAATATTGTTTTAATATTTAATATTTTAATATTTTAATTTAATATTGTTATTTAATACATTATTGTTTTATTAATATTTACACCAATTTTCTTAATATTTTATTTAGATTTAATATTTTATTAATATAACTATAATATGCTTTAATATAAAATTATTATTATATTTAATTTATTTATTTCTTAATATAAATAATTACTTTATTAATATTATAATATACTTTAAAATTATATTAATATTTTATTATGTAAATATTGTAATAATTCATTATAATAATATCATAATAATATTTTATTATTAAATTTATAATTATATTTTACTTTGTTAATTTTATATTTTTATAATATTACAATATTATTCTAATAAAATTTAATATTATAATAATATTAACTATTTATAATATTATAATATTATAACTATATTTTATTATTTTTCTTAAGATTTTTTTAATATTTATATTTTATTAGTATCCTTAAAATTTTATTAATGCTCTTTAGATTTTCTTAAAATTTTATAATTATTTATTTAGTTAATATTTTAGTAATATTTTACTAATTTTACTAATATTTTATTAATATTATTGTTATAATTAAAATATTAAAATTATTAATATTTTATCTCAAATTTATTAATACAATTTAATTTTCAATAGTATATTTAATTTAATAGTATTTATAATATTTAAATCACTGCTACAGTTAATTTTGTGGCCAATTTTTCCACTTACACTTTTAAGCTACTAACCAAACACCGTAAAACACAATATACTTTCTCATTCACACTTTCACTTTACCAACCAAACACCGTAAAACATAATATACTTTTCCATTTACATTTTCACTTTACCAACCAAACACTATAAAATACAATATATTTTCTCTGCTACAGTTCACTTTTTCTATTCTCATTTTACGACTTACGACTTGCGACGTTTTGCGGCGAAACAAACAGGCCCTTAATTTCGCTTTAGGCTCAGTTCTAGCTTCAAAATAAGTTCAGAGTAGCTTCATGGTAGGCTCATTTCTCAAAAAATTCAAAAAAAATAACTGAGAGAGAAATGGTAGCTGAGGAACGTTGGGGGGAGAGATTCCTCAGTTGCCCCCCAAGAATGGAGGGGGAAGTTGGGAAGAGAGTCAGGGATGGTGAGGGTAGTGGTATCTTCATTAACCGTTGTCACAGTAAATTAAAATTTTGTGAAATGGTTGACAAAATTCTACATAATGCTTTAATACTCTTAATTGTATGTTAGAGTACCCTTCAGTGATGTGCATTTATGAAAAAAAATTGTGATTATATACTTCTCGTGGTTATTTATGGACACACTCTTGTCAAAGATGCAAGATGTTTTTTGATCATTCAATTTAAATAATAATTACTCATTTATTTTTAAGAGTGTTTGATATTCCAATCTACTGTACACTGTTTCAATTCACCCTAACTATGACACACGCACACCCCCACACCCCCACACACACACGCACGCACCACATGACACTCATTTTTAGGTTTAAATAATAAGAAGAATGAAAAACGGTACAGGATGTTAGAATTTGAGAGTATTTCAAAATTAAGGAAAGTCCGTTTAGTTTCACATTGGATAGGGGGAAAGAATTTTATAGTGTTGAATATGGAGTCTCTGATGGGTTGTGTTGGATTAGAAATCAGGCGCTCCTCGCATGCACACAAGCCTAGTGAAGAAAATTGGGTTATCAGACCCGGAAAATCTTAATTGTGCATGCACCCGCAGGGTTGCAAATTCAAGTTTCAGAGTCTAAGCAGGTATGACCCGAATAGGCTAAGTTCTGCCAATCTTATTTTTTGGATTTAAAATTAAAATCCCTTCATATCCAGTCACCAGATTTGATCAGAAATAGCTGTTGAGATTCGTATCATTTTCATGTCCTATCATTGGGTTAGAATTAGTCGTTGAGAGCTCTCTGTTCAAGTTTTGTAGTGAACTCTGGCCAAAACACAATTGAGCTATCTTCTTCCCCTCTAAATTTTCTTGAAAACTCTTATGTACTTCCCTGCAACTCTGGAGGAAACAAAATTGAGTTGTTCTAGTACCTGTACATTGCGAGTGTTTGCTTAGTATCTGCAAATATAGGTGCAGATATTCTTATTCATTACTGAGGAAGTAATAGTTTTTCGGTGTTTTGAATAGGGGTGGAAGCGAGTAAGTGAGGTAGTAATAATTGTTTCTTTTAGAGCTTGGGAATTGGTTAGTGAGTTTTTTAATATTTTGATGTTGTTAGAAAGTATGATTTGAAAAATGTTAATGATAATGTGAAAGTGAAACTGAAAAAGTTGAGCACAAAATTGACCGCAAAATAATATTAAAATAAAAATTAATTAAGAAAAATAAAAATTAGATTGTAATTAGAACGCAAGTGAGATTTATATGACCACAAAATTAACTGTTTTGAATTATAACTTATTACAAATGAGATTGCATGACCATAAAATTAACTGTACCACCTTAGAATTGAGGAAGTGATTATGTAAAAAGGGGGAAAAGGGGGGGTTTCTCATTTTCTTTTTCTAGTATTTGAAAAAAATAGAGAAGTGAGCAATTATATTTTTCCGTTTTTATACTTCCGCCCACTTCCTTGCAACCAAACACGCCCTACAAGTATTTGAATCGCTCCTGATTGAAAAAGTTCTGGCATTTATATACTAGCGGAGAAGAAGAGATGTGGGTTAGGCGAATTTAAAAACGTTAAAATCGAGTTCACATGAACAGAGATCTGAACTCAAATAAATAAACAAACAAACAAACAAATTAAGAAGGATGGTGCCCAATTCTGTACACGCGTCATGACAAGAAATAAAAGAAAATGAATAACTATTAAAGTGGCGCATCTCATAACAAACTACAGTAAAGAAAACTACAACTTTAAGCCAAGCCAGAGAAAGAAAAAAGGATGTCTTTTTCAAGCAATTGCATCATGTGTGAAGCGTGCTCACGAGGAAGGAAAAAAGAAAAGAGCACTAGCCGACGCACGCTGACAAATATTTGTATGTAAAGCCAAAGCACTGTTCTGAGATGATGAGTAGATAATATGTTGGAAATTTAAATCATCTATAATGCGGAATAAAAGGCCATGGATCAAAGAATCATATACAACTCAAGATAATGAATCAAAACCCTAATTATGCAATACTTAAATCACCATACCTGAGGCCATTGATGACGATTGAATGAAGACCTTGATTCCTTTGATGAATTGAAGAAGAAGATCCTGGGAACCCTAAAGCAAATTGATCCTCTTTTCTCTTCTCCTTTTCTTTTCTCAAAACTTCTCTATTCTTTTCTGATGGATCGATACGCGATAAAAATCAGGGTTCATTTTGATTTCTTTACAGGAGGAGAAAAGTGGGTCGCACATTTGCAAAAAGACCCCTTGAAAATAAACCTTTCCATCATGGTATCTTTTCTATTTTCAAGTGACCAAATAACTATATAAATGTGACAATTATATGGGTATCCTTTATATCAGTTAAACTTAATAGGAATCCAATGCAAATACCAAGGTTATGTGGGCCACTTTAATATGAGATTAACATTCTCCCACTTGGACCACTAACCGATTAGGTTAAAAACTTTAGAAAAGACAAAATAAAAGAAAAAGACTCATTTTCAAAATCATTTTGACTCCATTGGATTCCATACAGAAAAACCTGACATGTGCACAAATTTAAAAACAACAACTGATAAGCCCAAATATGTAATACTGTAATACTGCAATTAGCTTAGACTATCAATGCGAGTCATAGCGGTTATACAACATCCACGTCATACTCCCTTCTATGTACCACAACATTGATAACCCTTACTAATTGAGTCCATAACCATAATGACCCCTGTAATTGTCTTGTAAAGACATTTCCTGTTTAACATACATCCATACAAAATATGTGTACACACAATTGGATAACAGGAAATAGAGAAACAAACTGTTATTTGTACAACAATGTCAATTACACAAGTACCATATATACATTTACAGATTACCCAAAAGACCCATCCTTACAACATGTTCCTTAAATGTCTTTGGAGGTAATCCTTTAGTCAATGGATCAGCAACCATTAAGGTGGTACTTATACTTTCAATTGACACCTTCTGTTTCTCAACTCTTTCTCTAACCACCAAGTACTTCAGTTCTATGTGCCTAGAACCATTAGAGTACTTACCATTCTTAGAGAAAAATACGGCTGCTGTATTGTCACAATATATCTTCAGCGGCTTGGCAATAGAGTCAACTACACCAAGTGCTGAGATAAAATTCCTCAACCATAGTGCATGATTTGTGGCTTCAAAACAAGCTATAAACTCAGCCTCCATCGTGGAAGAAGCAATAAGAGACTGCTTTACACTCTTCCACGAGATTGCTCCACCTGCTAGCAAGAAAATAAATCCTGAGGTAGACTTCCTGCTATCTGGGCAACCACCAAAATCTGAGTCTGAATAGCCGACCACCTCCAACTGGTCTGATCTACTGTATGTGAGCATATAGTCCTTTGTCCCCTGAAGATACCGCATAACCTTCTTAGCCAACTTCCAGTGCTCCATTCCTGGATTGCTTTGGTATCTTCCCAACATCCCAACTGCATAACTGATATCTGGCCTGGTACATGTGCTTGCATACATCAAGCTCCCAACAGCTGATGCATACGGAATTTTCTGCATTTGACCCTTTTCTAAGTCATTTCTGGGACACTGGCTACCACTTAATCTGTCACCCTTCTGAATGGGTGCAGGACTAACTGAACACATTTCCATATGGAATCTTTCCAAGACTCGATTGATATATCCTTTCTGAGACAATCCTAGCAATCCTCGAGATCTATCCCTGAAGATCTCTATGCCAATAACATAATTTGCCTCACCCATATCAACCATCTGAAAGTTCTTGGTTAGATAACTTTTAGTCTCATACAGCAAACCAAGATCACTACTGGCTAATAAGATGTCATCTACATACAGAACCAAGAAAATAAACTTGCTCCCACTGATCTTTAGATATATACACTGATCAACAGTGTTTTCTGTAAATCCAAAAGAGGTAATGGTATCATTAAACTTTATATACCATTGCCTGGAAGCTTGTTTAAGTCCATATATAGATTTCTTTAATTTACAAGCCAAGTGTTCTTGTTCTTTAATTGCGAACCCTTCAGGTTGCTCCATGTAGATATCCTCATCCAAATCCCCATTCAGAAAGGCAGTTTTCACATCCATTTGATGTAACTCCAAATCATAATGAGCTACAAGTGCCATAATAATTCTAAGAGAATCCTTCTTAGATACTGGAGAGAAGGTCTCTGTATAGTCAATGCCTTCTTTCTGAGTGAAACCTTTGGCCACAAGTCTAGCCTTATATCGTTCGATATTGCCTTTAGAGTCGCGCTTGGTCTTAAAGACCCATTTACACCCGACTTTCTTACAGTTATAAGGCAATTCAACGAGATCCCAGACTTGATTTTGGTCCATAGATTTTAACTCATCTTTCATAGCATCAACCCATTTACTAGAATCATTGCATTCTATGGCTTGTGAAAACGAAACTGGATCTTTATTTACCCCAATATCATAATCAGATTCCTGTAGATATACCACATAATCATCTGAAATGGCAGATCTTCTTTCCCTTTGAGATCTTCTCAAAGCTGCCGGTTGTGGTGGTTCTACAACATTTTCAATGGGAATATCCTCATGGAGTGGTGAACCAACATTAATTTGTTGTTCTGGAATCTCAACTTGATGATCAAGCTGAGGTACAACAATTTCTCTTGTAGGAAAGGTAATTGGGATATTTACCCTTACAACTTCAAGATCTACTTTTCTTGGTTCATCACTCCCACTAAATTCACCATTCTCTAGGAATCTGGCATTACCAGTTTCAACTATTCTTGTACTATGGTTAGGGCAATAAAATTTGTATCCCTTAGACTTATCTGGATAACCAATGAAATACCCAGATATTGTTTTTAAGTCTAATTTCTTTTCTTGTGGGTTATATATTCTGGCCTCTGCTGGACAACCCCAGACATGTAAATGTCTTAAACTGGGTTTCCTACCAGTCCACAGCTCGAAGGGAGTTGTTGGGACTGCCTTACTAGGAACCCTGTTTAAGATATACATAGCAGTCTTTAAGGCCTCACTCCACAATGAATTGGGTACTTTAGAGAAGCTCATCATGCTCCTAACCATATCCATAAGAGTTCGGTTTCGCCTTTCAGCAACACCGTTCTGCTGAGGCGTACCAGGCATCGTGTATTGAGCACAAATGCCATACTTTTCTAGGAATTTGGCAAATGGGCCAGGAAGTTGTCCTGACTCATCATATCTACCATAATATTCACCACCTCTATCTGATCTTATGATTTTAACCTTTCTATCTAACTGTCTCTCGACTTCTGTAATGAACACCTCAAGGATGTCAACAGCCTGAGACTTTTCATTAATTAGATAAACATAACCATACCGTGATAGATCATCTATAAAGGTAATGAAATATTTCTCTCCAGTAAAACATGGAATGGAAAGAGGTCCACAAATATCTGTATGAATTATTTCAAGGAGGTCTTTACTTCTTGTGGCACCTTTCTTAGTGTGTTTAGTTTGTTTTCCTTTTATACAATCTACACACACATCAAAATCAGTGAAGTCCAGGTCATCCAAAATCCCAGTCTTCACTAATCTTATTATTCTATCCCTGGAGATATGCCCCAGTCTTCTATGCCACAAGATAGAGGACTTTTCATTTATTAAGCCACGTTTTATACCAACATTCGAATGCAGAGACAATAAAGATTGTGCAAACTCATCATTCAATGAAATTTTATATAATCCATCACATAAAATTCCATGCCCAACCGGCATTGAATTATACATTAAAGAGAGTTTTCCACAACTAAATAAAACAGAATATCCAAAAACATCTAATTTGGATACAGACATTAAGTTCCTGGAAATTGAAGGTACATAAAAAGTATCCTCAAGATTCATCTGATGACCTGTCTCCAAAAGTAGTCGATAAGTACCAACATATTCGACCTCCACTTTCAGACGGTTCCCCATAATGATGAATCTCTCACTTTCCTTCGGTTTCCGGGTTGTAAGGAATCCCTGCATTGAATTAGTTATGTGAGTTGTGGCTCCAGAATCAATCCACCAAGTGTTAGAAGGAACTTCAGCAAGATTTGATTCATAACATACAAAAGAAAGATTTGTACCTTTCTTTTCGAACCAAGCTTTCCTCTTGTTGCAGTCCTTCTTCACATGTCCCTTTCTGCCACAGAAGTAGCATTTGACAGTGAAAGCTTTTCTATGACCTTGGCTACTTTTCCCATGGTCATTTCCTTTCTTTGATGGAAATCTTTTACCTCTTCCATATTTACTTTTCTTATGGATACCCCCTTGAGTCACTGCCAACACTGAGTGCTGTCCTTCTTGCCTCAGTCTCACCTCCTCTTGAACACACATACTAGTTAGCTCATTCAAGTTCCACTTATCCTTATGAGTATTGTAGTGGATCTTGAATGGCCCAAATTGTGAAGGAAGTGAGTTGAGGATGAATTGAACTAAGAAGGACTCATCAACCTTCATACCCAGTGATCCTAGCTTAGC
Organism: Agave tequilana; assembly: GCA_038442645.1. Lineage (NCBI taxonomy): Eukaryota > Viridiplantae > Streptophyta > Magnoliopsida > Asparagales > Asparagaceae > Agave > Agave tequilana. The sequence continues at coordinate 434,718 of JAVJIF010030088.1, read as the reverse complement.
AGCCTTGTCAGACATGTTCAGAATGTGTTGCTGAACTCCTCTATTACCATCATATTTCATGGTGGTAAGTTCAGCTATTAAGGTACCAGCTAATGACTTATCTGCTGACTTAAATCGGTCCTTTACTGCAGACAAAAGTTCCGATGCACTAGTAGTATGTGGGAGAGAAGTCTTGATGTTATTAGCTATGGTCATCTTTATGAACATTAGACTGAGCCTATTAGACCTCTCCCAAGCTTTGGCATGGCTGACCTGTTCTGCTGTACTCTCAGCAGTTACTTCATCAGGTTTGTCAACTATTAAGGCCATGTCTAGGTCTAGGACACCCAGTGTAAACTGAACATGTTCATACCACTCTGAGAAGTATGTACCATCCAAGGCCGGAATGCTAGTGGCATGTGTGTGAAGAGAAGTGGGGACGTTCACTGAAACATAATAGGACATAGCTCACATTAGGCCACGAATCAATACAATAACTTTAAATTTAATTAAGATGAACTATTGATATCACTCAGATTTCTCCTTTGGGCGAAACCTAAGCATATCTAGTGTTCACTCTTTAGGTGAGAACTTTTATCACCTACGTAGGTCTAATATAATTTATGCCAACTTAGATAGTAAGTCATGTTACCTTTGGGTATTCACTTCTACACCACTAGGTTGCATAAATTACACTATCCTACCCCGGTTCATAATTATTCGAAAGAGACTTTCCTTTGGGCCAGTCCCAATCTCCTAACTAGAACCGCCACCGAGAATATTATTGTCTTTACTGTCTACCTCATTAACATGTCTTTTATGTAGTTGTATATTCATAAGGTTTACTAACCTAGGTCACTTTGGCAACTACTAAATCAATAAGCCTTATGAATACAAACTAACCAATAATATTCTCTAATTCTATTATTTGTGTAATGCCATAATACTACAATACATTACTTGACCAAACATCAATCAATATTAACACAATAGCTTAAATGTGTTAACAATCATTAAGGATTGAATTAAGCAACAATTAGTCGACTACATAGTATTATTAGTCGACTTGGGTCAAGTCAAGTCGACTACAGGTTTAGGTCTAGTCGACTAGGGCAAACAAGGATTAGTCGACTATACCTACATGACTAGTCGACTACACATTTTATCAGTCGACTAGGCCAAAATTACAAGTCGACTAGAAACTTTATCAGTCGACTACAAATATTATTAGTCGACTCCTGTTAGAATCCAAACTCTCGGTTAAATATTAGTCGACTTGGCCAAAAGGTTAGTCGACTATACACTTTACTAGTCGACTAATCAAAAACCCAAGTCGACTCCTGTTAGAAACAGAGAGTCGGGTAACTTTCGGGATGGACTATTAGTCGACTAATCAAACCCTATAGTCGACTAATAGCCCACGATCCAGTTTCCGAACAGCAGTTCCAGATTATGCCCGAATCCCAAAAATTATGGAAAAATCGGGAAAAATTCAGGAAAATTAGGGTTTCTAAAATCCTAAATTTGATCCTTATTAATTGCATAATTAGAGGAATGTATATATGATTTTAGGGTTTCCAAGAATCCTCTTCAATTCTACAATTAAAGATCAAAATCTGGATTTCATGAATTGTTAATCAAAACCCTAACTTTTCATAATTCCTAAATCCAAGATGTATCGATTCTTTAATCATGGCTCTGATACCAAATGTTGGAAATTTAAATCATCTATAATGCGGAATAAAAGGCCATGGATCAAAGAATCATATACAACTCAAGATAATGAATCAAAACCCTAATTATGCAATACTTAAATCACCATACCTGAGGCCATTGATGACGATTGAATGAAGACCTTGATTCCTTTGATGAATTGAAGAAGAAGATCCTGGGAACCCTAAAGCAAATTGATCCTCTTTTCTCTTCTCCTTTTCTTTTCTCAAAACTTCTCTATTCTTTTCTGATGGATCGATACGCGATAAAAATCAGCGTTCATTTTGATTTCTTTACAGGAGGAGAAAAGTGGGTCGCACATTTGCAAAAAGACCCCTTGAAAATAAACCTTTCCATCATGGTATCTTTTCTATTTTCAAGTGACCAAATAACTATATAAATGTGACAATTATATGGGCATCCTTTATATCAGTTAAACTTAATAGGAATCCAATGCAAATACCAAGGTTATGTGGGCCACTTTAATATGAGATTAACATAATAAACTCAAGAAGAAGAAAAAGTTTGAGAAAGGATGGTGGCTGAGAATTCTTCAATCTTTTCATATCAAGTTGCTTTCCATTCGTTATGCCAGTCCAAATTCCCTTTTCTGCTGTTAATATTTGTTTAGTTTATCTCCGAGTGAAACAATAGTTTATCTTCTTCACCATCGAAGCTTATTAGCAGTTGCCGAGGCTTGCCGCCCTCTATATTTTAACCTCAAAGGCGTATCTTTACTTATTTTTTTTTTTGTTGCCATATTTATATATAGCTGATCTCTTAAGAACGGTTCTCATAGAAATCCGTCAAAACTGTTCTCAGGAGATCGGCTCTCTCTATATATAAGAAATTGATTCTCCGAGAATGATTCTCATGAATTTCTGTGAGAACTTTCATGTGAGGTGTCGGTTCTGACAGAGATCTGATTGTTTTGACTAGAAATTATGTTGCTATATATGCTTGTTGCTTGTGGTCATCAACAATGCACCTGAAGGGGTTAATGGTTTCTTGCAAGCTAATTAAGCCTGAAACCAAGCAAAGTTAAGCAAACATAAGGCATTATCGCATTTCGACTCTCCTCCCTTAACCATGAAGTTCTTCATCATCCTTGTTCTGTTAGGCTTACAGGCGATTCTTGTCCGCGGCGATGTCGGAACTGCAATCGTCTATGGTCCCCCATACACTCGTAAGTCTGATTCAAGCTGAACATTAGCACGTATGTCAGAATACTTGATGATGATATGCTGAAATTTTCTTTTGTTCATGCAGCTACGAAATGCGGTGGGAACAGCCCGGGCCAGTTCCCCCCCGGCAACATGTTTGTTGCAGTGTCCGAGGGGCTCTGGGACAACGGCGGCGCCTGCGGGCGGAAGTACCGGCTGACGTGCCTGAGCGGGACCAACCGGCCGTGCAAGCCGGGGACGATCGAGGTTCTGGTTGTTGACCTGTGTCCGAGCAGGCCTTGCTCCGCGAACTTCCTCCTGTCGAGGAATGCTTTTAGCGCTCTCTCCAGCAATTCAAATGCCAGGCTCAACTTAGAGTATATACAGTGAGTGTGCTCAAAAAGGAGAGAGGTATGTCTCTTCTTCTTTCTCGTTGGTTATGGTTTCTGATATCTGAATCTTTTTTCTTGCAGGATTTGATGAACATGCATGATGCATCAACTCTATTGGGAGAATGAGAGAAGAAATCATATGGCAAAGAGATATTATAAATAAATGTACTTGGCACCAGCATAATATATACATCTTGTATCAGGAATACATAAATAAATTGATCAATTGCAACTATTTTCTTCTTTTTCATTTTCATAATTTAAAAATTTTCAAATTTTCATCGTGAAACTAATGTTTGATACTCTGAATCTAAAACCAACTATCCACCAAGTTCCTCAATAGATAACAATTGAAGATACGAAAGTGACAGTCATGGCTTGTGTTAATCGTTATATCTGAATTGTTGCGTCCTCTGGAGATTCAAGAATCACGATCAGAGTTTTCGAGAACAATTACAATAAATAAGAGAACAGGGAACAAAATAGAAAACACGAGATTTAACGAGGTCTCAGGACAGGAGAAAGAGATCTTATTAATCAATCACCAATAAAGATTATAAAATAAGGGAACGTATAACACCCCCAAGTATATAGCCAGAGAGTCCACAAGCTTAAAAGAAAAAAAAACTTTGAAATTGAATCAGAAACGAATTCAGAATCGAATCAGAAATAAGTCAGAATTCAAAATGAAAATCGCCAGAGTCAGACTAGTCAACTAACGAGCCAGATTAATTGACTAATTGGTCAGATTAATCGATTAATCTGTGCACTAAGAATCAAGGTTGGTCTCTATTAAGTCTATCAGTCGACTAGCTTGAGGATAAGTCGACTATTCTAATCTGCTTTCTCTGTGTCATTGCCATGGAGATTAAAAAATTACCACTTGATTTTTAGATTCTCTCTCCCACATTTCTCCACATCGGTGAAGATTTCTCAAATCTTAGTCGAACACCAACGAATCACCATATCGACTCAGCAAACTGGCTTCACCATTATGGTTGCCTACGTATCTCCTGCTCAGTAGATCAAGCCATACATAATTCATCCAAACGAGTTCCATCAAACTCAAGCAATTGAAAGGATATGAAATAAGTTCTTACAATGGTTAAATTTAGCTCCTGGAACTACCTTAGTAAGCATGTCTGCCGGATTCTTTTTCGAGCGAATCTTTTAAAACACTAAATCACTTTCTTAGAGAATCTCTCTAGCAAAATAAAAGCTGACATTGATGTGCTTCATACGTACATGATAGACCTAGTTCTTCGTCAAATAGATAGCATTCATGCTATCATAATTGATCCTCAAATGATCATGTTCGATCCCTAAATTATCAAGTAACCCTTGAAGCTAAATGCCTTCCTTTATAACCTTTATTATGGCCATATACCTAGCTTTCATTGCTGACAATGCTACAGTAGACTGTAACGTCGAGCGCCAACTCGCTAGTATTATATCCCATCGTAGACCGTTGCTTGTCAAGATCCCCAACATAATCGGAGTCAACATGTCCCATACAATCTTTCTTACCATCGGTTTCCTTCTTACATACCAATCCAATACCTATCGTACTTTTGATGTGATGTAAAATCCTCTTCACCGCCTCCCAATAATCCTTACCGAGATTGTGCATGTATCTGCTAACCATACTGGCGACTTGTGACAATTTGGGCCTCGTACACGCCATAGCATGCATCAAGCTTCCCACTGCAGTGATATACAGTACGTGAGACACATGCTCACGTTCTTCAACCGTAATAAGAGACATAGTATCTCTAAGCTGGAAGTGAAGAGCCAACGGTGTACTTACAGACTTTGTATCGCCGTTGATATTGAACTTCTGAAGTACCTTTTACAAATACCCTCTGAGTCAAGCGAACCTTGCCACTATCTTTGTCTCTCTCAATTTTCATGCCAATTACCTTCTTTACTTCTCCTAGATCTTTCATCTCGAATTCAGAAGACAATTATTTCTTCAATCTATCGATCACGGATTTACTTTTGAAAGCAATGAGCATATCATCAACATGTAGCAATAAATAGATATATTTTCCACCTGATAACTTATTATAATAAATACATGGGTCGTAATTACTTCTTTTGTATTTTTTGCCATGCATAAAGCTGTCACATCGCTTATAACATTGCCTCAGCGATTACTTCAGACCATGTAGTGACTTCTTCAGAAAGATGGTTTTCATATCGAGCTAATCCAGTCCCAAGTCATACCTTGCCACTAATCCCAATAATATCCAATGAAAGAGTGTTTACAACAGATGAGAAGACCTCATTGTAATCAATACCATCTCTCTGTGCATAGCATTTTGCTATCAACCTGACCTTATAGCGAACAATAGCTCCATCTTGATATCCTTACTTCTTAGCGTATACCCACTTACAACTATCCCCATCGGGCAATGCTAATAATTTCCAAGTGTCATTCTTATGAAGAGAGTTCATCTCTTCTAACATAGCTTCCTTCTGCATCTCAGACTCAGAACTATTTTCTACTTTTATGTAAATAGAATAATATCTTCTATGGCTAGGGGTGCATAGGGTACAATCATATTTGTAGTGAGCCATGCAGGCTTATGTGGGCTTCTTCTATCTCATTCAGCTGCAATAGAATCTTGGACCCATAACTTGTTATTGATTCTCAATGTCTTCAGAATAAATCAGAATCGACTCAGAAACAGAGTCAGAATTCAAAATGAAAAACGCCAAGGCTAGACTAGTCCACTAACGAGTTAGATTAGTCGATCTGGAAGTCCAAATTACTAATCTGTTTACTCAGAATCAAGATTGGTCACCGTTAAGTCTATTAGTCGACTAGTCTAAGGATAATCGACTGGTCTGATCTGTTTTCTCTGTGTCATTGCCAATGAGTTTAAAAACTCTACCACTTGATTTTTAGATCCTCTCTTCCGCATGAATATCGGCAATGCAAAAGAAAGTTATCTGCTCCTTGGATCGCACGTTTGTAAGAGTCTTGATGCGATACACGATATCGAAGATTTTATATTACATGCACATTACATCCCTCTCATTGATTCCTCTCTATCTAAATTGTTATAAAACAAGTAGCAAGATCACTCCAGATTGTGTAGTTAAATACTCTCTATCTCTTACCACAAGGTCCTTTATGAAGTGATCATATACTAACAGCACAAGCATCATGTTCAGACTTTAATACTCATTAACTTAATCCTAATGATGAGCTGGTCTTGCTCTCCTCCACTGATCCCTAGCAACAAAAAAGTGGAGAGCAGATGCAGTGCCGTAGACCCCCAGAATTCCTTGTGGATGCATGATGAAGATTGACTCACACAAGTGAAATGAAATACAACTATTAAGTCGATCATTAGTGAATCTCGTGATAAAGGAAATAAAAGGGCGAGGAGATATGCAAGAAGATCGGCAAGATATTAAATTTAACGATTTCTTTATAAATCCGCCCACGTTGGCTTCATTTATGGCTCACGCTCCCAATCCCTCGACAAAAGTGTTGCATTTCAGTTTACCGCGTATAAATTGCATTCAAGGGGATGATCGAAGAACTCACAAAGAAATAGTGTTTTCCGTTGTCTATTTTGTTTCTACTTTATAGATGAACAAAAAGTATTCAAAATTTATAATTTTTTATTTTTAGTTACTTGAAATAATATAGATCAACTTCAACTGCACTCAGATGTTATTAAAGTTGTATTTGAGTGAGAAGTAATCGGCCTCAACTCCTTCTGAAACGACACAAGTTTGTTTCCAAAAAAATCCCTTTCAATTTCTTTTTCTTCAATTTGCAAACCTTTGTATCATTCCAATTTGGACTTGAAGTGTTTGAAGCATTTCATCAAACATGTTACATACAATCTGGATTTAAAATGGATTTGAGAAAGGCCAAAGTCAGCACGTTCTAGGGATCAGACAGCCGATTGGGAGTCAACGGGTCAGAATTCAAATCCATCCGTCCATCGACCACTAGAAATGGACGGTGCAGATCATCTACTCTGTCATCATCGACACCGTTGGATGACAGCCACGTTGCCGCCACTTTCATTTCGTGGGGAGATATGCTAGACGAAATTTCCCTCGAAGTCTCCGTTCAACTCCCCCCTCCTTTTCTCGGTGGGAGCTTCGTCCCCAAATTCGATCGCAGTGATTTTTTTTCTTTTTCTCCAATTTTTCTCGTAATTTCAATCGCCGGTGGCTAGTTTTTTCTCTCGTGATCAATTTTCTGAATTTTTCGTCTTGTTTTTTGATCAAGAGATCTATTTTTTGCCCCCCTGTGATCAGGCCCTGATCTGATTCAGGTTTAGATCCCGAAACCCTAACGCTAGCGACACTCCGTCGATGGATGGGAACAAAGACGACGCGTTGAAATGCCTGCGGATTGGGAAAGAAGCGCTGGAGTTGGGAGATCGGACCCGCGCCCTAAAGTTCCTCAACAAAGCTCGCCGCCTCGATCCCTCGCTCCCCATCGACGATCTCGTTTCCGCTGCCGACGAGTCTTCTCAAAGCCCTCCAAATGAGCCTGAGAGCTCAACCGCTGGCTTTTCCTCTTCGACGTCGACGTCGACGTCGCCGTCGTCGAGTACAGCTAGGGTTAGGATTGCTGCGAAGGTATCAGCGAAGGAGTTCTCGAAAGATTACACGGAGGAGCAGCTGACGATCGTTCAACAGATCAAGAGGCAGAAGGATTACTATCAGATCTTGGGGTTGGAGCACAGTTGCACTGTGGAAGATGTTAGAAAGGCGTACCGCAAGCTATCGTTGAAGGTTCATCCTGATAAAAACAAGGCGCCGGGCGCTGAAGAAGCCTTTAAGGCAGTGTCGAAAGCTTTCCAGTGCCTTAGCAATGAGGAAACAAAAAAAAGGTACGATCTTGTTGGTTCCGAGGAGCCGAATTATAGCAGAGCTCCCGCGAGGCAACAACATTCACATGGCTTCAATGGCTTCTATGATGATGAGTTCGATCCAGACGAGATTTTCAGGAACTTCTTCTTTGGTGGAGGGCCTCAAGCAACCACCCCTTTGGGACGTTTCACTTTAGGACTGGTGGCACGGGTATGCCCAATGGGCATGGGGTGCATGGATCGGGTAATGTCAATCTCCGCCCGCTGCTTCAGATGCTGCCCATTGTGCTCTTGATTCTGTTGAATTTCCTTCCATCATCCGATCCAATATACACATTGTCCCGGAATAACCCGTATGAGCATAAGATTGAGACACCGAGGGGCGTGGCTTATTTTGTCAAGTCTTCGGCTAAGTTTGAACAGGATTACCCTTATAATAGTTCGGAACGCAAGGATTTGGAACGACGTGTTGAGAGGGATTATGTTGGTGTCCTTTCGCAGAATTGTCGGGTTGAGTTGCAGCGACGGCAGTGGGGATTGTTACGCGAGATGCCTCATTGTAACATGCTTGATAAGTTTCAGGCGACAGCTTAGTTTCAGATGCTTGGGTACCTACTTCCCTTGTGTTGATATCAGATTACTACTTGGAATTTTTATTTGATTTAGTTCTATCATAAGTTAGTAAGAGAAGATATTGCTACTTATCAGATAACCTATAAGTGCATCATGTCTTTCTGGACTAATATTCACCTTGAAATGTATCCATTTGCATGCTTTTGTAATATTGTTTAAATGTAGGTTTGGGGGGTTGGAATTGTTAAATGCATCAATTATATTTATGTAGTAATTCTAAGTTACAGTCACAACATTTTGTGTACTATTTTTTTATGGTGATCAAATGTTTTTCGACTTCCGAGTTAATCGACTGCCATTGTTAGTTTAGGTGTAGACTCTTTTTCTTTACTCATTGACTAGACAAAGGTACTTTTTGTCACTTGAATTCCATAAACATAGATATATGTATAAGGATGAGTCCCAAATACTCTTATCAACAAGCTTTTACATTGGATAGTGGCCAAGTCATGTGTTGGACCAAATAATGCCAGGAGCCTCAGTCAACCTTTGAAATCCTGTGTGGTCTAAAGACCATCCAGGAATTTCACTCATGGAAATTGCAAGCGAACATAGGGATCAATAAATGCTAGGTAACAAGGACAAATCCATTGCCTTCCTGATAGCATCAAGGCTAATTAAATTGGGTGCATCATGGTGGGTTGGACTTAAAGCTTATTTTTCAACCACACTTCGGTTTGATCATCTTAGGTTGAGGGTTTATAGTGGTTTAAAGTCCACTACCTTACCTAGAGAACTATCTGGGGTTGTTGGCTTGTTAATCAAGAGTGTGAGTACGAGTGAGAGCAATTCACATTTGGCAACAAGAAGTCTTTGTGACTCTTTTGAAGACAAAATCCTGTCCTTATTTTGGGAGATGTTAGCAGAAGCAGGAAAATGCTTCTACTTGAATTCCATGGCTAGAGAATCTTTATAATAGACCCGTTCTGTTGGGAGTTCTTACCATTTAGGTACTATTTTAGCTATTTGCGGTGAACATCTTGTTGCTCTATCTGTGAACTGGTGTTGGTTGTCTAAAAGTCAAACAGAATCTTGATGGTTTCAGCTGTAGCCTGCCCATCACTTGGCTGGATACAGGTTTGTCATTAAGGATCAAAATGCTTTTTTTACATGCCACATGCAATATCAAACTGCATATACACCTTAAAATGAAACCAAGCCCAGGACTATAATTGAAACTTGAGAAATTGCAGAAAACACTGAAGCAGAGACACAGGATTAGATACCAAAACAAAATTAAGTTTTTTCCCTTCCATATTTTGCTTTAATTAGTTCATATTTCCAAGTCATATGAGCTAACCATGTATATTGCAATGTAGCTTTTGGTTTGTTCTGTAACTGGGAATAGAATTTACATCTATAGCACTAAGTATCTAATTGTTTTGAAATAATTTGTGGAATTCTAATTCCACTCGATTAAGATTCATGTTAACAAATTTTTTTTTGAGAAAATTTATGTTAACAAATATTGGACACAGCACTGCACACTGCTCACTCTTGAAAAGTGTGAATTTTAATTTCTGGAGGCGAAGAAAGAGAGTTAACTTGGCTATTGGAAGGTGAGCATGCACTCATCTTCAACTAGGTTATCCGATTCCTTAAAACAAAAAATACTTGGCTACCAGTACTTTTTGTTGATGATTTCTTAACACATCCATCAAAATGTATATATTGGAACTTAGCATTTCAAGAAAGATTAAACAACACTGCAACTCTATAATCCTCATCTTACTCAGAAACTCTATGATTCCGATCTCTCAACATCATAGAGTGTGGTTTCACTTATATTTGCTATGAGAAGCAGCCAAATGAACCTTTGTATTTAAATGAGAAATTATATATATGATTTTGACATTTTTTATGGTATAAGCCAAATGAACCTTTGTATTTAAGTGAGAAATTATATATATTGGAACTTAGCATTTCAAGAAAGACTAAACAACACTGCAACTCTATAATCCTCATCTTACTCAGAAACTCTATGATTCCGATCTCTCAACACATGGAGTGTGGTTTCACTTATATTTGCTATGAGAAGCAGCCAAATGAACCTTTGTATTTAAGTGAGAAATTATATATATGATTTTGACATTTTTTATGGTTTAAGCCAAATGAACCTTTCTAATATTGCGATTACGCGGGGGGGGGGGGGGGGGGGGGTTTGGGGGGGGGGGGGGGGGTCTTTCTATGTTTGTCTATTTACCAGACATGAAAGTAGGTAGCGAGTGTGTAGGCAAAGGATTTTTCACACAAAAATAAGGACGAGAGACAAAGAAGGTAAAAGAGATAACTGTGGCTTCAGACTCAACCAAATCAGCTTTTTTTTTCATTTTCATCCAACTTGAACAGAATATATCTGTTCAACCTCTGTCTATATGTTTCATCTCAAGGACTATGATATGTGGGAAAATTTTCACACCGAAAAATTGGCATGTTCGATGCGCGCAGATATAACATGCTTATTCATGTGTGTCTAATATTTACAAATATGTAAACCGTTATTTACCTTAAAAAATACGCATAAGATGAAGTATATCATAGTCTTTGACAAAAGTTAACTACTTTGTAGGTCATTTTATGAAAACTCAGTTCTTATGTATGTTAATATTAGACTACAACAAGAACTAAAGCCATTTGTCCCAAGTATTTGGGGTAGGCTACATGAACCAAAAGAGAATTATGCCGGATCGGGCACATGGTTCAACTTTTTCACTCATTCCTATCGAGCACTATACCTTCATTAAGACCTTTAGCCTTTATATCTTATCGTAGCACCTCCATCCATGTTTTCTTCAGTCTCTCCTGCGCCCTTTTAACTTGCCCTAATTTGATACGCTCTACTCGCCTTACTGGCGCATCTGTAGGTCTACATCGTACATGACCAAACCATCGTAGGCGATTTTCTCTCATCTTCTCTCTATAGGGGCTACACCTATCTTAGTATGAATATCCTCATTTCTCACCTTATCTCTCCTCGTGTTACCACACATCTAACGAAGTATGCGCATCTCCGCTACACTCGACTTCTGGGCATGATATCTCTTTATAGCCCAACATTCTGTGTCATATAACAAAGCTAGACTAATAGCAGTCCGATAAAACTTTCCCTTTAGCGATAACGGAATGTTACGGTCGCATAAAACTCTTGTTGCACTCGTCCATTTCAACTAGTCGGGTTGGATCCTATGGTTGACATCACTATTGATCTCCCCATCCTTTTAGATAATAGAACCCAAGTACTTAAAATGACTGCTCATCGGTATTTCTTGTCCGTCTAGTATCATAATACTACAATATCGGATTCTCTGTTTACTGAATTTGCACTCCATATACTCTGTTTTGGCCATACTTAATCTAAAACCTCGAGATTTTAGAGTTTGCCTCATAGCTTTAATTTGGCATTTATCCCAGCTCTCGTCTCATCGACTAGGACAATATCATCAGCGAATAGTATACATCACGGTATCTTATCCTGAATAGCTCTAGTAAGCTCATCCATCACTATGGCAAATAAGAATGGACTCAATGTAGATCATTGATGCAATTCAATTGTGATAGAAAAATCATTTGTTATGCCTCCACAAGTTATGACATTTGCCACTACTCCATCGTACATGTCTTTGATTTTGTCAATATATTTGATGGGAACTCTCTTTTTCATCAATGTTCAACATAATACCTCTCTTGGCACCTTATCATAAGCTTTTTCTAAATCAATAAAGATTATATGCAAATTTCTTCTCCTCTCTCGAAATCGCTTTATAAGTTGACGAAGCAAATGAATAGCCTCTGTCGTCGATCGTCCCGGCATGAACCCGAACTGGTTCTCTGATATTTTAACATCCTGCCTTAACCTGTGTTCAATTACCCTTTCTCAAAACTTCATGGTGTGACGCATGAGTTTTATTCTACGGTAGTTTGAATAACTATGGATATCACCTTTGTTCTTATAGAGAGGTACCAGTGTTTTAAATATTGGATATCGGCGATATACCGGTCGGAAATTATATATCGGATACCGAATACCGGGTGATATATCGCATGGTACTAAATACCGGTTGATATATCAATAGTCAATATATATAAGATATTATTAAAAGAAATAAGTTATCCAAACATCATATAAAAACATTATTGAAATACCACAATGAACATAAATAAAATAAAACGATCTCTCAAGCAAATAATAATAATTATTATCCAAATAATTAACTATGTCAGCCGGTATATCAGATATTTCATCTTAGATATCGACCGATATATCGGCCACGTGGCGATATATTGGCCCATATTGGTCCAAAACGATATCCGATAAATTTTTACACTTATCGTATCGTTTTGGATAAAATACCGATATCTCAGTCGATATACCGGTATATCAGCCGATATTTAAAACAATGAGAGGTACTAGGGTACTCTTCCTCCACTCAGCTGGCATCTTTTTAGTTAGTCAGATCTTGTTAAAAAGGTTTGTCAGCCATCTCACACCCATCTCTCCTAAGCATATCTATACCTTAATAGGAATTCCATTCGGGCCAATAGCTTTTCTTGACCTCATCCTCTTCAAGGCCTTTTTAACTTTAGATTCGCTAATTCTGCGCATATCATGACTGTTCATATCCTGACATTGAATGGTAAGGTCACCCAAATCTTGAGTAGAACTACCATTGAACAATCTGTCAAAATACTCTTTCCATCTTTTTTGGATTTCTTCATCCCGAACTAAAACCTTTTGATCCTCATCTTTGACATACCTCACAGTACATAAGTCTCTAGTCTTTCTCTCCCTTATTCGAGCAATTATATATATATATATATAGAGAGAGAGAGAGAAATGTATATCAGCCCGCGGGCTGAGAGTACTCTCTCAGTCTGCGGTGACGTGGCTCAATTTGTCACCTCACTAACTTGCGGCCCGCTTATAGGAAGAAGTTAAATTACCAAATACCCCTTATGAAAAGCTACTTTTTCTTTAACTTTCCTTATTGTTTATTATTTTTTTGCCTAAAAGGCAATTTTTGGAGCGCACGTTGTCAGACTTGTTTATTATTATTTTTTTTCCCTTTCTTTTTGCCGCTCTTTATATGATTTAGGTTATTGATTATAAATTAATTTTTCCCCTATTTCCTTACCTCTCTTTGTCAGATCTAGGTTCTCCTATATAGTTTATTTTTTTTTGTGTATATAACGTAGACAGAGACTTTGGTCGCAGTGTACATGGTTAATTGCGACCAAGGTCGCAATGTTGTTATTGATAAAGAGGGCCATCATCTGCAATCTAGGGTCGCAGTACAATGACAGCGACTTAGGTCGCAGTACGTTAGGTAGGTGTTTCCTTTATATTAACACGCATATGTTGTTATTGATAAAGAGGGCCAGCATCTGCAATCTAGGGTCGCAGTACAATGACTGCGACTTAGGTCGCAGTACGTTAGGTAGGTGTTTCCTTTATATTGACACGCATAGCGACCAAGGTCGCAGTGTTGTTGTTAATTAATACTAAAGACCAGCAACTGCGACCAAGGTCGCAGTGTATTTTATAGGTCGCAGTACGTTAGGTAGGTGTTTCCTTTATATAGACACGCATAGCGACCAAGGTCGCAGTGTTGTTTTTTTGTTTCACCGATGAACTCCCAGAATGGATCGTCTCTATCAAGCTCTTCATCTGACCCGTTGCTAGGAAGCGAGCCTACAGCATCAGAGGACATGCTTTCATCAAGCATGTCTCCGTTAAGTGGCAGAGGAATAATGTCTTCTTCACTAACCCACATGAAAACTTCATTATCATCATGAATAGGAGGATCAGTTAATACATTATTTGATGTAGTGAGATAGTCAAAAGGAGTGAAGTCCAGACTGGTATCAGATTCACTAGAATATCCTGAAGACAAAGGACCGGTGGGGGAACGATTGAAGTTGAAATCTAAGTGTTCAGAGGAAGAAGATGGGGAAGACATGATTCAAGAATGAATTTTTTTTTGAAAGTTTTTGAAATCAAATTGAAAAGGAAGAGCAAAAATATAGTTTTGAGGTATGAGATAATATATTAGTAACAAGCATTATATAAAGGTCAATATTGTGGAAGAACATGAATAGTAATAATAATTGTTACAGGTGATGGTTGAGTATGGTAAGAAGTGGTAAAAAAAATATTTAATTGAAGATTTATTGCGGGAGAATCCGAAGTACAAATTAACTTTTTATAGAATTGTTTGCCTATATCTTTAGATTACGTATGGTGCACATCTTTCCTTTCTCGAGATTAACATTAGTGCATCTCTTTTTTCTAGACTGTTGTTGTATCACGGTAGAAAGAATATTAATTACTTCATTTAATTTAGTGTAATTAATATAGTAATTTTTATAAGATTTGATATACGCGAATTGATCTCAGGGTCGCATGGCTAATCCACCCTAGTCGCATATTAAAAATATTTTACATAAGGCATGGGAAAGAAGATTGCGACTTTGGTCGCAGTACTGAAGAAGGTCGCATTGTTGTACGATAGAATGCGACTAGGGTCGCAGACGTTATATAAAGAAGTTTTGTTATACAATGACCGCGACTAGTGATTGCGACTGTGTCGCAGTTGTCATATAAAATTGAAATTATATTGTATTAGGTCGCATAAAAACGTTTTGTTATACTATGAGTGCGACTAGTGACTGCGACTGTGTCGCAGTTGTTATATTGTATTAAGTCTGCGACCATGGCATGTTTTTTAAATTTTCAATGCTTCTGCTTATTTTACATTATATTGATCCAATTTTTTTAATTATATTTTTTGATGTATTAAAATTACTAATTTTATAACTGTAGATATATTCAACTGAAATTTTGTTTGTTCATGACTTTATTCCACTTTAGAATTAAAAAAGGGGTATTTTTGTCAATTTGTTTCACGATTGTTTAGGCAGGATTTTTTTGATTTTTTTTGGCGCCAACACACTGCGGCCGATGTGTGGCATATATTCAGCCACGTCCCGCCGGCTGAGCAACTCTCTCAGCCTGCAGGCTGAGGTACAGTACCCCCCCTACACACACACACATATATATCCTTTTCAACCTTTTTGGTGTCCAATTTCTTATACATTTCTTTGTATACTTTAGCTCTTGCATTCTAAACAGCTTTCTTAGCCTTCTTTTTTGCTAGCTTATATACCTCTCAAAACTCACTTTCTTCAAATCTCTGTAAGAGTCTCGTTTAATCTTAATGGTACCTTTTACCTCTTCATTCCACCATGGTGTGTCCTTACATGGTGGAGCACCACCCTGTGACTCACCAAGTACATCTTTAGTTACTCTTTTAATGCAGCTAGCAATTTTGTTCCATATTGTATTGGGATCATCTTGAGCTTTCCAATCTGCTTCATGTACTATTTGATCTACAAAGACTCTTTGATTGCCTTCTTTTAGCCGTCACCACTTAACCTTAGGATCTAATTTACGTTTAATCTTTCTAAATCTCTTTCTAATCCGAACATCTGAAACTAAGAGTCTTTGTCGGGTTACTATACTCTCACTTGGTACTACCTTACGATCAATGCAACTATCTCTATCTACTCTTCTAGTTAAAAGAAATTTATTTGGCTCGCACTTGATCCACTTCTAAAAGTGATCAAGTGAGACTCTCTCTTCTTAAACCAAGTATTCGCTAAGATCAAATCATAGGACAAAGTAAAATATAGAATCGAGTTACCTAATTCATTTCTTTCCCCAAAATCAAATCCTTCATGTACACGATCAAACTCATAATGACTAGTTCCTACATGCCCATTGAGGTCACCGCCTATGAAAAATTTTTCTCTAATGGGTATCCCTGCACTATCTCATTTAAATCCTCCCAAAATTGATGCTTACTAGACCGATCAAGTCCTACTTGCGGTGCATAAACACTAGTAACATTAAAAATCTTCTTACCTAAAATAAGTTTAACTAGTAAAATCCTATCACCTTTTCTCTTAACCTCCACTACATCCTCAAGCAATTGTTTATCTATGATCATACCTACCCTATTATGATTTCTGTCTCTACCAGTATATCAAACTTTATAACCCCAAGGCTCTATGATTCTAGTTTTTTCACCTACCCACTTAGTCTCTTGCATACACAAAATACTAACATTCTTTCTAACCATAGCATTAACTAACTCTGCTAATCTACCTGTAAGAGAACCTATGTTCCACGATGCTAACCTTATCCCATATTCATGAGCTAACTTTTTACCCTCACCCGCTCATAAACGTGTGGGAACCCTTGCTCATTTAATACCACATTTGGGCGCCAATGTGGCTCGTCACTTCTGGACGACGACCTAGCAACTATTGCCTACTTTTCACTACACCCGGGCTCCGATGTAGCGCGTCGCTTAGTAAGGAACGCCCCAATGAAATTTAGTTTTTGGTTCATGTTCATAGTATGTGATAATGTTTTACGTTGGTTATCACAAGCCTACCACAACCCTCCTCTTTTATTATGGTTTGGGATAGACAGTGAACGGTGCACTGGCGGAGTTTATGTTAATATTAGACTGATACATATAATACTTAGTAAAAAAATTGCATATATTCAGAAGAAATTTGCATATTTAGTTCTGTCCTCGTGTATAGATTTCAGATAATTGTGTTGTCCAACACCCTTTCTGTGTCGGAGTAAGACACTCGGGTCTTCAAATCATAGCTTATGCGGTCACTATTCATGGATCTTATTGTCTTTTTTTCAGATACGTTTTATATCAAATTGTGCGTAAATCTCTTCTTGTAATCTAAAAACAAAATAACAAATAGCATTATAATTTAACCAGGGTTTTTTTTCAAATGCACCAAATCTGTGCTCAACTGATGAGATTGATTGGCTTATATTGGGTGCATAGCCAGCAGATAATCTGCATGGGGTGGTACCCATTCTGAGTATAGACTCACATCACCACATATCCGATGATAATAGGGAAAAATAAAGGAGAAACTTCAGTCTGATAGTCACTCCATTTCTGCAATATCACCATGTCAACACCACCTTAAATCTTAATATTGTCAAATCAAGACCTGGAATCAGTTGTTTAAAAAAAAAAAATCTTGGTGGTTTCTCCATTTAACTATTTAAGGAATATTGCTTAATGTGGGTTAGATCGTAAAAGGTGAAAGCCCTTGTTCCCTTTTAACCTTCTATCATCTCCCACTAAAACCTCCCATATCCTGTCATCTTATTGATGGGTCTGAACAAGGTGTTCAGAGGCGCAGATAGTTAGTGTCAGATTTCTTTTACATTCTCTTTTTTGTATCTTTGGGTGCTTTGTGTTTGACGGGTTTCGCAGTTTAGTTTGGTTTATTGGTTTTCTGAAGAAGAAAAGGAGTTGGATGAAGAAGATTGCAATCATTGTGGGTTGTTGGCATTTTCATTTTTCTCTGCCTCTATTCTTCTATAGAGGTTGGGTTGAAGATCGACGAGGACAAAATGAAGTGAAAACTGCTTGACAGATAAACTTAATAAACTTCTAAAACATTGAATAGAGTTCAATCATATCTAATCTTCTTCTATCCTTTGCTCAAGTTGCTATTTTCCATTAGAGCTCTCCTAGAATACATAAATCAAAATAAAGTCGATTGTAACCAGCTGAAACTGGAAACAACTTCTCAACGCTACATTTTTTTGTTGTGCCTCCTTGTCTTGTCTTTGTATATGTAGTGGTCAATTTTTGACTCCTGTCCAGATCACGACACATGCCTTGCAGCCTCAGAGACACCTCAAACGGTGAATGACCATTCCTCCAGCGGGACTAACATAGGCTCAGGAAGGGTCTCGGGTCCCTCCCTGGGATCATATTGATTCGGAGCCACTCATCCGGATCCATAGCCTAGTTAGATTTGCTCAGCTATTCGGAGGCTTCAGTCTCCGAAACAAAGATTCACTCTGAGAATACTTCAATCTCCACGACGAGGATCCACTACGAGGACTTTCGCTTTCACTCCAGCGACAGATCAGCGACGCGATCTCCACAAATCTCGGTTGTGAACCATGATCTTCCTCCCACACTCCAGATGTTGTACAGCTCAAGCAGTTGCGACAACCCTATGGCTAAGTGGGCGGCTATGGATAAGGACGAATTCCTCAGCATATCAATCCAAACAACCTCAGCTCGATCAGAACTGTTACAAGATCTGCAAATATGCGATTCAAACGGTGAGGGATAGCGGCAAATTCCTTTGTGCATCAATCTCAACAACTCAAGCGAATGGTTGTAGATAAAGCAAAATTCGTTGCATGTCTATCTAAACCAGCGGAAGCGGTTATGATTCAGAGATCGTGCAGTTATGAGAATTTTCGTTATTTTCATCTCACCAACCCAAGCAGATATATACACATCTTTCTCCATCGAGAGGGGGATTGGCTTCTGATTATCACCAGAAACACACACATTAGCATCTTTTGCTTTATTCTTATCTCACGCTCGAGGGTCTTTGGTCAGCACCACACTGGTGCTCCTGACCTGAAGGCGTTTTTTTTCCCTTGTGTTTTTTGGTAGATTCAATCGAGAGCGTCTAATCGTCTGTGGCGGAAAATCTCCACCATAATGTGGAACTTGATACTTGGTTAGGCTGATGTATCACTGGAGTCACATTTTATATGAGTTTATCACAGGTGAAGTTAGTATTGTTTCTGGTCAGCACAGGTTTTAAACATCAGATATCCTGTTCCTATGGTACGAGGTTCTCCATGTCTGCTAGTGTAAACTGCAATAGATCAGTGATATGATTCAACATCTTGCATGCTATATATATATATATATATACATACATATATGTATACATGTACATACATATATGTATACATGTACATACATATATGTATACATGTACATGTACATATACATATACATGTACATATACATATATATATATATATATATATATATATATATATATATATATATATATATATATATATATATATATATATGTATATGTATATGTATGTATGTAGGTATGTATATATGTACGTATGTATATACATATACATATACATATATATATATATATATATATATATATATATATACACCTATACATATACATATACATATATATATATATATATATATATATATATATATATATATATATATATATATATATATATATATATATATATGTATGTACATACATACATACATACATACATACATACATATATATATATATAGATATATATATAGACATACATACATACATACATACATACATACATACATATATGTCTATATATGTATATTTCATGTATAAAATTATTTGTAAGAGTAGTTGTAATGTTTAATAAGAATACTTCAACAAAATGGGAAATAGAGGATTTCACTTGTTCAGTGCGAACTCTCTTACCTTCCAGAATCCACCCCGAAATCTATAGTTTTTGGAAGCTTGAAATCCTACATGAATTCAAACAGACAGTTTGGTGTCCCCCCCCCCCCCCCAACACCTCCCCCAACCCAAAAAAAAAAACCACCAAATCTGGCAAGTATCCTAGTCAATCTCTATCCTCGATTTATTGCAAGGAAATTAGAAATTTGAATCATGCTATTGATGGCTACATCAATTTACCTACATTGGTTATCCATGTTTTATTGTAACTGTTAAGTAAAATCTCTGCAGATACAACTTAGAAACTATTTTCTGGTTCCTCGTGTAATGATGATAAACTAGCACCTGTCTTATGCCAACTGAGGAAAAACTACAGTAGTTTGCTGCTCACCATGCTTGGTTTAACTAGATGGAAGCTATGTTTCCACTCAGGGCCTGTTTGGTTAAGAGTGGAAGTGAGGAAGTGAGGAATTGAGGAAGTAGTAATAATTCCCTTTGGAACTTGGGAATTGGTTAGTAAGTTTTCCGGTGTTTGGATGTTATTGGAAAGTGTGGTTTGGAAAATGTTTTGTCTTTTCGGTGTTTGGATGGTAATGTGAAAGTAGAAGTGGAAAAGCTGACCACAAAGTTGACCGTAAAATAATATTAATATAAAAATTAATTAAGAAAAATAAAAAATAGACTGTAATTAGAATGCAAGTGAGATTTACATGGTCAAAAAATTAACTGTTTTGTGCTACAATTTATTACAAATGAGATTTACATGACCACAAAATTAACTGTAGCACTCTGAAAGTGAGGAAATGGTTGTGTAAAAGAGAAAAGATAAAAGAAAAAGAGGTTTTCTTATTTTCCTTTTCTGGTGTTTGGATAGATAGGGAAGTGAACAATTATACTTCCTTATTTCCTTATTTCCGTCCACTTCCTTGCAACCAAACAGACTGATGTTGGCCATTGCAAGCATCAAAAGGGTATAGTCTACATAGCCATACACTGCTTAGATGTTGAAATGATTGAAGGGATTGTACTTTGGTATATGTCAACTTGGACTTGGGCCTGCATCCTAGCCTGCAGGGAATTAAAATTGCAGCCTCTCTGCAGCAAGAAAGATGGATAGAAAGCGAGCAACAAATTGGAAATTAGTTTGCATTTGAAAAGAAGTTGGGACAAAAGAATAAAAAACCATATGGAGATAAACTGGAAGAAGTTAGAAAGAGGAAATTTTGGAGTCAAGTTGCTGGGAATGTTGATATCCAATTATCCATTGAAGAAACAAATAAAAGCCTTTGATCTTTGGAAGGAGTATAGCCCGTCTTGATAGCATGAGGGCAGGAAATCTGAACCGCGTGTTAAGAGAGTTACATTGGGCTGATCTTCTGCGAGTGACTATTGTGGTCATGGTCATGCGTAGGTTGCCTTGCTTTCTTCAGACACAAGTAAAATTCCTGGAGCAGAATCTAGATAACCAAATCGTTCATAGAAATGCTTAGAGAAAATATCATGGAAGAGTGGACAATAATGAGTCGCATCGCATCTTGCATGACAATTTCTCCCCGAAATTTGGTGTAAATACTTTGTTGTTGTTTGACATACATCTTGTATGATGCCGCCTGTTTTGCTTTAATTATTACTTGGCTGGGTTGGGGACTCACGTGGTCAGGTGCTCTGGTTTTCTGCTTGTGCGTTACATTCCATCACTTAAATTTTGCAACAAGATCCAGCTGGTTCTCTGATTTGAATTGCTCTGAATGAAGGCAGACATGCTACAGTAATTAATGTGGAGAGCCACGGCTTTTTGGATGAAGTGATGAACTAGATTTTCTGTGCCTCGTATTTTCTAGCAGTATAATTCATCTTGACGTTATAATGTCTTATGTTAACGGACATTGATATGTAACCATTGACTATGTGAGATCACTTTTTGTGTTTTTTGCATGCTATCTTACACAGTTACACTGTATGGTAACTTCAAATTGGATAATCCGAGACATTACCTTTGATTTGTCTTCCATTTTGGTTCAAGTGTAACAAATTCTGCAACTGATCCTGGCTGTTTTCCTTTTGCAGACTGGCGGATATGGACTGTGGTTTGCCGAGATTTTTACCTTAATTTTGATGAATGAAGTTGAGCGAAGTAAAGTAGTGGACTTCCTTCTTCTGATAGAAGTCTATTTCTTGACGTCTCAATTACGCCTTGTAAACTCAAAGATCTGCTTCTCCTCCTCTCCCAGAATTATTACTGTGAATCAGATTTTGACAATATAGCCAACTGTGCTTGGGGCTGATTTTTACCGGCATTACGTTACGATGTGATGGCAATAATTCTGTTTGATCAATTTTGTTCGTCTTCGTACCAAACCAATGTTCTTGCTAGATCTACGAAGGATATAACATTGATTACAATTTGTGTTACACATAGATAAAGTTTTGTTATCAATTTATATTTCTACTAGCATCTTTGTTTATTTCCCAAGGGCCTTGTATCGAACCCCAAGCACTCTGCAATTTTGTATTTCTCGGACGACCCCTATCATGTGATGAGAAGTTGGTGCATATGAATTGATGATGAGCCCTTCACCCCAACATCAACCCAAGTGAAGCCCTCCCCCTTCCCCAGCTCGCTCCGGGGTGGAGGGGTCTATGGGGAATTTCATCGAACGCGTGGTGGGCGGTGGTGAGGAGGCGGAGGGATTTGAAATGGGGGCGGCGGGAACACCGAGGAGGAGACGGCGGTGCATTGAGGGGGGGAGATTTTGCCTCCAAATAATTTAAATTTTAATTTAATTCAAGAAAGGTTTTTATCATAAATTTATTGTTATAACAGCATATTTAGCCCGGCCTAACTTAAATTGGCCCAACTATTTTCACAAAGGCCTCTGTTTTTTATTTTTCTGCGGTGTGTTTTGGCCCAAAGAAGTCAGTTTCTATCGATTTTGATTAAATAAATGGAAAATATTAATAAATTACAGAAAAAGAAAATTAAGTAGTGAGTAGGGAGTCATGACGAACTAATTACATAAGAAACAAAACATCTTTCAACAATGTATCACAATAGACTTGGCATTATGATTTCTTTGACTAATCTTTGCAGACATTACCTATTAGAATAGATAGCAATAAATGTTAGCCGAAAAAATAAAGCTGTTTGTTTGGTAGTAGGGTTGGGGTTAGGTCCTTCGCGCGAAGGACCGGCCACGTCCTTCGCACGCACTCAGCTGTCCGATCATGGTTGCATTGAGATGCTGATGAAGTTAGATTGCAACTTTGAAAACGGTGTTTAATTGCATTATGTCTTTACATTCAAAAAGAGGAAGAGAGAGAGAGAGAGAGAGAGAGAGAGAGAGAGAGAGAACATAGAGAGAGCAACGTTTCGTCTTCTTTCTCTCCCCAACTTGACTTTGGGAAAGGATTGAAACCCATCCCTCTCGTTTGAGCGATCCTCTCGTTCGACCATGATACCCTTTGTTCCTCTCTGCTCTCATCAATGGCTCCCTCACTTTCAATGCATCAGTCTTGAGTTTGTCCTCTGTGTATCTATATCAATACAAATTGACCTCTGCAAATTGAACTCTGCTACAATGATATCAGCCTTGACCTGTGTCCAAGAGAAGAGGCCATGGGTGATCCTTAAGAAAGCAATCGTCCAACACAAGACGGTTATGGTTCGTTGGGATAGAAACAAAGAGCACTCATTCACATTCTGTATCAACTTGCAATGCACTAGGTCCCATCCCTACACAAAGACCACATGCTAATGATATCAGCCTTGAGTTTGTCCTCTATATGTATCTACATCAAGCAATGTCTAAAATAATCTTGCCATTATCAAAGTTAAACTAAAGAATTTCTTTTTAATTTTTTTTCTTTCAGAAAATCATTGTGACATGTCTTTATGCGAACGCGAAAAATATTCTTGTCATTTTTTTTCTTTGTGAGAGCTCTCTGATTCCAAAGCTTCTTTTTTTCCGTTTGTGACAATGAGAGAGTTTGTACAACACTTGAATAAGGCAAACTTGGTGTGTGAAAGCATGAGAACAATTTCTACAAGAAAATGTACGTAAACAATTCTTGTTATCTACGCTCTCAGAAATGTTTGCATCTGAGATGAGAGAATCAAATTACTTTTAAAATTTTATAGCTCAAATCAGAAGAATATGAATGATACAGTCAAATGTGAGTACAACCTTGAGAAATTTCTGAAGGACCATGGATTTATGATATCTTTAATATTTACCAGAATATAAAAAAAACAGCAACAAACATAACTAAAAATTGTCTCCATTTGAGCGCAACAAACAAATCACCTATAAAAAAAAGAACTGAGACATGTATCTAATTTCAATGGACAGGTGGCTCCCCTCTGACGGCATGACCCGCGATACACCGAAATGCGCAACCTTTGCCAGCATGCCATCGGTGAGCAGCACGTTGGTGGGCTTCTAGTCGCGATGGACCACCGCGCCGTCGGACAGCTCGTGGAGGTACACGAAGGCCTCCGCCACGTCGGCGGCGACCCTCACCCTCCCAGTTGAACAGGCAATGACAAGATTTTTAGAAGAGCAAGTGATCATGGCCTAGCTGCAAGGGTCAAAAGAGTCTTCATCCCAGTTGCTTAGAACTCCATGGGATCAATCAAATCTCTCTTTATAGCTATTAGAGCCTCCATTGCCAACAAAAGAGAACAACCCATCTCATGAAGGCCACTGCAATGAAGCCTAACTTTTCGTGACGAGGGGCTCAAAGGAGGAGAGGGGAGAAAAAGAGGTAGATGAAGATAAAGACGAAGAGGGAAAGTGGGAGCCATTGATGAGAGCAGAGAGGAACAAAGGGTACCATGTTCGAACCGAGAGGATCGCTCAAACGAGAGGGATGGGTTTCAATCCTTTCCCAAGGTCAAGTTGGGGAGAGAAAGAAGACGAAACGTTGCTCTCTCTCTCTCTGTTCTCTCTCTCTCTCTTCCCTTTTTTTGAATGTAAAGACATAATGCAATTCGTAGTTGTAATTGGTAAAGTGTTTTACAATTGTAAACGAGTTACATGTATGTAAATTTTACGGTGTTTGGTTGGTAATATAAAATTGTAAAGTGGGAAAGTGTATTGTACTTTACGGTGTTTGGTTGTCGTAATGTATAAGTCATAAGTGAAAAAGTTGACCACAAAATTAACTATTTGGTGATTTTAAAAGTTTTAATACTGCAAATAAATATTAAAAAGTTAAATATTAAAAATTTTTAATATTAATATAAAAAATATTACAAATTTGTATGACCACAAAATTAACTGTAACTGGGCTGTAAGTGAGTGGTAACTGGGTTGTAAGTGAGTGTTAGTTGAATTACGTAAGTCTTTTACGAATTACGGTTCAAACAAACGCCGTAGTTGTAACTGGGTAGTAAGTCATTTACGAATTACGGAATTTTACGCGAAACAAACGGCCCCTTACCCGACCCGGCCCAGGCCGACCCGATTGATATGCCCGCTTTTTATCATTGGGTTTTAAAACAAAAGCGAGGGTTTAACTCCCATTCCTTCCCCTTTTCTTCAACCTCGCTCGCTAGGGTTTCTCATTCGAAATCGAAGAAGCAGCAGGGATGGTTTCTCCTCACGAGCTTCTCTTGGCCATCGAGTCGGCCTTGCTTGGCCCGTCTCCGCCGTCTCCGACGCAGCGGATCGAGCTCAGGCACGCCGTCCGCTCCGCTCTCCCCACTCTCCGATCTTTCCTCTCATATCCGGTAACCTATCGATTCAGCACCTCTCCTCTATTTTCAGTTCAAATCCTCCTCCTCTTCTTCTATTTCTAATTGATGGATTTCTTCCACTTGCTCAGGGACCCAAGGCATCCGATAGGGCTCAGGTCCAATCGAAGGAGGTCAGGCTTCCTGACTCGTCGCCGATATCGCTCGACGACATGGACGTGCAAATTGTAAGTTACTTGTTCCCATTTGTATTGAAAGCTGCTTTATTTATTGGAATACGAGAATCCCTTGGAAGCTGCATTCTAGGAACTTTGTGTCCCTTTGAAAGAGAAATTTGAACTCTGCGGATAACACTAATTATATTAGGCCAGTACTTTGGAAATTTAGTTGCCTGAGTGTTCTTACATGCCACATTGGTGGTGCTCATGAGTTCCATGAATTGGATAGTCTCTCAACACACAGTGAAGGTTCAGTGTGTGGGTGATAGGTCTAGTTATGTGGAGAGCAAAGAGTGCGAAAGGTAAAAGCTGGCAAAATGAAAGCGACAGAGAGCTAGAAATATGGTTGGAATGCAGGAAAAAATTCAGAATTTAAAATAGTAATTGTGAGAAGCAGAACATGAGTTCAAGCACTTGGAAATGACTCCGCAGGGAATGAAATATATTGATCCCTAAGCCTAGTAGAGCACATATAGTTGAATAAGACTTAAATCTGAATAAAACTCAGACAAGATATGGTGGCATTTGTGTGTGGAAAAAGCTTGTCACTCTGAATGATGCTTAGGTGAAATAGTGCACAATCAAGTGTTTGTGATTGTTATGTTTGATATTGGTGGGCGTGGATGATTGAAGTTTGCTGCGACTCTGTGAGTAGTGGGCTCTGATAACTTAAACAGAAGTTGTTGAGACCTTTAAACATGTTCCTGGCTTATTTAGATGTCACCCCTCCATGCTCTTTAGGAGAGATGATAGAAGAATGAGCAATTTCGACCACTGTACACTGGTATAAAATTATAGAGGTCATGAAATGAATTTTCAATTTATGTAGATACTGCAAGCTAAAATGTGCAGACACCTACTTTTTTTGGTTTTATTTCTCAGCTTTCTAGCAAGAATGGTAAGTTTCTCTACCTAATTGGTGAAATTTCTCTCCCTAATTGTGCAGCAGACTGTGAAAGGATATTTACGTTGATTTTTCTGCAATGTAACCATTTGGATGTCTGACTACTCGTGGACATCGTCAATTTCGCCTAAGCTTTTGCTACATGTCATGCAAAAAATATACTGTAGACTGTTGGGGTCTGCAGTAACTTTTTGGAGATCATTTCACTGTTTCTTTTTCAGTCGGCAGCTATCCTGTAAAACTGATGTTATTTTAGAACAAAAATGATATTTTGTCTGCAACAAGTTGAAATGAACCCATGTGAAGATGGGTTTTTTTCTAACTTATGCAGTGACATTTACTGTTTCCAAGTTAGATATTGTAAATGGAGAGCTTAAAGTTTCGGAAGCTTAAAATCACACAGAGCTTGACCATTCATCAATGTTGGAAGTGAATCAAAGACAACAGTGAATTTGGAACTTGTTTCTTTGTTGTTCATACACCCATTCAGCCACTTGCACATGATTTCATGTTGATACTAGCTGAAATTGTCGCATGGCTACATGGATCAGTTCTACATTAGATTATAGGCCTCATTTACTTTAGAAGGCCCACTTTCGTGTTTGTATTCTTGTCAGTTACTTGAACTGCTTCTCTAATATGTACAACATATGGACTATGAAGAATGCATTTTGTTGATCCATTGATATTTATATTGCACGGACACATTTCACACTGGCATAGACAGAACACGTCGACACACGACAAACTTTAGAAAATACACATGACACGTGTGTCCGGCATTCATGTCGGGTATCCGATGCGTCATGACTTCATGATAGGAGTCTCTATGCTACATAGATTGACACCATAAGTGTGCTATGTACGGAACAGACATTCAAAATATAACTGAACTCATCTCTATACCACATTTATCTGTGATTGTACTTGCAGTGAACACATAATGTTTAATTTGATCATATATGTTCAATTGTTCATTGCATATTTTATTCTGAGGAATCAATGCGATTTACATTTGGCATTGGTTTCACTATGTGAGAACATGATCAGCATTGTGTTGATGGTCCTGCGTTCTTGGTGATCTGTGGTGTTCAAAAAAGATTGTGTCATTGTTTTTTAAATTCTTGTTAATTATATGAATGCCTTTAGCTATTTGGAGCATTCATTAATTTGTAACTTTGCTTTCTGCCACTTATCTTGTTTTTTTTTAATTATTTTTTTAGGGAAAGATCCGGGCATCAAACTTGAAAGCCCCGTCACTTATCTTGTTCTTGTTATATGCTTTACTGGACATTTTTACTGTTTCTGATAAGGCTGTTGATTGTTCAGGCTCTTAAATTGAGTGATGAACTCAATCTTAATGAAATTGAGTGCATTAGGCTCCTCGTTTCTGCCAATAGGGAGGTATGTTTTGTTTTTCCTTCTTCCAATTTTATATATACCTACCAAGGGTTCATCTTATATTTTGACTTTTGATAATATTTATTTTTGGTACTGTATACGGGTTTCATTGTTTCTAATTGTATGTTGCTCTAGTGGGTTCTATTTGGAAGAGAACAATTAGAGATATTTCGTCTTGCAGCAGGCCTTTGGTACACGGAGAGGCGAGATCTTATAACTTCATTGTACACCCTTATGCGGGTAATAAAATTGATATGCAGTTTGATTGCGTCTTACCATTTGATTCTGAGTTCTAGTTCTTTTCCTTTATTTCCTTTGTATTTGTCTTTTTTTTTTTTTCTTTTCATTTTTAACTTTAAAGGCTGGTAACTTCTCCACTCCTAATATGCAGGCTATTGTACTTGACCAAGGCCTGGAGGCTGATCTCGTTGAAGACATTCAAAAGTATTTGGAAGATCTGTTAGAATCTGGTCTGAGGCAGCGATTAATAGCACTCATAAAGGTTAGATTGTTGCAAGACACTTAGATTACTTTTTTTTTTATTTGTGTATTGCACTGCAATTGTTCTTGACTTCAAAAGACAACATTTTCTGTGACAATCCTAGAAATTTCTTATGGACATATTTAGTGTTGAAACTGAATTGCTTAGCAAAATTGAATGTTTATCATACAATTTAGTCTGCCTTTTACCTTCTTCTCCAACAAACCATGCTATTAAGTTCATATGTTTAAGTTGTATCACTGATTTTTACATATTCCATTGTTAGGAGCTCAATCGGGAAGAACCAAGTGGTTTTGGTGGTCCAAATGCTGAACGATATGTCCTCGACTTTAGAGGTGCTATTGTCCCACGACAAGCTGTTGTTTTTCGAGAAAGACTAAGTCTTAGTCATTGTCTTGTTCTTTCTGTGCTCATTAAGCGAATCAGTAAGTTATATATATTATTTGACATTTTTCGGAAATAACTTTTACTTTTATAATTATTTTTTTCATTCGATTAGTTTCTTTCTTTAATTGTGCTCTTGTAGATTTATGGAAAATAAAATGATGTTCTAGTTATATATGTAATGAAGGTTTTAGTGCTTATTTATGTACCTATGGTGAGTGCGTATGAGAAGATGAACATAAATGTTCCCTTGCATGCCTGTTTAAAAGTACCCCCAGAGATTATATCTGGAAAGCAATGCAAGGGACATGGCATTATTCTTTCTGATGAAAAAAGATGAATACTCTTTTAAGAAATATTTTTAGGTTTGTTAGTCTTGGTCAAAGTCAATGGTCTTTTCCTATAACATGTAAGCTATGATATCTATGTTATGGTTAATGATAACTAACGGAGGGTTTCAAAGACAAGGTTAGGTTTGTGTAGACTTTTGTGTATGTTCTCTAGAAACTCAAGCAAGCATAGATATAAAAAATAGGCTTCGTGGAAGGACTTTGCGTCAAGAGCTATAATATGTAGGACATTTCTCTCCAAAAGTTGGCGTGTCTGACACACGCAAACACGACACACGTGTTCATGTTTGTCCGACACTTAGAAATATATAAACCATTATTTAACTGAAAATAATACACAAGATAAAATATTTTATGGTCTTTGACAAAAGTTAGCTATTTTGTAGATCATTTTATGAAATTAAGTTCTTTCGTGTATTACTATTAGCCAAATATATATAATTCTTAGTCAAATATATATAAGTAGTATAATATGCATATACTCAGAAGAAATTTGTATATTTAACCGTGTCCTCGTGTCTGAATTTTGGACAATTTTCGTGTCTGACACCTCGTGTCCGTGTCTGAGTAAGACACTGATGCGGACATCAAGACAAAGCCGTGGCGTGATTACCAACAAAGACGAAGATGTGCCATTTTTATTTTGGTTGAGTAATTTTGAGTTTTTTTTAATGTATTCATTATTTTTTGTATTTTGGTTTATTTTAGTTTGTTTTTGTTTTTAGTACCACAACGGTTATGATGTGAAATTCAAGTCTTGTTTTGCCTATAAAAAAGGCTCATATGTAAGCTTTTTAAATGAATGAATCAATTGAAAAGTTTTACAATTTTGTCAAATATGAGTGAGATTTGGATTTCAAAATTCAAACCCCTTGGGAGTGTGAAACCCTAAAATCTTTGGAAGTGTGAAACCCTAAAGAACCCTATTAGGAGTGTGAAACCCTAGTAATATTTTTTTGTATCATCCACTTCTTTTCTTCTCACCCAAAAGGCCAAAACCCTAACCCTAGCTATCTCTCTCTTAATCTTTCCCATAAAATCCCCACACAAAAGAAAAAACAAAAGAAAGAAAAAATTCAAACAGAAGAAACCAAGGGCCTACCACCTTCCCTCTCTTTCTTCTCTCTCTCTCACACACATTATCAAAGCCAACTTCTCTTCCTTCTCTCTCCCCTCTTCTCTCCCTCACAGCAATGGCCCCGAACCCATCCTCAAGCCTCGTCCCGCTCGTCCTCTTCCTTGCGCTGCCACCACAAGCTCGACCAGCGAGCTGCTCCTCTTCCCGAGCACAACAACCATCGACAGCCCGCACAAGCACTGCCGGCCGTCACCCCTCTCTCACACGCGTCCTCGTCCTCGTGTTCGATCGAGCACCATCGTCTGACGTTGCCAGCCGCCACCAGACCATCACCGCCGCTGCCTTGGCTTCCCCGCCACGTCACCAACGACGACAACTGCACAACCGCCATCACCAATCAACTGTAGAAGTATGATAGAACTTGAATCGTATTCTGGTTCAAATTAACAACCCGAACCCGAATTGGATTCACAACCCGAACCCGATTCAAATTATGAGATTCCATCCTTATCCGATTCAGCTACTATGCACCCGACCTCTTTGCTACAAAACTTGAATCCAATAAGTTACAATGTCAGACCCGTTAAGTCGAAGACAAACCCGTTAACGGTTTGAGTTTCATTTTTGGGCCGTATCTCATCCGTTTGGAGTCTGATTCGCCCGATTATCAAAGTACTGCAGCCTTGACAACAAGATCTACATGACTACAACATGACACTGAGATCAATTACGATTATCAATAGCTATAATTCTCAACCACGTTCCTTTATTTACAGTCTAGTATTATATCTCTAAAATATTATTACATTGATTGCTGTCGACTATTAAAATGTGAGTTGTGTGATTCTGCTGCCAGATTAATTCATAACTTTGTTATTGCCTGTAGAACAATACATGCATAACATAAATAGTGTCATTTAGTTCTTTAATTTGCAATAGACCACATATATACTTGTTTAATCATCTAATAGATCAATATTGTTATATTTCTACCATTTCTACCAACGATCATTTCATGTTGGTGAAGCCTTAAGTTGAGTTTTATTATTATTGATTTCCGCACAGAGCACAGACATTTATGTCCGTGTGTTAAAATCACACTCAAAAGTAGAATCTGATACCTAGCCGAAACTTATTATATGGTATTTTGCTTGTTCTTCCTGGCTCTTAGTTAGAGAATGATGAATATTTAACTATTTTAATTATTTAATATTTGTTGACAATCCAGCTGCAAGTCAAACAGCTTTTGGTTGGCACTTTGTTGTGTGATTCTTAATCATTTATGCAAATCTACACGGGTTATTAGATCTAAAAACTTTATTCAGTTTTCAATTTCAGGCTTTCAGTTTTAGTAGTTTTAAGGATTCAGTGCTGTCATTTAGAGTATTGGCTTCAACATTTTAAACGGTGAACACTAATGAATAAATATGAGTTGTTGTTTGAATAAATTTAATATACATACTGACATAATCTTCTTAATCTTCATTCTCCTTCAGTACTTTCCTTGCCATGAGCTGCATGGTGGACTACTCTGGTTATCCATGCGCATTATATTGCATTCTTGATTGTCCATGTCCCTTGACCACCTCTAAGCCTCTTGAAGCCCAAAAACTTGGCTTAGTTTTGATTTCAGTCTCTTCTGTTTGGAGTTTCAGTTTTGGTAGTTTTGATGGTTGCCTGTTTTGATTTGAGTACTTGTTTCAGTATTTAAAATTAAAGTGCCGTATAAATAAGAATGGCTTGCTATTTGAAAATATAATATATTTCAATGTAATTTTCTCCATCAGTTTTTCAATCTCCTCGCTGCTTGGCCTGCCATGAGCTTGTGAGGAGTTGGCCATGTCTACTTGTCTATGTGAATTGTGTTGCATGCTTGTTTGCCCTTACTCATTAACGACCTCTTGAAATCCAATCAGCCCTTCATACTTTGAGTTAAATGGTTCAAGTCAGGTTTCAGTCTCCTTGGACAGAGAGAGCTTGGAACTTGAATCCAATTAAACTGTATAGGTTCAATATACAGCCAGCTAAAAACCTAAGCCAAATGGAAATCCATGAACTCTATAAAAACCTTATTGACTGCAACCATTTCAAAACTAGATTTCACTATTGACACTATTTGAGAAAGGTGTGGAAGCAATTAGTAGAAGTGGTGATGGTAACAAGAGGAAACATACAACTTGTCCTGTTGGGAAGTCCTTGCGTGGGACATTAAAAACTGTTTCACAGTAGTTTGTTTGTAATTTTCAAGAAAAGATTTACAAGGAGATCACCCATCAGGGTACTACTCCCACCACCAACACACTTGGTCACATAATTTTTACCATTGTTCCACTCTCAATAATCCTAGGTATGAATAATTATTGAGTTCCTTGAAAAAATTATATACAGCTAGCTGCGATAATTCTTGAATTCACTGGAAATATTATCTACGAGATATCTTATTGAATATTGAGGCATATACCTTACGGGACTAGTCAGTTTTAGGATTGGACATAACATTTTTAATATCCAATGCAATAACTTCCACTGAGGTTACTTATCCTAGCAATTATCCAGTTTCTTCCACACTTCTTCCCGTAGAAATACTAGATATGATTTATTCTTGAGTTAACTTGTATATTATTTAATGCTAAAAATTACTAAGACATATGCTATGTGTGACTATTCACATCATGGTTCAAAGTCACAGTCTTGGTCGCCGACTTGGCGGGCACCGCTCCGCATCGCATCGGTCGCGGCCCCCACTCGGGCGAGACGTGTGAAACGCTACATAGAGGGCTCAAAAAATTCTGAAAAAATCATGACAAATCTTAAAAAAATGTAGACATTAAAATTGACGTATAATATGTCCAGAACATATCACCTAGCACACTAAACATAAAAATAATGTATAAATACATGTGTCGCAATATTAAAATATTAAAATATTAAAATAAATGCATAATTTAGTAAATTATATGAAATTAATTAAATTTAAATTAACTACTCTTTTCACAAAAGTAAAGATTAGCTTTACCTTTCTAGTAAAAATTTAAATTATATGAAATTTTGGCTTGACTCGGTCTCGACTCGAGGCCGACTTGTGACTCAGCTGAGTTAGCCCCGAGTCAAGCAAAACAATGCAGGGGGGGGGACTCGTGGACTGGTCTCGGAATGGGAAAGGCCGTTCCGGTTCCGACTCGGTCGAGTCGGAACTGGAACGGCCGAGTTTTTGAACCTTGATTCACATTTAGAGGTGGTGTCACTTTAATGGGAATGTAGTACTACAGAGATAAGTTTTGTGGGTCTGAAGGATACAACTAGGTTTATTATAAGAGTATGTTTGAATAGCAAGGGGGAACAGGAAAACATGTGAGTGGAAGCCAAAAAAAAAGTAACAGAAAAGAAAGAAAAAAAAAAGTTGAAGTGGCTTCACATTGCAAAACGCTTCACACCATGCTCAAAATGACCTAACACCGCAAAAAAGAAATGGCATCACACCAAAATAAACAATTCATAATCTCTTGATATCATTGTATGATTACAGCAAATGAAAGCATCACTATTTATAATAAATCCCAAGCTAAGGGCAAAAAAAGTGTAACCTGAGGCCTAAGATATGAGGTGGCTTCACGCCACAACATGCTTCACACCATACTCCACACAAAAGAAATGGTACTACACCAAAATGAACACTTCGTAATCTCTTCTTGGTATCATAATCTGATTACAAAATGAAAGCATCATTATTTATAATAAAATCTTACTTAAGGCCAAAAAAAAGAGTAACTTGTGGCCTAAGAAACTAAAGGGATTCATTTTCTAACAATTCATCTAAATAAATCTAAAAGATTTAAAATAACTAGAAGATATTATTCCTAATTTGAAACTAATCAAAATAATTGAAATTATAATCTAAAATTATAAGCAAATCAAATCTGCTACGGTATCTGCAATTGCTATATTACTCACGACTGCTATAGTATTAGGGCTGCTACACTAATTCTAGATTTTCACGATAACTAATACGGGTGGGATTCAATGTCGATGTGAATTATTAAACCTAAAGTTGTAAGTATAACACCAGATGATGATTTCTTCTACTTTGAATTGACTTTAATTGGATGTGTCCTGCATCAAATAGCCTGCCATCTAAGATTCCTTCGGGGGTTTAGTATAGCGTGTTGTCTACGATAACAAGGCTAACATGCAACTCAATTGACTCTTGAAGAAAGTTTCACAATAGGTGGATACAATCCACAAGTAGTATAATATAGATGCAGATACTATAAAAAATTAGCAAAGTTTTAGTTGAAGGTGAAGATAAAGAAATCTAAAAGACGTTGAGAACGAAGATATTTGAAAGATCAGGGAATCTCAGGAAGACAATAACTTAGTGAGAACTTGTCCTTTGGCAGTGATTGTACCACACATGTATAGATGACTTGCTTGAGTTCTAACAATTGTTGACATTATGCAAATTCTTTATTAAGCAACCAGTGTATCTAACATGACTGAAAAAGTTGTTGCTTAGTTATTTCTTTGCATATTGTTAAGGAATAGAAAACCCTCGAAAGGTATTAATTCATTAACATAAGAGAAAGTACAAGGTATATATAGAAGACAAGGTGAGCATATGGGTAACAATTCAATAACCCAATAGCCTAATACTAATAACTAATTTTAACACCCCCTCAAGCTTGAGCATAGAGATCTAACATGCCCAACTTGTTACATAGATTAGAAAATATCTTTTAAACAAAGTTTTCCTAAACAAAAAATTAGGAAACAAATACAAAATTGATAATCTTTATTCCACACTGCTGAATCTTCGATGTCGACGCTGAAGTTGCCAATTAAACCAAACCTCCGTGCAAAAAGTCAATATTCATCACCGTCTTGGATACAAATCAGATTTTAGAGTTTTCTAAACTCAGTAGAAGGAGAGGTTTTGAGAGATCCTCAAACTCAGTAGGAGAGGTTTTGAGAGATCTTCAAACTCAGTAGTAATAGATACCCGCAGAAGATGTAGAATAGATTGATAGCAATAGAGATCGACATGAGTAACAAAAGTATCCAACTACATCATCTGATGATTCAACAACAACAAAAGTTAATGACGAAAGATAATAGACGAGGCACCATTTGATGATGGCTAGGGTTCTGAAACTTGAAGGAGAAAGATATTTTTTTATTTTTTTGGATGAACAGTACCCACGGTATTGTTCACGATGAACGGTACTGCGGCGGTACTGTTCATGTGAACGGTATTTTTTTATAGAGATCTAAATTCAAGACCACATTAGATCTAAAAAAAGAAGAAAAGAAAAGAAAAGAAAGATAAGAAGAGATGAAGTAGATGATTGATGGTTAGATTTAGGATTTTTTTTGCGGCGGCTAGGGTTTTGGTGGTGGCTAGGATTTTTAAGCAGGTGGTGATGATGGAAGAGAATGACTCTGATACCATGTTAAGAAATAGAAAACCCTAGAAAAGAATTAATTCATTAACATAAGAGAAGGTAAAAGATATATATAGAAGACAAGGTGAGTATATGGGTAACAACTCAATAACCCAATAACTAAATACTAATAACTAATTTTAACACATATGATTCAATAAGTTAAATAAAGAGAGAAGTACCTTAACCCTACAAAAGAACTTTCCAGTGATGGTGACTTGGGTAGGTGTTCCTCATGGATCTATGATTTGCAGAAGTCTCTCATGTGGTGTGTGAACGTTGCATGATTTTGTCTTCAGAAGTGGTGTCGACTTATTTCTGGCAATGAACTTACTATTAATTACCGTTTAACCAAGAATACTAGGTTTTGAACCTTGAAAGCATGGTTTGAGGAATCAGTCAAGCCCGATACAAATCGGACATTTCGTATCAGAATCAGTCGGGACCGAGTCAAAATTGGGTAAAGAAATCATTATCGTCAAAATTGTTTTGGAACCGGAGTCAAAATTTTAGGGTTGAAATAATTGGAGAGAGATCGGAGAGAGAGATCACACAGAGAGAGGTTGGCAAGAGATATCAGGGAGAGAGATCTGAGAGAGAGATTTGCGACAGAGCGAGAAATCGAGGGGGGAGCGGGGGCAGAGAGAGATCGAAGGGAGAGCGAGATATTTGAGAGGGAGAGAGATTTTGGAGGGGGTGGGGGTGTATGGAGAGAGAAAGAGAGGGGGGAGAGATTTAATGAGAATATATATATATAGTATGTAATGAATTTTAAAAAATTATGAATTAACTGTCTAATTAATTGGTTAGCAAAAAATTATTTAATTTGTTGCCATAAATACATTTAATTAACTATATAACAAAATAATATTTAACTTGTTTATTAACAATTAGCAAACACATAAAGCTTAAATTTATTAGAAAAACAATATATAATTAATTTATCAACTTTTTCATGTAAATAACTCTATGTATATATATTTTATCTTTACACCAGCTATTGTGTTTTATAAACTTTTTCGAAATGTGATTCAAATTTCATCAATTATTTTTGAAGTATATCAAAATGCTGCTAATTATCTAAACTAAGTTTAAAATATTTTAAGTTATTTTAAAGCATATTTTTGCTTGAAATTGATATTATTGAGACAAAATGGCCGATATGAACGATTTCGATAAAATTGTCAGCTAATTCCGATTCCAAGATCTCAAACCTTGCTTGAAAGTTTAAATATAGCTTCAGATTAGCTTAATATCTCAATTTTTTCAATAAAATTAAGGCCGTCCAAAGTCTTCCTTCAAAATCTTTTTTAATACAAGTCTGGTCTTGTTTGGAAATAATTGTAAGGTCGGAGCGGTAAATGCTGACTTCAAAATAAATTTTACAACACTTGTATTTTATTTTTTGCATTTAAATTGCTTCCAAGTATTCTTAAGTATGTTATGTGAAGACACGATTTTTGTACAAATATTGATTATTTAGTTACCCTTTCTGGCTTTTTGCAGGTACGAAAGATGTAAAAGATGTATTTGCAACCTTAAAAGATTGTGCATCTGAAGTTAATGCAAGTGACTCTATTGTTCAACTCCAGGTATAGGTCTAACTTTTTATTTATTCTTTTGGTTAATTTTCAAATTATTGGGTCTTCAAGAAACAAAGTTTTGTATCCTTTAAAGAATCTCACTACAAACTTTGTGTTATGAAGTTTGATGATGTGGATTATATCATGGATCATGATGGTTGTCATATTAGATTATGGATTGCTTGGGAGATCTTTAGATTTATTTTTATTTCACCGAAATTAATATAAACTAATAAGAGGTAAACCATTAAAATGATGATTCATCATTATCATCTAAAGTTTTCCTATCAAAATGGAGTCATTTATGGAGCGCGCTTGGTAAACCTGCAGAAATAATTGGTCAAGTTGTTATGACGGCCGCAACCTAGAAAGCACAAACATCGACATGGACACGCGGTGCGTGGACACAATGACATACAAATCCTAGAAAAGTAAAACATGGGGTCATGACAACAACACTCTGATGGAGATATGTGTATAGCACACCAAACCACCTCATGCTAAACAGTGAATAGGACATGCTTAAGCAAAAATAAAAAGATACCTAATCTTAAACCAATAAGGAAATCCGGAAGTCCAATTAGGGTTTAATGAGACGAACTTGAGCGAGCTGGCTCTCTTCGAATTTGGCTCGTCTATATTTCAAGCTTTAGTGAATGCTCGAGTTTGGCTCGATTTGAATTTCGTATGTTCGAGTTTCTCTTGGAAGCTCAAAATCATAAAAGTGTCAAAATCAGCCCAGTTGCTTTACTATTGTGAATTTGATTCAACTTAATGAACATTATCTTCATTTTTATTAAAAAAAGAGACCATAAATTTAAATAAATTGAAGAAATGTTCTATTAAAATAAATTGAAAAATAAAATACTTTCAAGTTCTCATAATTTTTTTCATAATTGATACATGTTTGTATTCATGTTTGTTATTGACACGTGCATATGTGCATTATCATATTTGTGATTGATACATGTATACCTAGACAACTAACATACTTTTCGATTCTCACAACTCTTTTTATAATATGTCTATCTGCAACATGTGTGTGCATATATAGATATAACGAGCTTATTCAAACCGAACTCGAGCGAGCAGACCGAGTTTGAGCTCGGCTTGTTTATAAATTCGAGCTCGACTTTGAGCTCGGCTTTGGCTAGTTAATTAGTCGAGCGAGCCATAAATGAGCAAAATATTCAGTCGAACCTGAATTGTTTGGCGAGCAGCTTGTTCATTTGACATCCCTAAGTCCAATCCAATACCCTACCTAATACAATCCAATATTACCTCTTACATGTTTTGGAGGGTTTAGTTTATGCTAACAGTATCCAACCTATGCCAAAAGGGTTTCTTTTTTTGTTTATTCAAGCTAGACATGTCTTTGGTGTGTCTGATGCTCAACCTTTGGAATGTTTCAAAACCGACATGATTCTGACACATGATTTTTGGTTATATTTTATAATCAATGTGGTTCCGTTATCTTTGATACTTGTCATGCTAGTATCAGTGTCCATCATGTGTTGGACGAGTATATGGGTCAGACTTTGAAATGTCTGTGCTTCATAAGCTGCAGACCGATGTTGGGTTGGTGCCAAGTTTTTCTTCAGGTAATTGTGAGGGAAATAGATAGCCATGACATATAACCATATGGCTAGTTGGCGGGTAGGTTTGACCTTTATCTGATCATGCAGTTTAATCTCATGAAACAAAGGAGGAGACCTCCAAATCGCTAAGACCATACATGAGTCTAGACAGAAAAGCAAAATATTAAAGGCATGTGTCATGTACTTTCTTTTGCGGGTCACAAAAACGACAAGCATAAAGTCATGTTTTCACCATATGCAGAGCTTATGAGTTTGTTTCTACGAATATTCGGCAACTTGCTTGCAATTCTTCAATGCCAAAGTAAACTAAAACGTTGAATCTTTTGCTCATTGATAATAGTAGTTTCAGGAAAATAATGAGAGAATGGACCAGGCCGTCTCTTTTCGAATTCCTGATTTCATATTTATTTTTTTTGTTTGATAGTACCTCAAAGAAACTCCTTTAATAGATTACATGTAAATGAAATTTGTAGTCTTGGTGATAAAATGAGATAAAAGCGGTGAAGTGAGGTGAATTATTTTGTTAAACCTGAAAATGGCCAGCTATGCCTGGTATGCATGAATAAGGGTCCGCGTTTGTTTCTGAAAGTGAATGATATAATTTGATTAGATAATGCAATCCTTAGATTACAAGTTCTACTGTTGTTATCTTTACAACCTTAATAGAGTTTCCAGGTGTATGCTTTTTGAGAGCATGGGCCTTGATTAACCCAACATATAATACGCGGGTTCCGCATTGTAACATCATGAAAATATTCCGCCATGATTACTTCTTCCGTTTTTTGCATGTTAGGTTCTTGTTTCTTTCTTTCACATAATCATATTTTGTCTCATATCTTATTTGTGTATTACAGATCACATTCAGCCTTATGTTTTCTCTTGTGATTGCTTTCATATCTGATGCTCTAAGCGCAACTTCCGATAGGTCATTGGCACTATTGCATGACGCCTCCTTCAGACTTGAGTTTCATGAACTAGTAAGCAAACCTAAATAATTCATCTTTTCAATCTTTCTTACAGTATTCTGATGTGATGTCCATGATTTTTGTTGATCCAGCTTATGGTTACTGGGAACAACCCAAATGTTGAGGGGTTCCTTGATGTTATAAGATTAGCATGGGCTGTGCACATGATTATTGCTCAAGATCAGAGTGCAAGGGATATTGTTTCTGGTGGCTCATCCAGGGATTTGTCAAATATTTACTCATGCTTGCAACTTGTTTGCTCAAACAATGTTTTCCAATTCCTTGTCACTAGAGTACTCCGAACTGCTGCCTACCAGGTATAAATAGTAACTAAGCTGCACCAAAAACATGATGTTATAGTAACTTACTGGATGATTTAATTGTTCTGGTTACACATGCTTTTGAGTAAATCTTTTTGTTGTTAACTTGTCTCTGAAGAGACTATTTCATACGGTGTCCTTGTTTCTATATTACCATATCTGAATTGTCTTGAAACTGGAAAGTGTGGCTTTAATTACTCATTTTATTTGTTATTAGGGGCTTTAGAGGTTCATGTATACATTAGCTTTCTAAGACAATTCAGTTTTTGTTTGAACAATCTAAGTATTTTGAAATTAATAATCCTTCTGTGAATTTGGTCATTACTATCCTCCAGAGGTTCTCTCATTGTCCTGCGAAAGTGAAAATTCTGAGAGCATAGAACACATGAGATCTTCTAGAGAATTTACAACATATACATTTTCTCGTAGATTATCAGATCCGGCAGCTGTGGAAAACTCACATTGTGCTTGCAATGTTTTGTGAAAGAAATAGGGTGTATCTATGTGCGCAGTGATTATCTGGCCGAGGGTTCAGGGTGGCTAAGGGAGAAGATTGATTGTGCAATGTTAAAAGAGTGACTTTATGCTTTCTTAACCATAACCAATCAGTTTCTTCTTGCCTTTGTAACTTGTTATTTAATAGCTTGGCATTATTGTCTGTGTCTGCCTTTCAACTACAGGTGACCATCCACTTCTTTTCTGTCTCCAGACCTGCGTTGATGATGTCAAACTTTATTTCAAGCTTGGAACACAGATAATATGTCTATCTTTGCAGGATATAATGCAACCACCGGTATCAACCAAACATGTGACTATTTCCAGAGGCGAAAATAATAGTTATTTGTAATTAAGTCATCTCGGTTGTTATGTCATGTACTCTTTGTTGTTTATCCTAAATGATAAAATTGCCACCTGTGCATATAAATTTGATTGAAATACTTTTGACTATGATGTCACTCTTTTTTATATGAATCTCATGCATGATTGCTAATATACTCTGG
This sequence comes from Agave tequilana, assembly GCA_038442645.1. Classification (NCBI taxonomy): domain Eukaryota; kingdom Viridiplantae; phylum Streptophyta; class Magnoliopsida; order Asparagales; family Asparagaceae; genus Agave; species Agave tequilana. Next base: position 393,202 of record JAVJIF010030088.1, on the reverse strand, counting down.
TTTCTTGCCTCATATTCAGCCGGTGTAATTTCAACGATATTTGAACTTTGTTGGAAATTAACATTCTTAGTCCCTACTGCTGTTCAGTGGTGGTTATTGGTGGGGGCATAATTAATAGTTACTAATGCTTCTGGATATGTGGACATCTTCTGATGGTTGATTTTTTGGGAATGTCTGACTCATTTTACATGTTATTTTTGCAGAATGACGATGAAGATTTGGTTTATATGTACAATGGATACATGCATAAGCTGATGATGTTCTTTCTTTCTCACCCGCTTACTCGAGACAAGGTTTGTGCCTTAATATTCTTATGCTTCACCCTTCTTTTAAGGAAGCTTGGGAATATGGTTTGAAAGCCTATTGCAAGCAACTTGCAGGAGCGTCTTTTACTACCACTACACAGAACACTTGAATTGGCTCCAGAATTTATTGGTTTCTAGTTCAAACCAGGCTTCCATCCTACCCCTGTCAATCTGTTTACAAAGAATTACTATATTGAAACTTATAGTTATGACGAAAAATAATACCTCATTATCCAATCATTTGCTGTATTCTTCTTGGTTTACTATGCATGCCATGTGCTTTGGGAATGAAACATTAACCAATTTTTGAGTCACAGCTGGTAGATGCATCTTTTATTGTTCTTTTATATAATTTTAGTGTTGATGAATTAGCACTTTTACATAGACATAATAATTATTCTCTTGTCCCTGTTTTAAAAAATAAGTGCTTCATGCTTATTGAGGCAAGAACTGTATTAGCAGGCTAAGGGTATTTTTCTTGCAGGCTTTTGAGCATTAGCCTTTTCTCTAAACAAGAAACTACATACTTCGATGGCTTTATGATATGGTCTCCAAGAGCATAAGCTTAAGTGTTAAAAATAATCGGTTTCCTTAGATATATGTCCCTCAAATCTTTCCAATTTAGAAAAATACCCCTCAAATTAAGCTAATTGTCAATTGACCCTCCAAATCATCTGTTTTCTAAAAATTTACCCCTGTTATCTTTTTAGAATAAAAGGAGATATTCGTTCTTGTTACATTAACTAAGCTACTATTTATTACAAATGACTAAATTGTCTTTTATTAAGTGATTAAACTCACTTAATCTCTCTCTCTCTCTCTCTCTCTCTCTCTCTCAATCCTGCAAGTCCTTCCTCTTCTTTGTCTTCTTCTTTGATCTCAAATCAAATTCCAGTTCCAGTAAAAAGGAAAGATAAGACACAAACTCACTTTTAGAATAATTTTCTTCTCCTCCCTCTCAAATCAAACTCCTTGTAATCAAAGGAGCACACCACCTCTCCAATCCTACTATTTCAAGGCCACCACCGCCGTCCTCAGCTCCGACACACCCCTTCAAGTCATGAACCCTCATGCCCTTCTTGTTCCAGCACAAGAAACTCATCATCTTCACATGCAATGCCACTTCCCTTCAACATTGTTGAGGTGTCTATACACCTGCATCCTTCTTTTCTATTCTGTGGAGAGTTCGGATTTGCTCCACCTAAGTAGAATGACTAGGAGGAATTCGAAATGAAGCATACGGGGGGGGGGGGGGGGGGGGGACAGAAGCTTCGCTTTCGCTAGCTTGCTTACTCTCCAGGGTAGCAGATTATTTGAGATCTGTTCTAAGTCTCGCTCACTAAAAAGAGTTGTAGATTTGCGCGAAGAGGATTAGAGTATGAGTGCTACAAAACACAACCAGTGAGTTCGATATTAGTGGAAAGAACACCGTACTTGATTGAGTACTGACCCCTCTTGGGGTCCCGGGTTGCGTTGGCGCGCCTCACCGCAACGTGAAACTAACCATGGGTGTTGGGTTGGTGTTGGATAAATTCATGAGAGAGCAATAAATTTGGAAGGAGATCAATAGGAAATGGATTCTCTCACAAATCAAACCTGATCCAAGTTCGATTGTACTTGGGCAAACTTTTTGTGTAGTGAGAAACTATAGTGTAGCGAGTGCTCCTAATCTCTGCAACTTCCCAAAAAGCAGATCTGGTCCAATCCTGCAACCTCCTCAATCCCTGCAATTTCACATATCAGTTTTGATCCAATACTTACAACTTTCCCAAAGTTAGATTCCCATTGTCAATTGCGCCCTGCGACACTCTCACCACCATACCCGGACCACGTGGTCTCGTTGAAGAACGCTGCATGGGGGAGGGGGAGAGAGGGATTTAGGGTTGGTGGTAAGATTTTCTTTCTTTTTTCCCTTTATGTGAAGGTTGAAGATAGGGGTACAAACAATCTTTTCTTGCTATACTGTCTAAAATCTAACGGATGTTAACTTTGAGGGTAGTTTTTTAGGGATCAAATAATTTAGAGGGTAATTTGGCAATTATTATAATTTTGGGGGCATTTTTCTTAATAGAGAAGATTTAGAGTGCATATATCAAAAAAACCTCAAAATAATATTATCTAATCCATAGTCATCTACTGAAATATGTAAGAGAGCATCAATTTGCTAGTTCTTTCCATAGGTTTGTTGGTTACGAAGAATAGGTGTAATAGTCCTCATTCAGTGCGTCTTCTGGGAAAAGAGGATCAATATCTTGGGCAAAGCTAGCTCAAGACATGTATGCTTCTTGCTATTTCTTGTACTTTATCCTTTTGCATAGACTTTTTGTTGATTTTATGCGGAACGGCCCTGGAGAGTGTGGCCATGTATTTTGGGGTGCTGATGGTTACTTCATGTGGAATCTATGCAAAAATATTTGTTTTCATCATTGATATATCTTAGTACCAAAAAGTTTTTGTGGAAATAACCGTTCTTTTTATCATATCAGAGCAGTGCATCTGCCTGTTATATTGGCATAACTAATTTAATTGAAATATTAAAATATATCATGATGAGCATGTAGTATCCTTGCTACCTAACTTATCTCAGCCCTTTGGCTATTTTTTTTTTATATTCTCTTATGTTTATTATTGCACACTGTTCAACAGGTGAAGGAAATGAAAGAGAAGGCTATGAGTGCCCTGAGTCCATATATCATGGCAGGATCAGATGACTTTAGAGATGACCCTACCTTTTATTCTCAACAGCAAGCCAACATGAGTGGTCAGCCATTCATTTCTATTTTGGAGTTGGTTGGTGAAGTTTATCAGGTATAGTTATCATCCTTTTCTTGTTGTACTTTTGAAACTTGTATCTACTTTGTAATTGGTTAATGAAACTAATCATGTGTATATATGCTCTTTTCCTTGTTTAAATATACTTCTAAAATTTTTTAGTCGTCCTAATTAGTAACTTTGATGAGGATATTTGTAGTGAAACTTAGCCCTTCGGTTGGTCTTAGTAAGTACTATTGCTGTAACAAGTAATTTGGTTCCTCCCAAATCACAGTCTTTCTTTAGTACTCGATTCTTTTTATTTCTGAGACGATCCCCGGTATAATACAGATTCCAAATTTCAGATTTTTTTGGTAGAACGATACGAGTTGTTATATGGAAAGTGCTTTATTCATATCCTTTCACTATATCCATATGCTTTTTAAGCTCAAAACAGATAAGTTGCGGAATCTGTTGACATATATTATCTACTGAAAAAGCCTACATGTTCTTTTTCATGTACTTATTTTCAACTCTTACCTGGGCTTTGCAATTAAGTGAAACAGATCTTATGTTATAAAAGCTTTCTTGTGCTTGATGTTTGCAACTAAAAATTTCTAATAGTTGTCTCCCACTTTATCAATAAAACTATGCTTTTGTTTTCTCCCTGTTTATGGTTTACTGTCATGTTGCTGAGTTATAGAGTTATAGTAGAGTAAATTGCTTATTCTTTTATAATTCTCTCGTTTCTTTATGTAAACATGCTAACAAATTTCTGATGTAACAATACTTATCAGAAAGAACCTGAGTTGTTGTATGGAAATGAAGATCTGTGGGCATTTATTAGCTTTGCTGGGGAGGATCATACTAACATACACACTCTTGTTGCTTTCCTCAGAGTGCTCAGGACTCTGGTATGCTTAAATTATTAGCTACGCTTGAACACAGTATCTCTAAGCATTCTAAGTAAATTATTGATTGTTTGGGTTTTTTTCAGGCTTCTAGTGAGGCGGGTGCTTCAAAGGTTTTTGAGTTACTCCAGGGTAAAATGTTCCGGTCCATTGGGTGGAGTACATTATTTGATTGCATATCTATTTATGAGGAGAAGTTCAAACAATCCCTCCAGAGTTCTGGAAACATGTTGCCTGAATTTCAAGAGGGTGATGCCCAAGCACTTGTTGCATATTTGAATGTTCTTCAGAAGGTATATACACATCTTATATTCCAGGTTGGAAATTTGATTATTGTTATTTATTATCTTTTTCTCTATGAATGAGATTGATGGTTACATAGGAAGCAGTTCACTTATCTCATTTCTTTTTTTTCAAAAATTTATTGTTCTCTGTCTTTTTTGTATTGTTAAAGATTGATTGATGAAGTTAAACCTTTTATTAACAAAAGATTTTTTTGCAAATACTTTAATGGTTAAAAGGTTAAATGTTACTATATGTCATGTTAGAGAATGTATCATCTCTTCTTCTTTTTTCTCCTCTTGGAAGAACTGTCCCAAAATCTATAGAAAATTTAAAGGCTTGACGCATAACAGGCAGGGCTTTCTTTTCCATAACGTCTTTATCGGTCAAGACAATCATTGCCTGTGCTTTAAGCATGAATTCATCCACATTCATTTCAGCTTATGCATACCACGTAGCCATTCCAGTCTACATCCCTGGCATCGGTAAATCCACTTGGATTAATCTGTTTTCTGTAGATTCTTTCAACCATTCTCCACTTCGAAGCCTTCATCATGTGTTTTTTTTTTAAACTTAGGAACGAAGAGCACATTGGAAAAATAAATGTGCAGAGAAGACTGAACAACAATGTTGGAGATTATTCAGACTATCTATTATTGCATTATGGAGTGAGAATAAATTCTTAACCGATGTAGGTTAATCATTCAAAGGTCCTGAATACATTTAAGGCAACACACTTAATTAGATCATTCATAAAGATGCAAATGAAACTCATTAACTAATTGCTCGATTTTAATAGTTAAAATAAAGGAACACAAGTATCTTTTTCTCTGTATGTTTGTCATGAATTGCAAATATTCATATTCCACACCATTTTCATTTATCTCGTAGTTGTCTTTCACACAGTTTGGTGTTTCTCTAACTTACATTTGATGAATAATGTGGGGAGTTGATATAATATGCAGGTAGTGGAAAATGGAAATCCTATTGAAAGGAAGAAATGGTTTCCGGATATTGAACCCTTGTTTAAGCTCCTTAGCTATGAGAATGTTCCTCCGTATTTGAAGGTTTGAGGCTACAACTGAACTTGGCTATAATAATTGATCAGAGCTTTGATTTACTACTACTTATAATATCATGTACAGGGGGCACTGCGGAATGCTATTGCTGCTTTCATTCAAGTGTCTCCAGGTCTGAAAGATACTATCTGGAGTTACCTTGAGCAATATGATCTTCCTGTAGTTGTTGGTCCTTCTACTGGCCATAGTAGCCAACATATGTCTTCGCAGGTATGTTTAATGTAGTTTTTATTCTATCCACAAGTTTGTGTTCACAAGATGTGCCTGAAATTACTGTGGATCAAGTAAACCTCTACATTCTGCTGAACTAGTACGCAAAGTGCCCTTCTTTATTTCTTTAATATTACTTTTGTATGCCTGCTTTTATTGGCTATGTTTTATGAAAGGCTTGTGTTCTTCCTATTTCTTTCGACATATGTTTTCAGATTTTCACTAATTGATTTCTTCAAGTGTACTTTGAATTTACTATTGGTGATAAGTCCATTGATGGATGGCGGCTAATTTGAGTTGATTGTCACTTTTTTTCCTGATTAGTGATCATACATATGCTTATTCATAGTGACTTAGGAAAGTTTTTCATAAAGAAGTTGACATCTGCTGATGTTTACACCCTTAGTAGTTCTTTGATGAACTTACTGTTGATGATCTGTTTGTTAAAATTAAGTTCACTGGTTACAGCTAATTTTTATTGAGTATCCCTTCTCATCTGATTATCAAAGAAACACAAGGATAAATGGTCGCTTGTCTCTGTGACTCAAGGAAAACTGCATACAAAGTTTTGACATGTCTGAGTGTCTATGTAACCCAGTATTAAAATCTCCTGTGGTCGTGAAATACCTCTGGTGATTGAAATCTCCGTCATGCAACAGCTTTTGGCCTTTTCACCCGAAAAAGGAAAATGAAAATATAATAATGAAGTTGATATGTTTGCTACATCAACTTTGCAAAATTGTTTAGCTTGTCTGCGGGCGCAGTGAAATGAGTATAACTGATGATTCCTTCAATGCGTATTCTATGTGCTAAGCTACATAGAATAACACTCTGCGACACTAAATCAAATTCGTCTGTTTTCTTCCGTTATTTTTGAATTTGGCTAATTTTCCAGGTCTGGGGCAGAAATTGCACTCTCTTTGGACCTACTTTTGTGTTCCTTGTCTATTTTTATTATAGTCAATCTGTAGCCGAAACCTTTCTCAACTATTTGGTCTTGCTCTTAAAAATCCTCCTTCTCCAATCATATATTTGGTGGCTTTTGAGACTTCTAGCGTAAAGTCTGGTCTTTCTTGGCCCTTTTAGATGGAGTGCATTTACTGGCCGCTACATTAATCTTCATTCATGCATCTTGTACTATGCTTTAATCTCTTCATGCATACCTAAGTTAGATTTTCTGACTCTAAAATGGCGAACTCAAGATGATTTTTGTGAGTTGTCATGGTGCTGTCAAGCTGGCATCCCTAAAATATAGGAGGATGGAAATTGCTATATGTATTCTGGTGATATGAATGCGGATATTGTTCAGATAGTGAACTCCTATCCATAATTACAATGACTTTGCATCAAATATGAATACCATGTAGATATGACTGACTAGAGCAAAAGAAGTTTGGGAAAGTTATACAAAATAGCCCAATATAGAAGTTCATTATACACCTATTAGGTCTTTTTCTATTATATTAGGATACTTATTCAATATTCGGTGTTGCTACTGGAGGCAATATCAACACTTGTGTCAATTTTCTTGAAGTACAAATATTGTGTCCATATTTATCAAAAACACAATTGTATTTTTTTTTGGGGGCCTATTTATATTCTTTCTGGAATCCATCTTCACATTAATTGCCCTTCTTAAATAAATAAAATAAATGAAAGTGATAAGTTTTTGAGGACGACAAGGAGAAGGACGGAAAGGAAAAGAGCGTGTTGGAACAGATCGCATGTTTTGCAATATATGTTGGTCCAGTGGATCAAAGATGCCTTGCCTTCAAATGTTTGCTGGGAGGCTTCCTGCTGTTCGCTAAATGACTATACGTGCAGATACCTACTTTCAACCAAACCAACCTATATAAAAATGAAAGCAGCCCATATATGTCTTTTAGTAGACATATACAACAAAGCAACCCATATAAAAGCTGAAAGAAAATCAGTTGTAGCTGCTCAAGTCCTGCAATTTTTGATGAGGACATCACGCAGTTCTTTATCTTGTCATGCCTTAGCTTATTCAGGGGATTTAATATTTTGTTTCAGCTTTATTTGAGTAGCTATTTTAGCTTTATTTGTGTTCCTTTGTGGGCGTTTAGTACCACATCGGTTATTTCCCAGTACTCCTCTCTTGTAAAGCCTATATAAGGCCCCCTAGACTATTGTATTAGACAATTGAATGAATGATTAAAACTTTTCCTCAAATTACTTTGTTAAATTCTTGAGTTCAGCTGCTGTCGAGTTTAGGGTGAGAAGCCCGTGCAAGGGGTGGAAACCCAAATCTTATCTTATTCGCAATTCAAATTTTGGTTACGATTTGAAGGTGATTGCGATCCAGGTGGTTTTACATCATTTTGGTATCAGAGCACTGGTTTTCAATCCCCTTCAAATATTGTCTTTTTTCAAATTTTTTTCCAATCTCCAAACCCTAGATCTACATCAGCTCCAGATTTAGATCCATTAAAAAAAAAGATTTCACTGTTTCAAAAAAAAAGAAAAAAGAAAAGAAAATTACAGTGAAATTCTGGGGAAAAAAAATCCATCAAAAAAAAACCCTCGAAAATCCCTGAAAATTCCCCAACCCGCACTGTTCATCTTCCCCAAAATCCCTGCACACCCAGTACATCAACTCCCGCCGCCTTCGACGTCGTCCACGACCCGCCACCACCGCAGTCAGAGTGTCGCCATCTCCATCCACCGCCATCGTCCTCGTCTTCGTCCTTTTCCTCTGCCACGATCGACAGAGCCGACGTCGCCCCAGATCTCATCGCCGGCGCTCCCCGACCTACATCGTCGCCGCGCCTTCAACCATCCACAGCCATTTTCACCGCCGCCGCTGCACTGTTCAACACCACCACTGCAGTTTCTGAGGCTTACTCGGCGGATCGATCGGCCGAGATCGAATCCACCACCTCCTGAAGTGCGATCACCCTCCGGATCACCCGCTTCCGATAATCCCTAACCCCGCGGACCTGAATCCAGCCGGAGCAGCAGCCGCATCAGCATCTCGTTGATCTTCAACCGCTCCTTCTCGTCTCGCACGATCAGATCCATCTCGTGTTCCCTCGCCGCCCAAGACCCAGCGTCGCTCGCCCAACATCGTCGTCCCTGTCTTCGTCCTCACCTTCGACAATCAACGCCGCCATCATCATCACCGAAGAGATCCAGACTTGCAGCCATTCACTGTCATCATCCACGCCCACGCCCTCCGCCGCCAACAACACAGATCCAGCAACGTCCTACGTCGCTGTCTACTCCTCTCTCGCTGCAGCACCATCGTCGACGCCCCAGATCCCCGTCGTCTTCCTCCCGGTCTCGTCGGCGCTCGCAGATCCACGTCTCTCCTCCGATCTCTGCCATCTTCACCGCGACAGCAAAGAGGAGAACAGAGGTGATCGGGTGAGCGTGAACGGAGAAGGATCTCTTGCCGTCGTCGCTTCCACCGCGACCTCGCCGTGTTCCCAACGCCGTCCAAAACTCCGACAACGTCGCCATCTTCGATTTCATCACTGATCGTCTCCATCTCACAGATCCAGGCTGACTCTGCTCCGATTTGGAGTTGCTTAGGTCAAAGTCATCGCACCAGAGTTCCGTCAGCCTCCTTCGACGCTTCCAGTCTCGCCGGAGCGCCGCCGTGACCGGATCTCCAGCTTCGCCAGCCATCTCCGCTGACTAAGTCCGCCGCCCGCGTCGCCGTCCCCTGCCCTAGTTATGAGCGCGGGTGACTTAAGTTTGGTGTCGGGCGAGAACTTCATCCAGACCCGTTTTTATAAAATCCAATTGGATTTGGGTGTGAACAAAACGGGTCTGACTCCAAACCCGAGCGGATTTTAAGTGGGATAAGTAAAACAGGTCGGGTCCCAGTGAAACTAAACCCGTTCACCCGCAACCCGGTGCAACAGTGATTCGCTGACGTCATCATTGACGTCATCACCGAGTTATCCCACTGAGTTAACCCAGTTCAGTGTATTCAACTCAGTCCAGACCGTTCCTGACTCAGTCCAGAATCACAGCATCACTTCAGACGGCCGTTCAGGCTCGTTTCAAGTCCAAATTGAGCCGTTTTCGAGGCAGTTGATTCGTGACAACCAGTACTACGCTCCTACAGCAGTCACAATCTGGTTCAAGCTCCGATCGTCTTCCAGATTCAGCTCAGTAGATCAGTGCACCACAGTCAGAGCTTGTTTCTGCCCCGATTCGAGCCCGAGTTGCGCCATTCTCGAGGCATCCAGCTTCCACTTCTTATCACTGCTGTCCAAGAATCTTGTGGGCGATCTCAACTCATCAGTGTGAGTATTTCTCTGAGGAATCTTCGAGAATTTTGCGTTTGGGCGTGAACGACTCCACCTCAGGTGATATCACAACTTGACCTATTCGTTAACTGTTAGATTATTTGCAACTACTATATGGATTGCTATAATTTGTTGATTGAAATGCTATTTACTTCGATCTAGTGGTTGCATCTTTTCATCATTTTAGGAATGCATTTTTATTTACATTCTAGACTTAAACTTTAGGGTATTTTTTTTGTTTAGTGCATACATTTAGTTTAATTGACTCTAGGGCTCCCTACTGCATCTGCTTGCTTGCTTAAGTCATCATGACTAATCAGCATTATAGGGACTCCCACTTAGACCAGCTACACAATCTCCATCAGGGTCATATGTCCGTTCATGAATACATTACCATATTTAAGGACTTAACCCATCGTAGTGAAGTGAGAGAGCACCCTTCTGAGATTCTAACTAGGTTTATTTGGGGTTTACGGCCTAAAATAAAACGTGCTATGATTACTGGCCCCTATGACTTAGACGCTGTTGAAGATGCCTTTGATGTTGCACTAAAACTGGACTTGACTTTCAAAACGCTAGTCAATGCCAAGGTCAGATGTTCTAAATGTGAGGGCTATGGACATTATAATTATCAGTGTCCCTCAGAGAGTCAACATCTTAGAACTGTGGCCACTGATGAAGTTGACGATTCGGAGGCTGTTAAGGATGACCAAGTTTCTTCTAAAACTCTTAATATAATTGAAGACATAGCAGTTGATTCTGTCACACAGATTAGTGATGAAATTCACCTGTCTTCTGATAGTGCCAAAGATGACGTGGACGAGACAGTTGAGCCTAATATACCCACTGTGCCTAATCAGCCATTCGAGTCTCCTTGTGTTGAACCTAGTTTTTTGGTTATTCCAATCAATTCACCTTTTAAGGAGTCACCTGAATTTCTTGCCAAGGTCCAACAAATGGTTTCTAATACTTCTTTTTCGGGTTGTTTAGAGTTTGTGTCCGAGTCCTGTGTACCTCCATCGTTAGATTTGTGTCCTTCTAGGCATATTATATCTCTCATTCTCCCATCGTTAGAAGTTATGCTTAGAATACCTCCTGTTTTGCATCTGCCTGTTGCATATATTGATGACATCACTAGACCGATAGCAAATTGCAATGATACTCATAAATTTGCTGCATACCCATATAGTATTTTGCAGGAATTTGCAGTTGATAATAGGGTGATGGTTACGAGTCACTTTGAGGCCACGAGAAAGTTACACGCTTGGCGTAAAGATTTCGAAATGACTCTGAAGAGGATTGCGTACATTGCTTACGAGTTGGATAGCCCGTGGGATCCTGGTATCAGCTCCGTCTTCAGCCAGGATGATGCGCCTCGCTCTACTCTCTGTGCCTTGATCGTGCTGCTATCTTCCACAACCGATCTGTCATGGAGACCAGCTCCTCCTCCGCCACCATGGTCTCGACATGATGTACCCATGCTGCTGCCACGACCACCACCTTGGCCCGATTGAGATGCTTCGTGAGGAGAGTCCTCACTCGACAGAGTCGAGTTTCTCCCACCCCGAGAGAATTGATGAGGACATCACGCAGTTCTTTATCTTGTCATGCCTTAGCTTATTCAGGGGATTTAATATTTTGTTTCAGCTTTATTTGAGTAGCTGTTTTAGCTTTATTTGTGTTCCTTTGTGGGCGTTTAGTACCACATCGGTTATTTCCCAGTACTCCTCTCTTGTAAAGCCTATATAAGGCCCCCTAGACTATTGTATTAGACAATTGAATGAATGATTAAAACTTTTCCTCAAATTACTTTGTTAAATTCTTGAGTTCAGCTGCTGTCGAGTTTAGGGTGAGAAGCCCGTGCAAGGGGTGGAAACCCAAATCTTATCTTATTCGCAATTCAAATTTTGGTTACGATTTGAAGGTGATTGCGATCTAGGTGGTTTTACATCAATTTTTGCTTGAGCCATGAATATCAAGTTAACTGCATAACAAATGCTAGTTCTGTCTCTGATATACAATATTATTTTTCAATCTATATTCTATGCCGTATCTATTGGTTTCCATTATTAACTTCTACTATTCCCCATTTACCTGTCACTTGTATCTATGGGTTGAATGAGTGAGAAGACTTCCCTTGTCAAGTTTGATTCAGTTGCTCAGTATTTTGAGTGGCAGTTGCATCTGTTATATAAAATGCATCTTCTGTTGAAGCTGTCATCATATCAATAAGTGTTACCTTTGTGATCTTTATTCAAGGTGCTGTAGTTTTGTCGAACCATTCCAAGGTGTTCTAAATATCATTTTTAATCCTATGTTGGAGAAAAGTATTTCAGTTACATGGCTTGTTTCGTGAACGTTTAAGCTTATTTGATGTCAAATCAGGGAATTACTTGAATCTCTTAAGCTTTGAGTAATTAATAATATCCCCAAATACTATTGCAGTAACTAAATGTTTCTTTTATTAAGAATATGGAAAGTGATATGAATGAATAATATTTTCAACTATTATGCACTGATGGTGAAGTCCTTGGCACCTTTCATTTGCTTATGATACATTGATCAGTCAATACAATTTATTTTACAGGTTTATGACATGCGGTTTGAGCTGAATGAAGTTGAAGCAAGGAGTGAAAAGTATCCATCAACTATATCCTTTCTTAACTTGTTAAATGCATTGATTGCAGAAGAAAGAGATGTCACTGATAGAGGCAGAAGGTACTGACTCATTGATGTTATCTGCTTTAAATTTATGACAATACATTACTCAAATTTTGTTAGCTGGATATAAGAAATCTTATTGTTTTGGATCTTGGTTTTGGTTTTTTTTACCAGGTTTGTGGGGATCTTTAAATTTGTTTATGATCATGTCTTTGGTCCTTTTCCTCAGAGAGCCTATGCTGATCCGAGTGAAAAGTGGCAATTGGTTATTGCTTGTCTTCAGCACTTCCATCTGTGGGTATTCCAACCTTTTAAGAGTACATTTGGTCGCATGTACTTTTTTTCACTAGCGCCCCCCCCCCCCCAAAAAAAAAAAAAAAAAAAGAAAAAAGAAAAAAGAAAAAAAAACCCTGCGGCTAGAATAGAACTGTCTAGTAGTCAACAGTTTTTATGTTTGTGATGATTCTAGGATTTTTAGTTATTTTCTCTGTATTTGCAGGGTTCTGAGCATGTACACTATAAGTGAAGAGGATATTGCTAGTGCTGTTGATATTTCTCAGTCGTCTACAGCTGCACATGCTCCTCCACTTGAAACACAACTGCCAACAATTGAACTGCTAAAAGTATGTATTTCTCATTCTGCTAGATATATATTATAGCTGTTGTTATTATAGATTAGTTGTTGTTATCAAGGATGCATCTTACTTAGCACTGTCTAAATGGATGCTTATAGTTGCTACCATTTTTTGAACAAATTCCGAATGTTTGAATTATCATTGACACCATTGAATTTTTTTTCTTCTAGTTTACTACTATGTTATCAGATTATATTTATGGCTGATACAAGATCGTCATTTTGTTGGTAGGAATCATATTGTTGTTATCGCCCCTCTTTTCATTCTCTTTCTCTGTCCTTAAGATAGTCACCTGATTTTACCAATCTTTACATGGATATTAAATTTCATATAGCATTATGGAACCAAGCACAATAATGGCTAAAACAATTCTTCAAAATGATGTATACTCTATTAAATTTATTAACCATAGAATGCGAAAGGTTCAACATTCATAACAACTTCTACAGTTGCCGTCTATTTTACATTCTTTTGATGTGCTTTTTTGGTTTTCATTTTGGATCGTCTCTTGGTCGTCTCCCCATCTTTTGATGTGCTTTTTTGGTTTTCATTTTGGATCGTCTCTTGGTCGTCTCCCCATCTTTCAAGTTATAAGTTCTTTGAAAGGTTCCTCAGTAGAAGGTTACTCCTTGACAAACCCCATCCCTCGGTGAAGTGGTCTCTTATTTGATGAAAACCATCTCATCTTTGATGACTTGAATCTTCTTGTCCTTGATCTCGAGGTTTGAATTCTAGCTGTCTCTACTCCATCCTCTCTTTTCTGTCCCAGCATGGGAGTCTTGATCTACATCTCTCTGCACATAAATCTTTGGTACAAGGCTATTTAAAGCCTCTCATAGCCGAAGATCATCTAGAGATTTGTTTGTATCATAGCCATCCACATCAAATTTAAACCGAAGCTTTAACTTACCAAATCAGAAATTGGTCGGTCTGGGTCGGCTGGGATCAATTAGGCTGACCATCTGACTTTTCTCGTTGAATAAAATGGAGAGCTTGTTGAATAATGTTTGATGCTTGTTTGCAAGATCTCAGGTTTTGAACATGTTGTGATGTTTTCCCTTTCATATTCTTCAATTCACAAACAGGGATCTGCCTATGTGACCACACTCTAATTTCATAAGCTTCTTTATAGTTGAACTTTGCAGAGATATTTTGTGGGACTAGTGATCTGTTGTACCGCTGGTTCAGATTCCTGTAACTTAGTTGGGACCATGGTTTAAGATCTCATATCAGTATTGGACCTATTGGTCAATGTATTTTAGTATAATTGTCAGCATCAGCTGTATAAAAATTGTCAATATCAGCTGTGAATATTATCAATATCGGCAATACCTGCCACATTGGTAATATGAGGCCCGATATCTGGCCAATATTATAGGGTTAATATTGTAGCAGTTACCCAATACCGTACTGTTGATGTATATAGTAATCAGTGGATATTTAAAACTATGATTTGGAAAAATGCAAACACTGAAACTTTGAATGATTCTACAATATTATCTGCCCAGAGAAGATAAATTTAATTGTTGTTACCTCTTTATGATCAGATTAAACTTTACAAGTTTTAGTCATTGTAAGAATTCTTTACGATAATTTATTGCTGCACGAGGGGAGATGTTGGATTTTGGTTCTGATGGTGAAATTCTGGAGATCATGGCATATTATTATTCATTAGTTGTTTATCTTAATTCTTAAATGTTCTAATATTTCCTGTAGGAAGTAAGTCTGTCCTTTTGTACTCTTCATATTTGTATTTGATAATTGTTTTGTTTTAATTTCAATCAGCATCCATTGTATTTAATGTCAATATTCTTGCAACATTGTACCTACTGAGATAGTCTCCTCTTTTTTGTTGCAGGATTTCATGAGTGGCAAAGTAGCTTACCGTAATATTATGAGTATTATCTTGTTGGGGGTGAGCACAGTCATTAATGATCGCACTAACGAAATATATGGCCAACTCTTTGAGAAAGCTGTGCACCTCTCATTAGAGATCATAATTCTGGTTTTGGAAAAGGATTTGCTTCTTGCTGATTTCTGGCGCCCCTTATACCAGGTTTCATTTGTGTAGTATGTGTGGCATATTCTCATTTATTGCTTAAAAAGGGTTATTACCAATTCTCCTTGCTATTTAATGTTGCAGCCCTTGGATATTATATTATCTCAAGATCATAACCAAATAGTTGCCTTGCTGGAGTATGTACGATACGATTTTCTACCTCTAATTCAGCTGTGCTCTATTAAAATCATGAGTATTCTGAGGTATTCTGTTATATACTTGCAATCTTGCCGATTCATGTTGTAGGTGTCCTTTATTGTAAACTTTTATTGGTGCTTAAACTGTGCGTGAAGTTTATTTCTTCGCAAGCAATAAGTACTGAAGATCTTTAATGTTCGGTTGGTTAAAGATTCATCCTAAAAAGTTGTCTCTTGACAGTTCTAGAATGGTTGGACTTGTTCCGTTATTGTTGAAGCTGAATGCTGCCAAAAGTTTAATTGAGGATTTTGCTACTTTGCTGGAGTCACGTTTCGATGAATGTAGTGCCATGGATAACTCAAAGAATGATGCTGGTATTCTCATATTGCAGGTTGTTCAAGATACCTTTTTCTTTTCTCCTGTTTCATGCGTGCATTCCCTCTTAAATTTCATTTTTTTTTTTGGCATATTGTCAGCTTCTTCTTGATAATATTGGTCGGCCACCGCCAAATATGACACATTTACTTCTGAAATTTGATGTGGATAATCCTGTGGATCAGACAGTGCTCCAGCCAAAATTCCATTTCAGGTTCTGAAGTTATTATGCTGCTGTTAAGCTTGGAGTTTATGGATAAAATCTAATGTTGAACATTCTTTGCAGTTGTTTGAAGGTTATTCTTGATAATTTGGAAAAGCTTTCAAAGCCTGAAATAAATGCCTTGCTACATGAGTTTGGTTTTCAGGTTAGAAGAAATTTGGTAATTTCATAGCCAAACATAATCTTTTTATACATAATTTTGTTCTAGTTAGAATAATGTTTCTCCGTTATTTGCAGCTTTTCTATGAATTGTGCTTGGATCCAGCAACTTCTGGTCCTACA
Source organism: Agave tequilana (assembly GCA_038442645.1). Taxonomy (NCBI): domain Eukaryota; kingdom Viridiplantae; phylum Streptophyta; class Magnoliopsida; order Asparagales; family Asparagaceae; genus Agave; species Agave tequilana. The sequence continues at coordinate 377,011 of JAVJIF010030088.1, read as the reverse complement.
ATGGATTTGCTAAGTACTAAGAAATATCAGTTCTTTGCAAAGGTTTATCATACCTTGCTTTCAAGCATGTTTTGTTTTGCCTATTAGTTTTGTATATGCTTTTCCGTTTCCATTTTCCTTACTTTATTTGCATTTTTCAGCATTTGGAAGGTTTTGTTATCTCTCCACTTCCTAAAAGGAGTACCAATCAGGCTCTTCGCATTAGTACCCTCCACCAGGTACATACCCAAACATGAGTTTATGTTGAATTTGGTCATTCTGTTCTCAATTAATAATAACAATCTTTTTGCAATCACCAAAAAACTAATTTGGTTCTGTTATCATGGTTGTTATTTTGCAATTGGTCTGCTTGTTTGAAGATTATTATTAGATTTTATATATACTGGTGAGGGAGGCATGTCTCTGGCTCATAATATCAGAGCCAATCCCTGCCTTTTTCAATGAAAGGACCTGAATGCTATGCTTGGCTGTTAGTTAAAACCATTTTTGCGCTTATACTGGTACGGGATACATATATGATACAATACGGTAGTGGTGTCAAGTGGGCCGTGCTGGACCCGGGCACGACGGGCCAACGCCCGGCCCGACCCGGCCTGGGCCCGTCTCGCCCGGCCAAATTGGGGCGGCCGGGCCGGGCCCGGACCCGGGTTCCACTTCTGAACCCGGGTCCGGCGCGTGACCTGGACCCCGGCCAGCCCGGCTCTGCCTTATTAAAGAATAAAAAAACTCTAAAAAATTTCTAACAAATTTTAAAAAATTTTTAAAAAAATCTAAAAAATTGCCAAAATTTTTTACAATTGGTGAAATGAAAATGTAATTTTTTATTAATAATCCAATAAATTGGATAATGGATACAAATACAATTGAAGTATAAATTAAATTTTTTAAAATTTATCATTAATAAATAAAAAAGTACAAGTCTTCATACATTTTCATTCATAAATAAAAAATTACAGGTCTTCATTCATCTTCTGGGGAGTCTTATGGAGAATCTTCGATGAGATCGTCAATTGTTTTATTTTGACTTATCTTTCCGCATCCACCCAACCCTTCTCTCATATGGTCATCTCGATCGCATCCGACGGCGGACGACTCCTCATATGAGTCAGCACTCGACCACTTGTACTAAAACCAGACTTTGAAGCTACTGTAGATGTCGGAGGAGGCAGTAATTCACGTGTCATGATGGAAAGCACATGATAACTTGATACCTGTGATTTCTACCATGCCAAAATATTAAATTTATCAAATCCTGAGTCTAGATCGATCTCAGAAGTTATGACACGTTGGATATAATAATGAAGTTCATTTAAAGAGTTAGAAGTTCTAGATCTTTTAGATGCTGATAAAAGATCTGAAATAATGAACTTCTATTAGTAGATGCTGAAGAAGCTTGAGATGAAGAAGATTATTTATTCTCATAAGTAGTTTCATAAAAATCATACAACTTATTTATAAAAGAATCAATATATACTCACATATTGGCAGAACTATCCTCATATCCCATTCTTTCATAAAAATTTTCAAGTAAAAATTTATGTCTATTAAATTTAATTCTAGGATCCATAATAGCAACAAAATAAAAAAAGAAATTCTTTTAAAGTATTTATTAAATTTTTTCTGCATGGGAGCAATAATATCTCGAACAAAATCATTATTTCTATATTGAGAAAATATTTCTGTTATTTCAATTAACTCATAAAATACTAAACTTGTCGTTGTGTAATAAATACCAGAAAATAATTTTGTTACCTCGTTCAAATCTTTTCAAAAATTCACAAATCCATTCACTAATATCCCATTGCTCATCGAAAATAAAACAACTAGGCAATTCTACAGAAATGAACTTATTTATTGACTGCTTGTAAGGAATCACTTTTCTCAATATATAATATGTTGAGTCCAACGAGTTTTTACATCTTGAGGTAATTTTTTAGCAGGTAACCCTATGGCCGAACAAATTTGTTTGAAGGTTTGCCTTCTTGGGCCGCTACTTTTAATAAATATAATAGTATATCTTAATTTTTGAATACAATCATTAATAATTTTCAAACCATCTTGTACGCACAAGTTAATAATACGATAAATGCATCGAATATGAAAAAAATTTCATTCAAAACGGGTCTTAATTATTTTTCAAAATCTCAATTGCTGCAATATTTTCACTAGCATTATCAAATGAAACAGAAAAAAATTTAGAATCAATTTTATATTCTCTAGCAACATGCGTTATAACCTTAGATTTAAAGCATTATATGGATGAGGAATTTTTTAAAAACGATAATTTTTTTTATTGAAAATCTAATTAGAAAATAAAATACGCAATAATAACAATATAATGATAGCCATTAAGGCTTCTCAACAATCAGAAGTAAGTGCAATTTAATGTGACAAAAATGATAAAATTGCAATTAACATTTGTTTAACATTTCTGATCTTTTAGTGTTCCTACTGACCGGCTCATAATCGAGATTATGAGTGGTTCTAATATAATCTGTAAATGCATCTGCGTCTTTAGCCATACTAAAGGCTGTTCAGAACGAATAAGATCTTTTGGTATATTTGTTTTGCTTGTTGCACGATTATAAATAAAAGTGCCTATTGTGCCACCTAAAGTGTTTATTTGGGTTTGTCGTGGTTGGTGTCCGGGTGTTTACTCTTAATGTGTCCGCTTAATGGGCCGGTTCTCGCATTTTTAGGAAAGGCGTATGAAATATCTGGACACAACTTGCATTGCGCCATCCTAACTCCATCAACAATTACTTTATCAAAATATTTTCAAACTCCAAATTTAAGAGTTGTAGAGGTAGTTGATACCTCGGGAGAACTAATAAGAATATGATGAGGAGTGGTAGGTATGTCAGAAGAAGCATTAAAATCTGTGAATTGTGTGAATGGAATTTGTGGGGGTGTCGGACATTGGCAAATTTAGGGCTTCTCAGTGTTCATTACTTAAACTAAACGGACCATGAAATGTAGAACTAGAAGCTTGACTAGGTCCAACTGATGATGAATTGGTATCCATTTTATTTGTAGAGCTTGAGGACTTGAGAGCTTGCAGAGAGAGCTTGTAGAGCTTGAGAACTAGAGAGCTTGCGGATCTTGTAGAGCTTGAGGACTTGAGATTTTTTTGGAGATTTAAAAGATTTTTGTTGTGATGAAATGGAGTAGGGAAGATGAAGTATTTATAGAGGAGAAGAGTATTTTTTGTCATTTTTTTGCAAAAAAGTCACCAAACCAACCATATACCAATTGGGGGGGGGGGGTATTTGCAAAAAAAAAAAATTGCAAATAACCTCCAACAGCTATGATAGTTGTTGGGGCTGTTTTTTTTTTTTTTTTTGGGGGGGGGGTTATCCGCAAAAAAATGCAGATAACCCCTGCCCCCAAACGACTATAATAGCCGTTGGGTTTGGCCGGGTCGGGCCAGGCACTCAACGACTATTATAGCCGTTGGTAAATCCAGGCCCGGCCGGGCCGTGGGCGGCCTTTGGCGTACCCCGGTCCCGCCCAGGGCTTAGCCGGACCCGGGCCGGGCCGGCCCACTTGACACCCTACAGTACAAGCATGCAGATGCATCAAAATTTTGTAAATCTAGGATAGAGGTCATGGATATGGCGATAATAAAATTACATGTATATGTAAGTTGATGTTCTTTACCTATGACCTGGATTTGTGAAGATATCTTGGTTAGGAAAACACAATTAATCATATAATATAAATAGCTTCAGGTTATATAAATGATTGGTTATTAGAATAATCACAATTCTTCATTAAGAAAGTGAATAATAAACTATACAAATACACCTACAAGTCAACAGTTGAGAAACCATCACCAATACACTTGATTTTTAATTTCTTAGCTGAAGATTTGACTCTTATACATCTAGGATACAGATACATTATAAATTTTATAGGCACATCAAAGGAGTAAACTAGTATCTATTAAATATCCAAATATTGGTTACTTTTTGTAATCTTGTTGTCCTTTATCGAATTATCTGTGCAAACCAGCACTGAAATGATGCTAAAAGTGAATCCCATAGTTAGTCATACGGGTTACCATTTGAGGGGGTGTTTGGCAGCATGGGAACGGGGATTGAAGAGGATAGTGGGTAATTGGATTGACTTTTGACCTACATCAAGCAGGCAAGGTGTCTGGTGGATCCAAGTTGTGAGTGAGAAAATTGATACCAACTACACTCCCACATAGGACCAAAGTTTCTACCATCAAACATGTTCTACTTTAGGCCTTTAGAGAGAGGAAGTGGAATAAATTGACAAATTCATTGATTGTTTGGAATTTGCGAATTGTGATGCTAATTCTTATTTACAGTTATTATAGTTTCGTTTCCAGTTATTTCTTGGTTGGCAGTGGTTATCCATCCACAACTTCTAATACAATGGGTGATGGTGGAGAGAAATTGTGGGTTTATCGAAAATCGGCTGCTTTGTAAAGCAGCACATTGCTGACATTTGCACCATGTTAACTGCTTTAAAAAGGCATGAGGTTTACAAGGCTATTTCCTGACAGTTAGTGGTGGAGGTGACAAGTAGTGGCAGGGGTTCAGAAAGAAGTTTGCCAGACAAGCATATCTAAAGAAGATATGAGAGAGACGTTTGTATGAAGTTCTTGCAAGAACTGTGTCAGAGAGGCCACAAGATTTTACATCAACTTATTCCTATAGCCAACCAATTTTGAAATAGCTATCTTATAGAGAGCAAATTTGAAGCAAGCATCAACTGTGGGGCCCTTAATTGTTAGCTGCTTAGCATGTGAAGGTGGTCTGATGATTTAACGTGTTTTTTGTTGTTGTTGTTGTTGTTGTTGTTATTTGGGGGTGGGAGTGGGGTCGGCTGTGGTGAGGTGGCGTGGGAGAATGGCGCTGCTGCCTAGGTGCCTAGGCAGCTTCTGCTACACATGCAATAAGAGAATGAAGGTAAACTATTAGCAATAGGCAACATCTGAGCAATAGAAAAGTGGGAAAAATGAGAAAAATATTCAGGGAAGTGAATAATATAGAAGTTCAGTGATAGATGTTCCAAAGTAAGAGAGAGAAGAAGAAAGAGAAGAGCCTATCTTTCTTTTCTTTGGCGGTTTTTCGCCAGGCATTTGATTGATAATGATTTCTGCCTATGTTGCACAAACAATTCTATTATGAAGCTGTACCTGTGTTGGGCAGCAATACTTCCTTGGATACTTCCCTAGGACAATACTCGAGTGTGTCCTCAATTGTATAGTTTAGTTTTTAATTTAGAACACTTGGTCTAGTACACAAGAAAAGTATCCAAGGATTAAAAACACCACGATCTTGATTGTTATGCTTCACCTTATGTAGAAGATGGATGGCATAAAGCTTGGCCGCTAGGGGTCAGCAGAATTTTCATTTCATTTCTAACATTGGGAGGTTTAGTTGAGCAGAAACAGATCTCTCTAAGAAGTAGAAGTAGGCTTTAGGCTTCAATTGACTTGACCAACTATGCGCGATGAATGTCTATGTTGTGCAAGAATGACGGCTATAGTTATGTTATCTTGTTTGAATGAGGCGAAATTATTACTTATAATGTGTCTTGTTAAAACTTTTTAGCTTTGGGGTTTCATATTGGAATTTTTCAATGGGCTTGGCTGTGGAATTTTTTAGGATCAAGGAAGTTTATGACTCCCAAAATATCACATAAAGCCCTTTCACATTAGTGCATAGAATTTGAAGATAAGCTTAAAACTTGTGGCATTCAACTGTCGTTGTTATTACTACAGGGGAACATAAGTTAGAAAGAATAGCTTAGCTAGAGGTTGGATTTGAATGCATGGATATTTTTCACTTCGACTTTGATTTTGATGGTATTGTTTCTAATGTTGAGTTGTTGAAGTGCAACATCAAGACATGCTTGCTTGACAGGAAAATGGTGGTGTGCCGGAAGCCAAAGATGGATGATATATTTTTTTTATCCGTGTAACGGGATTAGTTCTTTTCTACACATGCTACTGATAGACATATGGTAGAGAGCTCCAGTGCAACGCATAGCCACAAATACTCTAAGCCTGTCTTGTCTTGCTGGATGTATGAGGAATTTGAGCACACTTGCGGGATAAATCAGTATTTCATTGTGTAAACTTGTTTAAGCATTAAAATTATTGATAACTGCTTATTACCACTCAGGGATGCACTAGTACGTTTATTGGACATGGATACAATACAGTACAGGTACGTGGATGTGACAAAACCTGAAAAATCCAAGATATGGTACATTGTGGATAAAAAAAAAACTATATTTCTGTTTGAGTTAGTATGGTAGTTAAAAAACACAATAACACAAGTATTTAAAAGATTTGTGAGTTACATAAATCTTTAAATCCATAGTCACAAGAGTTAACATACTTTTTCCATTAAGAAAGTGAAAAAGTTATATAAATGCAGCTACAAGTGCAACAAAATTGCAACCTATCAGTCATGTATTAAAATTTAGCTTCTTAGCTCTAATATACTTCTTATACTTCTTTGATCTGGCTAGGATGCATTATTAAGTTTCGAATATGTCAAGAGTATCTAGCATGGCATCCATCAAGTATTCGAGCATCCAAGCATTTGACATGTATTAGATATGGGTACACACGCTTATTCAACTACCCACACCTATCCACACAACAAATACTTCTTTTGTATATGGATCTGTATACTATTCATAGACTTAGATTGTAAAAGATTTAACACTTTAGTCTATGTCCACTTCTACATTGGATCAAGTGAAGAATGTGAAAGGACAAAGGCAAGAAGTATTATTATCCAACGAGCCTTGTAAAGCAAATAGTGCCACGAGTTAATGAAGAAGAAAAAGAAGTTTCCTAGGATTAGGATGCATCATTATGATTTTTTTGGGGAGGTTAAGAGCAAATGAAGATTTGGAGCCTTAGGGGAGTGCATTTTACGTGTTACTTCCACCATGTCTTCTTTGGGAGGGATGTGGTTAGTGGTTACAAAGGAAGAGACCTTTAGAATAAACGGGGAGATGGAGGTGGATGGTGTTGGTCGATGATGTTTCGCAAGAGGAGGTTGGAATATGTCTGAGAACTAACTTGAGGAGGGTGACCAGATTTAGTTATTGAACATCTAGTATTCATGTAATTTTGAATATTTGATGTTTTCTACTTTGAAGTTTGATTTTGGGGAACTTGGAGTCTTATATATAGGGGTGTAAATGAACAGATACCACAATATCAAACACATTAAAAAGAGTTTGATATTGATTATTACTATCGTATCTGCTTCTAATATCTGAAATACTTAAATTCACTTTGTATCCGAATATTCATTTACAACTTGTAGTTTTCCTTTATAAAATATTGTTTATGAGCTAGCAACTCATTTGTAAAAAATGAGCTTGAACTTTGTGAGGCAATAATGATGCCGCCTTACTAGTCAACTTCGAGATGGGGCCTGATTACAATTTTATCTCGCTGTACCTCACTTTTATAAATGGACTATTAGCTCATAAACAACTGTTTCTTTTTTATGAACTCATCAAATGATACTTATAGCATCAAATATAAAAAGTGTATTATTAACTTAGAAACACAAAACCCTTGTACAAAATTATATATTATTTTTATTCTGTATACTCGGTAGTAATAAATATATAGATCTATATATTAGTTACAAGCGTAGCGGATATTAAACGGAGTGAATACCACAATATCTACATCCGCTCGTTTATAACCAAATACTAAACGGACAGATATTATGTGACGTAAGATTTTTTTTTTTTTTTTTTTTTTTTTTTGTGATATCTGTATTTGCTTGAATAGATGGAGATACAAGCAGATTTGGATATTTCAGATATCATGGTTTCAAATATCGATCGATTCTGATGTATACTAGCAATATCGCATCGATTTTGAGGCACCTTATACGATACTAGCCTAATAATATCAGCTTATATCGGAGCCGATATGCAGTCGATACTGCTCATATTGATGAAAACCATTGCCTGAACGGATATAAAGATTTTAAACCATGTTGGATATCCATTTATGTCCCTACTTATATTTTAGGAATCAAGGCTCGTGGATTTTCAAATTTAGTGTCTTGAACTCTGAAAGTTTTGGCTATTGGTATGACATGTGGTTAATCTTTTTTGTTCTTTTTTTTTGGTCTTTTCTAATATTTTTGTTTAGTACTTTCTACTTGCTTAGTAGCTAATGATTTTACATGTTAAATGCTAGTCAAATTCAAAGAAATGAATTATTTATATTTTAACTCTTTTTGTGTCTTTTCATGCCTTTTGGCTTTTTTGTTGTTGTTTGTTGTTGGCTATCCGATATTTCATGTATTACATATTATTTTAGATGTTTAGTTGTTCTGTTGAGATTGTTGTATATCAATTTAGGGTTTGGATTCATGAATTAGTAGTTCTAGCTTCCTCCTCTTTTTGTAATTTTATACTGTTGTGCCATATTCTGAGTGTTGGCTTTTTTTGTTTGGTTAAACATTTTGACTGAAACTAATCCTTGGGCAGTGCCTTGAGCCCCCCTAGATGCCTGCTCTTCCATCCACTTTTGTCTTTCGTCTTATGTATAAATTTGGTTTTTGAAGGATGAGATTCATTCTTTCTAGCTGAATGGTTGCCATTTAACAAATGGTATTGAAGAAATCTATAACAGTTACACAGTGTAGAATGCAGAAAATACTTGTTAGTTTTCTAATTTTTAGCAAGTTGATATAAATTCAGGCTACAGCAATGTAAATAGTTAATTTGTTTTCTAAAGTTTTGCTGTCAGCAAGGAAGATGATAAGTATTGGGTATGCAGTGCAACACGATGAATGTCTTGCTAAAGGAGGCATGGATAGGAAATGATTTTTGACACTACTTTCTGCTTGGTTTGAATCTTTTATACTTCCTCTACTGTTGCTTATAACCGATTTATTGATTTTTCTTCCAGAGAGCATGGTTGTTGAAACTACTAGCACTGGAATTACATTTAGCTGATATGGGATCATCTGCCCATAAAGAAACTTGTCTAGCTATTCTTTCTCAGATTTTTGTCCAGTGCAATGGTGAGAACTGCAGTGGACCAAATACTTCTGACACCTTTGAGATAGATGCAGGCTGTGTTGGAAATAGAGCCATTAACAATAGCAAGGTATTCTTTTAACTGTTGCTTATTGTAGGTACATGTGTTCAATAGAATTGATCAATCAGACCTTTAAAAGTACTATTCTCAATTGGTCTATCTGAATTTTTCTATGCCTTATCAAATTGTCTTGATCTCTTTGTTTACCCTTAATTTAGGACTTACATGGTGATTAATTGCTCCTGTTAGAAATATGGATTCCAATTGTTTTCAAAGTACATATTTGTAAAAGTTGGTTATTCTGTAACCTGCATTAATTGGCTAGTATTTCCCCAGGCGAATCCCCGGCATTAGTTTGGTAAAAAAATGTAAAATATTTAGATTAATCATCTTACTATTTAGTGGCAACTGTTAAGCGTTGGTCAGTAGGAGTGATAGGATTTCATATGGAGAAAGGAGGGCTGGAGTTAGGTCTAAACGAGCGTGGTTTTGGCTAGTTAATAAAGCATATGATAGTTGTTAATGTAATTGAGAATATTGCCTTAACAGAGCGGAGTGGAAGAATAGGATTCATGTGGCTGACAAAAAAATTGGAAGAAAGTTTTTTTGTCGTGGTATTTTCTCATGGAATATATAGGACATTTCAAAGTTTTATCATGTCAGCAATGCCATGTATCATTTATGGCATCTTCATTTACATAGAACAACTTTGGTTCAATTAATGTGTCAAACAATGATGTACCTAATCAATAATGTGAGATTTTTACAAAAAGAAAGGAATTGGGAATATGATTGCATCATGAGGAATTTGTTTTGGAGCAAACTTACACTATGCTGTCTTTTAAACCTGATTTGCTTCAATTCACTTAAAACAAGGAAATATATCGAGTAAAAGAAATATATCGAGAAAAATGTAGGTATTAGAAACTATTATGGATAATGCAAGAATTTTGAAAGCAAGGAAAAAAATAGTAGATGCGAGAAGACAAAATTTTCCTTGGACTACATGCCTAGCACTTTCATGTGTAGTATGGGGTGAAGGAGGGTAAGAGATTCTCTTCTGATAATTTTTCCTCTGTCAAATACTAGACAGACTGACAGAGTATGGATTAAATGAGGCTGAGAAGTCAAAACACAATTAAGGGTAACAGAGAAGCATCTTTGGATTCCTTGCAGTAAATTGGGACCATTAACTTCGCTGAGGGGCTGTTTGGTTGCAAGGAAGTGAACGGAAGTAAGGAAATATGGAAGTATAATTGCTCAGTTCCTTATCTATCCAAACACCGGAAAAGGAAAATAAGAAAACTCCTTTTTCTTTTCTCTTTTCTCTTTTACACAATCATTTCCTCACTTCCAGAGTGCTACAGTTAATTTTGTGATCATGTAAATCTCATTTGTAATAAGTTGTAGCACAAAACAGTTAATTTTTTGATCATGTAAATCTCACTTGCATTCTAATTACAGTCCATTTTTTATTTTTCTTAATTAATTTTATTTTAGTATTATTTTACGGTCAACTTTGTGGTCAACTTTTCCACTTCCACTTTCACATTACCATCCAAACACCGGAAAAGACAAAATATTTTTCAAACCACACTTCCCAACAACATCCAAACACCAAAAAACTTACTAACCAATTCTCAAGTTCCAAAGGGAATTATTAACACTTCCTCAATTCCTCACTTCCTCACTTCCACCCTTAACCAAACAGGCCTTGAAAGAAAGAGGACATGCTGATCATCTGTTTTTTTTTTTTTGCTTAGTGCATTTGTTTGCTACATTGTTGTCATTGTGAACCTTTCGGAATCCTTAAGTTCTTTTCCAGTCATCTTAAGTTTGTTCTTATTTTCTCTTCTTAACATACATTAGCATCTTACTGTGTTCTTTTTACTTATGCTTTTATTTACCATTCAGCCCCTCTATCTGTTCTTGTTGACTGCTCTTATATGTTTGATATGTTTCTTTTGCAACTATCTTTGAGTCATTCCCAAATGCCCTTTCCGTCATTCTCATTCAAGGTTCTAAATATCGGATATCGGGATCGTATCGGATGAGGGTTTTTCATATCGGATATCAGATATCGGGGGAGATATCGGAGATACGCGCGCATATCGGGCGTTCATATCAGACACCATATATAATGAAATGTTGATAACTAAAAGTTGGTTTAGAATCATAGATATCATCTGCCTAATGAAAATGATGTAATATGCTTGCAAAGACATAAAAAACAATATACATTTGCACGCAGTCGTGCAATAAATAAGTTATTTCATATCATGCGATATATCGGGCAATTTATCGGCCAATATCGGGCGATTTATCGGCCGATATTTCAAATATCGGCCGTTTTTTGCTGCAAACGATATGGTCAACGATTTTCTCATATCGTATCGACAGCAGGCAAAAAAGGAGATATCGGACGATATCTCGGCCAACTCGGCCGTTATTTAAAACAGGGTTCTCATTGGTATACATTGTTCATATACACACCTAAGCTACCTTGCATCATCTACCCGGCCCTAACTGTAATTGATGACTCCAATCCCTGTCCCATCAATCTAGCAAGAGATCAAAACTGACAAACTAGATCTGTTATTCATTCCATTAATTTCCACTGCATTCTCATTTATATGCCCATTGATGTAACATTTCCTCAACTTTCCGTTGAATCCAATCTATTTTTAGATCTTCATTTCAAAATTTATTTCTCCATTATACTGTCTTTCCTACTAGCCCAAATTTCATCTCCTGACTTTGTCAATTAGGTGTCTATAAATCTATAGGTTTATGTGTGTGGTGCAGACATGAAAAATATTTTTTTATTATATTATTTTTCAGTAAAACCACTTGGGTGTATAACTCTTTATTTCTTCCTTAACCACTGCAGGATGGTCGTCATTTTCTTAGCAAATCCATTCTGTTTTTTGCTTCTTATTATATTTGAATTATAACCCATAATCTGGGAGCCCTTCAACTTTCTTATATTTCTACTTTTTAGTGACATATTTTAGTTAATGAATCTGTGGATGTTTTTTTCATTCTTTATTTTCTTAGTATAATTAGTCAATTGATTTTCTTGATATTCTTAAGACCTTCCTCAAGGGCTAACTTCCTGTTTGCAGGTCTTAGAGTTGCTGGAAATCATCCAGTTTAGGTCGTCTGATATTGCGAAGTGCCCTCAGTACATTGCAAATATAAAATATGATACACTGGTAAATTTTGAATTGTTTTTCCGAAGAAGTTTCTTCATATTTTTCTGGTTTCTGGTTTTCATATGATTTAAGGTCTTATCTTTAGGTTGAAGAGATTCTCAGGAATCCTGTGACCTCTGAAATGGGTGGTGTATATTATTATTCAGAACGAGGGGATCGACTAATTGATCTTGATGCATTCCATGACAAACTATTGGAGGTTCTTCCTTCTTTCTTTCGCATGTGAACTGAGCTATATAGTCTATGAGCATGTTACTAATCACAAGCAGTTACAGATGTTGATATATCCTTGATCACTATGAAGATCAACCTTTGTTATGACACTTTTTTCTTTTCCCCTTTTCTTCTCCTTTGATGCTATTAGATGTCCAAACTTTACAGTCCTCAAGTAAGCTCCCAATTTAATGAAGCTGAGAAGAGTGAAGTAAGAGAATTTATCCAGCAGTTGTTGAGATGGTGTTGGAAATACAACAAGAATCTTGAAGAACAAGCTGCTCAGCTTCATATGTTGACTGGTTGGTCTCATGTTGTGGAGGTCAGCGTTGTATTCATCTCATTTCTTGTTAAATATGTTGTTTTCTACAGCACCTAGGTTTACTGTGTCCATTAGTTGTTCCTTTGAATTCAATTGAAATCATTTGACTTCTTTCAGGTCTCTATTTCAAGAAGAATGTCATTTCTCGAAGATCGTTCTCAATTACTATTCGAGTGAGTAAGATTTTATGTTTAATGATGATAGGTTTTTTGACCTTCTAAAGGATGATAATGTTACTGCTAACTATGATTACAGAGTGCTTGATGCTACACTGAGTGCATCCGCTTCTCCAGATTGTACCTTGAAGATGGCAATAATATTAAGCAATGTGAGAATATTTTGGTCTTTCACATTTAAACTTTATGTTGCATTTATTTATTTATTGTTTTGATAATTTTTATGTTACTTTTCTATATTCACTGTCAAAGGTTGCTCTTACCTGTATGGCTAAGTTGCGAGAGGAAAGGTTCTTATGTCCTGGCGGTGTTGATTCTGACAATCTTACATGCCTAGATATCATATCGGTGAAACAGCTCTCGAATGGAGCTTGTCAGTCTATATTGTTTAAACTTATCATGGCTATTCTCAGAAATGAATCATCAGAAACCTTGAGAAGACGGTACTTTATCTTAAAGACTTGTTGAGGGGTCCTTAGATATGTATTCTTTCAGATGCGGTTTTTGTGTTTGCTCTGTTATTTGCTGATTCTCTTGAAGTTTTTGTATTGCAGCCAATATGCATTACTTCTTAGTTACTTTCAGTACTGTCGGAGTATTCTTGACCCAGATATACCAGCATCGGTTTTACATTTCTTGCTTCATGAAGAACAAGATGGAGATGACGACCTGAATCTTCAGAAGGTTCCCAATGTCAATTGAATAATCTGAACGTCTGTTAAAATTTTGATCTTAAATCTTTATGTGCTCATCCTTTTCTTACATTTTATGAAGATTGACAGGGAACAAGCTGAGCTAGAGCGGGCCAATTTTTCCATATTGAGGAAAGAGGCTCAAGCAATCACTGATATAGTAGGTCCCTTTTTTCAGTTTCCTTTTATTTTCTTAATTTGGTTGAGTTATACAAGTGGGTCTATGATTACTCAGTTATCCTACTAATACTGATATCAATTATGTCTGTGACAATTTAGGTACCTTTGATGATAGCTATAATTATATTATTAAAAATCCTGGGTTAACTTTATGTCAACCTTTAAACTAGCAATCTATTATTTGACTGAATAACATTGCTATTTCGTACATGATTAATGATTGCTTTTGTGTCAATGCTTGTTGGTGTTGGCTTGATTCACAACTCATTGTCATGACACTTGGGGACATTGTTATAGACATTGCTTTGCATGCTAAAATTTCCTTACCCTTGTTTTCTCAAGAGGGGCAGATATGCTTTGAACCCAGAACTGGCATGATATATTTACATTTAATCTAAGATGCATGCTAATGATCATTAATAAGCAGTTTCCATGTTTGTGGACCCTAAAATCATTTATATTGATTCTAATATGTGAATGATTGCCTCCTTCCAAGCTCCCTTGAATTTTCATTTAGCCAGATGTTTGTCAATTTATCCATACAAATAGCCTGATAATTCATATCTGTATCCCCAAGCCAGCAACCAAGTAGCTTGGTATAGCACAGGAAAGACAAAGCTGTTAGGCCTGATATGCATGTTGAAATGCTCATGGTAATTGGTACTATGCTTCATTTCTGTCATTTTGGATAGTCTCCCAGATTGAGCCATTTGATTTTAATATGACACTGACATTGGGGTGGAAGTCAAAAAGAACCATCTTTATTAACTAGAATACCTATGGCTATATATAGTAAATGTTAGTGCAGTTATCCCGTTAAAAATATATAAAAAAGAAATAGGTAATATATATACTACTTGGGTGAGAGAGTACATAGATACTTCTTACATGGTTACATCAAAATCACTCATGGTGAGTTAACTGTTGAGAGGGTGCTAGTTAAATATGCTAACCTCTGAACTATGTAGTACTTTATTAATAAGCACTAGGTTATGCCAAAGGTAGGAGAATAGTCAATGGGCAGTCCATTATAGTCAACATGTTTGCTCCATTCCAAATTTCTAATCTCCAAGCAATCTGGACTTTAGTCACTTGTATTGCAAAAAATCTTGTAGGAAAGACAACGTCATGTCTTCATGTTCTAGAAGCAATTTTTTAAAAATCTTGCCAATATACCAAAACTCTAGAGTTATGGTGAGAGCTGAGGATAATAATTTTTATATTCAAATACTCGTCTGTACATCGAACACCCTCTTTTTTGGACCAAAACTTGGGATTTAGCGCAATTATAAAATTTTTCATTTTCTTTAAATGCGCGCCATGTACAAAATGAACCTGGATTGCTTTGATAACATTTTAAAAGTCTATGCAATTACATCAGAACTCCGAGTTATTGTGAAGGTTGAGGATAATATTTTCATATTCTAATACTATGAAAGAAATTTTCTTTTGGCTTCTAGTGTCTCTTTAATCTTCATCAATAACTTTAGTCACAAAAATGACTACTGTAATGCCATCTCAACATACTACTGTGTACTACATCCTATATGATAATGATACTGTCTGGTAAAGTGTGGCTCAATGTTTGAAATAACGATAACGTAATGATAACTATTTCCTTTTTTATGTTAACATAAGTTATAACGTAACGATAATATTTTTTCTTTGTTATGTTAACATAGGTTATAACGTAACGCATAACGTAGGTTACATGATTTAATATTTATTTAATATAAATAAATATATATACTATATTTAAGAAATTTTATAAATAGGAAAATAATTTTAAAAAATATAAAAAATCAAAACAATATATAACACATTTACTAAGTTTCACAACAATTTTAGCAAGTATCTCAACAATTTTTCATGTTCACAAGTTATAATAAGTTCACAAATATAACAAATTCCATAATAAAATCGCAAACAATTATTTCACTCCCACCAGATATTTCACTCTCTCTGCTCTCTCCCCCCAATCACTCTTTCTGGTCTCTCCCCCTCCTGATCTCTCTATTTTCTCTCCAGATCTCTCTGTGCTCTGTCTCGGGAGAGACTGGGGGGGGGGAGAGAGAGAGCAGAGAGAGATCCGGAGAGAAAGCAGAGGATTGGAGGGAGAGAGAGCGGAGAGAGATCCCGAGGGGGGGGGGTCTGGAGGAAGACTGGAGAGAGAGAAGACTCAGAGATCGAGGGAGAGAGAGAAGATAGAGAGCTTACATGTGCTTGGATATGACGTCGGCAAGAACCACTGCTTAGAGATGACGTCGGCAAGAACCATCACGACGGAGAGCCACCAGAGGTAGGTCGCTTCTTCTTGGCGTCGACGACGAGGTCGCATAGACATCGAGGTTGCAAAGAGGATTTTTGGGGGGATTTTTTTTACCCTAGACTGAGTGAATTTGGGGTTTTTTTTATTTATAAAAAGTCGACTTGCACCGTAGCGTTACGGTGCTTTACGTTAATAACGTAACGTTACGGGCAAAATAACCATAGTTATGAAACATTGCATTTTTTTAGCCCTGTTACGTAACGATTGATCGGCGCTAGGTTATATAACGTGTTATAACGAGTTATATAACACATTTTTTAGAACACTGGTGTGGCTTTTGATGGTTGATGTTAGGTATGTCTTTTTATTTAAGGATTATTAGTTATTTATCTGTTTCTTTTGTCACCTTTTAAACACTTACTCGAAAGCTCACAATAGTGAGGCTCATTATGATGCCGAGATGCACATCCTTTAGGCAATGGCGTAAAAAGCTCAATGTGGTGAAGCAAAGTGGTGTTTTTCTCTAGAATCCTATCCGTTGGGTCAAACTGTAGCACATGAAGTTTGTGTTAATCCATAATGCATGACTCTGTGCAAATACCTTTTGCACTCTGTAGTTTATGCCTGGAGCTATTTTGTTCCTCTCATTTATGCCTGCCCTTAGTTTTGTGTCACTCTGTGATTTATGGTTCTATCTGATTTTATACATCTACAACTATCGCTGCAAGTGCTAATGAAGAATTTTCTCTCCTCCAGTCCCATAGCCGAATGCCAAATGTCAGAATGCTTGCTCCTTTGAAACTTTTTCTGGTTTCAAGATCTAATAAGCTAGTATGGGAAGAGAACTGTTTCAGTGTTGTGGAAAGCAAAAGCAGGAGCAAAGTGGCAAGCATCGCTTAGGCTTTAGTGGTAAAAAGCGCATAAGATGTTTTGAAAAAATAAAAATTAAAAAAATATAAAAGGTTATAAATTTAAGAAATTCATAATTAATAAAGAAAATAAGAAATTAGCGCTAAAATCTTTGTGATAACAAGAAGCACCAGCATTAAAAAAAATGTAATAATACATTGAAATCTCCTATATTAAGTAGAGGCTAAAGCGTCCTAAAGTAGACATAGCGTGGGGGCTTCAGCGGGCTTTTTACAACAATTAATGTTCTCAATGGAGCAATAGATATCGTGTAAAAAATGATTATCTCCTTTTATAATTTCTCTCTATAATTAACACTAAAATCTTAGTGATAACAATAAGCATCAACATTAAAAAGTGATAATAAAATGTTAAAATCTTGTATATCTTAAAGTGAGGGCTAAAGCATCCCAAAATAAACATAGAGCGGGGGCTTGAGAGAGGCTTTAGCAAGCTTTTTACAACAATTCCGCTTGTCAATGGATCAATATATATTGCATAGAAAATGATTAGCTCCTTTTATAATTTGACTCTGTATCTGTGTCCTGTGTCCTTGAATGCAATGAGCATCATAAAATGTCCTTTCTTCGTTTAACCTTGGCATCATTGTATCCTTTACAGGCATGTGTGTTATAGCACATCCTTTCATCCTCGTATCTATGTTAAATTTTATCTATGTTAAATTTGTTTGTGCAACTAACAAAAATTATTGCTTCATCTGCTAGAATTTTAGTCAGCAATTTTTTTAATATGATCCAGTAAGTGCCCAGAGCTTGTCATGACTAATATGTGTACCCTTATCAAGAACTCTGATTCAATTTTGTCATATCATTGATGATTTTATTTGTTCATGAAAAAATGATTTGTTTTATTAAACACCTTCAATTTTTTTTTGCTTTCCCCCATTTATTTCCTGATTTCCAGAACTGGTCAGCGTTGTTTCATTGTCCTGAGTGATGATGCCACATTTGATCCTGACTATAAAGAGGATTGTCATTTTTTTTCTTTTATCTTCATGTTTTATGCTTACATCTGTTTATCTTCAGGTGAACAGAGATGCCACCCAAGGCAGTGAAGCTGGGAAGGCGATAGCACTTTATGTTTTGGATGCATTCATTAATATTGATCAAGAAAAGTTCTTCTTGAACCAGCTGCAAAGTAGAGGAATTCTAAGATCTTGCTTAACAGATATTAGTAATGTTGCATATAAGGTCTGTATTCCTATCCTCTTTTATGTATAATGTCAACACTGTCATGTCTCTCTTTAGCAGAAAAGATTATGATATTGTAAATGTTTCCTTTGTTTCGTTTTTAAGATAGTCCCAGATGAAATCACAGTGTCGAACATAATCCTTTTTACCATTAATATATGTGTAAATTCACAAATAAACTAATATTGCCTTGTCCTTGCATGTGGATTATGGAGGATTGCCGTGTTTTTGTCAAAATTTGGCATTATTATCCATGTCCATAAATAACAGCTTGTCACCGTTTCTATATGCTTGATGATGACTTTGATACTTTCTTTTTCAATGTCTGGCTATACGTTGCATTGATACAGGCATTGTAATTTGATGAAATGCAATACATTCACGACAATACTAAAGTCCCAAAAATATATTAGATATATTTGATTTTGTAATATTAGTGTTTACTTATCTAAAATATAATTGATGATAACGACTTGACTGAATCCACTCAGATTTACTATTTGACCTAGCAGCAAGTGATGCACCAGGGAACTATGATTCATAACTGACAAAACAGCATAAAAATCACAAATATTGAATTAGCAGTGGTCAAGTTCATCTTTCACATAAACTAGAAACAAAAGTACTCTTACAGAGCAACCTATGATGCACTATCCTCAGAGTGACCATCATTTTTAATTTTTAGATTCATCAACAAAGGCATTCAAAACCAGCGGCAAATTAAATTGATTCTTGAATGCTATCTTTTAAACATCGATTTGATTTCTTTCTGTTGGATAAGGATCTGATACGTCTAAGAATATAATAAATTTCTGCTGCAGAGAGGTTTATTCTACACTTATCCAGAAGAAATTGGATACTGTGGACTATCTGCTTATCCTAGATGTATCTAGGGTGCATCTCCCCTCTTTATTGTCCATGCTTTATATGTTCTATTCCAGCAGTTATTTTTTCATAGATATCTAGATTGAACTTGTTTCCTGGATTTTTTCCCCCTGGCCATTATTGCCTTTGTTGCTCGTTTTGTTATGTTGCTCGGTTTCTTAAATATTATTTGTTAATTTTTCTAGGATGGTCGTTGTGTATTGCAATCTTCTCCACGGTTATGTACACTTGAAGCACAACTTCTGTTGCTTTTGAGAGTCAGCCACCACTACAATAAGCATGGTGCTCAGATTCTGCTGTCTATGAGTGTTTTGGAACATATTGGCTCTTGCACAGCTGTTGGTTTGCAAATTAAGGTTGTATTGAATCTCTATTTAGTTTCTTATATCATATGTGTTTAACTTGGACAAATGATATCTTTTAGGGAATTTCTAGACGAGGTGACCTGAATATTGCCAGAGATAATACTCCAGAGGTCGATAAACAGAGTTTGCTTATAACTCCAATCTTGAGATTGGTTACAAGCCTGACGTCACTGGTTGATACATCAGAATTCTTAGAGGTTCTCCTGTACTCCATATAATTGTTCACATGTCATGCATCTTTTCTGTTATTATTCTGCTGTTTAACTGGGAACCAAACAACTTCAGAAATAGCTATTACTAAATTGGGTCCATTGGCTGTGTTTCATTAGATTATAAAATCAGATCTGTCATAGTAATCGTATATCTAGAACAACAGATTCACTTAGTTGAGGTTATGTAGATTGGCATGGAGCAAAAAGACGAGACCAATTAAGAACAGTAATGAAGAAGCTAAATAATTGAATCTTTTTTTGCTCCCCGTATCAGACCATTATATGTTTGTCGTGTTGTTTCTTGAAGGCTTTAGATTTTGATCTTTCACAGGTGAAGAACAAAATTGTACGTGAGGTTATAGATTTTGTCAAGGGTAACCAATCAACTTTCTATCAAATTTTAAAGGAGGATGTTTCAGGAGCTAATGAATTGGCCCTAGAACGAATTAATCTTGTTGTTTCTATACTCAGCAAGGTATGCCATGTAATCTCCTGATAAAAAATTTGATGTTGCCTACCCCTTTTTCCATGTTGCCTTTTTGGGTTCCCCCCGCGCCATTCCTGGGGAGTTCTATTTTCGCACAGCTTGATTGACTGGATAATGCCATTAACTCACTGGTGGTATGGCATACAGGTTTGGCCATATGAAGAGACCGATGAGTATGGTTTTGTTCAAGAGCTTATTAGCATGATGAACATTTTTTTCCAACTTGATTTTGGGTCTAACACTGTAATTCAATCATCCAATTCCATCGAGGTAACATTTCTTTCAGAGAAATCTATTTAATATAAAGATATACATGATATATGAATAAATATTTTACTAATGGGCAGAACATAATTTGTAAATGAACAGAAACAGAAGAAGTTAGAGTTGATCATGTTCCGGTTATGTTTTAGCCTGAGCTCTTACCTGTATTATCTGGTGACAAAGAAGCATTTGAGGTTGCAGGTTAGTTAAAGTGGTTTCTTACATATAAGTTCCAGACGGAATATGTGCACTTTTTGTGTCACACATGCGCGCGCGCGCAGTTTATGGAATCTGGTATAGGTGTTTTGGGCCTTTTCTTTGACTCTGTTTTTTGTGTGCAAATATATGGGAATCCATCTTTCTTTATAAAACTGTGTGGTTATTGCTTATCCAAGAAATTCGTTATTGTTGATTACAACTTCGTTTAATGGGGTCTTCAATATCCAGTGTTCCCTGTTTTAAAATTATTTTGGAATATTTGTGAAACTTTCATGTACTTTTTGTTTCTTTTGTGCTATAGTGTCTAGTTCTTTTATTCCATGTTTTCTTGTGTGGTTCAAAGTCGTTGGGTATCAAAGTAAGTGCAATGGCTACACTAGAGGGGTTATATTTTGTTTACTCACTTGGTCCATTGTTTGTTTCAAGGTATGAGGTGCAATTACTATTTTCTCCAAATATTATAATTAATATCAGAGTTCTATGTCTAAATTTAAAACTTGGGATTTCAGATTGTTTGCTATTTGATATCCTTGTTGCTAAATTGTCTATGACTCTGCTGTTCCCCTTTTATCGAACCTTGTTCATTTGTTTGATATGGATCTCCTGTATTCTCCTGAGATCTGGCCTTTTTCTCTTTTGATCTGCTAATTTTTTTGTTTACAGGTTTTGGACAGTCCTGGTGATCTTAATGGCTCTCTTGGACAGCAGCAACCCACACTACTCTCACTTGTGCACCTTCTTAATTCAATAACAGTTGCTTTGGAGAGAGCCAGTGATGAAAAATTCTCATTGCTTAACAAGGTATCGTGTATAGTTACGCCTATTTGCTCTCGTTTGCTGATTTTTATTAGTTTATGTTGATTGTCTCATCGATAACTTGTAGTTTTGTTGAACTCATAACCATGATGTTACACAATTTGGATGATTAAATGGTATTTATATAATACGGCACTATTTTTTTTGACAACCTGGTGGTTATAATGATATGTATTAAAGTTTGGCACCACAACTCTGAAATTGAGGTATTTATATTTTAACACGCCCTTGCAAGTCGAGCAACCTCTTTTTATGTGCCGAAACCTGGGTTTTTTTGCGCTGAGAGTATTTTTAGTTTTAAATCTGCTTTTTAAATGCACACCCGGTGAGATTTGAACTTGGGTTGCTTTGATACCATATTAAAGCACCTGCCACTACACCAAAAGTTCGAAGTTAAAGTGAGGGTTGAGATATTTATATTTTAACAATATGTATAATACTGCTGAAGGCAAAGGGTGGCATGCATGGCTATCATATTAAGTATTTGGATATGCTGGCAGTAAAAACTGGCACATAGAACTATTTGTTGAAAGGGTTCATAAACCAACCAAATAGTTTAGACAAGGCTTAATGGATATGTTCTGGTATTATATGTGTAACTGCTTGTTTTTGCTCCAGATCCAAGACATTAATGAATTATCTAGACAGGAGGTTGATGAAATTATCACTGTTTGCAAAAGACAGGACTGCATATCGTCCTATGATAATATCCGTAAACGGTAAGAATTATTTTATTATCATTTACTTTTGTGCCAACATTGCAATCTACTGAAATAATTACTTTAATTTTACTTCATTTTACTGATTTCTTGCTATTGCGATTAAAGTTTTTTGTTTTAACAATTAACTGCATGATTGTTACAGAATAGGCACTGATGTTTGCTTGCTATAAATCTCTAGCTGCTCACACAGAGACACACTGTTGATACTTCTGCTATTTGTTCTATTAATACTACCATAGAAAGAGCCAATTGGAATATTCTAATGTAGATTCCATGTAAAAAATTTGCTCATATTTCATATTTGACATATCTTGATGCTAAAGTTTTGGAATCATACGAATGTCTCATATGCTACCGGCAACAAGCAAGATTACTAAAATGTTGAAGTTCTTTTCATTTCACTTTTTCTTTGTGAGCTATTTTGTCTTTTTAATGTCGGTGCCCCCCTCCTGTGTCCGGGCTTATCTGAATTCATCTTTTAACTCTTTATTGTTGTATCTGAACTGGATAGGTCTTGTAGCTAATTCAATCAAATTCATTTTCGAGCCAATCCAAGTTCTAATTCGTATTCATCTTTACAAACTTATACTAAAAGGCTTATAAATGTGCATTGTACCGTGTGCACCATTGAGTATTTGAAATCAGGGCCCTTTTTAAAGAGATATTTCTGAAAATATTGTAAACAGCAAAAACTGGTTCATTTAGCAAAATAGCTTTGATGCTTAACACACATGCCACGTTGCTTAAAAACTAGCATCTTGAGGTGCATTTTGCTTTTTCCATTTGATGATACAAGGCCAATGAATATGATGGATAAGAAAATATTCAACTTGATATAATGATGGACAAAGAAATATTCAACTAGAATCATGTTAATTTTTTTCTCCCTTTCTTCTCTTTTGTTTTGAACAAAGGTCATGGCCCATAAAACAACAAAACTTATAGAATGATTTTGTTCAAACAGCCATTTTAATTGTTTTCTACTACTTTTAGCACGTATTTTCTGATTGAGTGTTTCTATTTTATTGCTTAAACAATGAACAAGAAAGTTTTAATGTTCATTTCCCAAAAAAAGAAAACAAATTGGGGATATCTGCCTATTATTTGTTTAGATATACAGATACTGTGATATAGCTCTCCATCACAACACTAATGATTGATCTTCTTTCATTATCTTTTATATGTCTTTCTGGAAAACATGTTACCGGATCCAGTGAATTTTATAGAAGCTAGTTCCTTGGTAGCTACAGCTCCGTTAAAATTTGTATTTTGAATGCGCTCTTAGTTTACTAGTAGTTTTGTATTGATTGTAAAATCCATACTTTTGGTTCTTTCTACACCCATCTTTACCTTGTTGGATTAAATCCTTCAGGGTACTTTCCAGTGTACTGTGTAGTGTTATGTTCTTGTGTTCATTTCTCATTTATGTACAGGTAGTAAGATTGATGTTTGCATGATTGTCTGATATCTTGGGTTGATTTGTTACAGGAGATACATTGCAATGGTAGAAATGTGTCACATTGCTGGGAATAGGGATCAGCTTATTACTCTTTTGCTTCAGCTTGCAGAACGTGCTTTTAACATTCTCTTAATCCATTTACAGGACAAGTATGACTTCTGTTCTAATGTTTCCATACGAAGACATATTCGCTCTTGATAACTATGGCTATTACCACAAAAGGATATGTAGTTCACCCTTTGTACCCACACACACACACGCCCCCCCACCCACCCCACCCACCCACACCCACACGCACACACACACACACACAGAGGGTGGTACCCCTCCGCTAAGCTGAGAAGTCCTTTCAAATTTTCTTGTAGCAATATCACAGTTCTCTTAATCGAGGATGGAGGATTCTTTGATCCTTGGTTTCAGGGGAAAAAAATACTTTTCTTCTGATAATTCTTTCAATTTATCTGTTTGTTTTGAACTAATAATGGTAATATTACATGGCAGCAATACAGATTCAGGCAATCTTTCATTGTTATGTGGGAAGCTGCATCCAACTTTAGAAAGACTGGAGCAGTTAAGGGAGGTATGTATTTGTGTAAATTAGCCAACCTTTACATCTAATTCTTACATAGAGCATTAGAAGCAAAGACAGAGTTCTTTAGTTGAGATTAATTTTCAGGCATTGATAGTGTGCAATTTATTTCTTACCAAGAAAGTTCTATAGTGCACCATCAGAATAGCAAACTAGCTACTTGGGGACCCATATTCTCATAACAATTGAAGTATCAAACTTTTTTTTTTGTGATAAAGCATACTGAATCTGACATTTTCAGTATCCAATATAGACCTTGGTGGGATAAACCAACACCTACTCATGGTACAGACATTGGTGCATTATCTTAGAGATTATCTAGTTTCCCTTGTGATCAAATTTTATGCTTGCAACCTTTACATCTAATTGTTCATCAGAGTTCTTTAGTTGAGATTAATTTTCAGGCATTGATAGTGTGCAATTTATTTCTTACCAAGAAAGTTTTATAGTGCACCATCAGAACAGCAAACTAGCCATCAGAACAGCAAACTAGCTACTTGGGGACCCATTTCCTCGTAACAATTGAAGTATCAAACTTTTTTTTTATTTTGATAAAGCATATTGAATCTGACATTTTCAGTATCCAACGTAGACCTTGGTAGGATAAACCAACACCTACTCATGGAAACTCATGGCACAGACATTGGTGCATTATCTTAAAGATTATCTAGTTTCCCTTGTGATCAAATTTTTATGCTCGCAAGCTTTGTTCTCCCAGCACTTATTTAATGTGACATATTGTTTCTGCATTCTGATAATTGTTAGACTACGTGTTTTGATTAAAAAAAACTAAAAAGTTGTTCCCCATGACCTAAGCTGAAAGCTTGAATTACTCTTGGATCACACAAAAGCCAGTATGAACCTGACATTCTATCACTCATCTAGTCTAAACTCAATGTAATTCAAAACTTTAATTTGAGTGCCTTGAGAAAACACACAAAGAACTGTGTGCTTTACCTATTAATGAAACCTTCTCTTACTATGTATAATTGACCTTTGTTGCCCTTATCTGGCCTATAGAGGATTCTTCTTTGGGTTTAATGTAACAGACATTTTACTAGACATGAGATGGCCTAGGTTTGTTGCGTTGACTAATGCTGGTTCCACATCGAGAAGTATTATATCATCAGCTTAATATATTTCCATCTAGGGAACACATGGGTATCAAATATGTGAGCTTTTATGCAAAATAACTATGACGTTGAGATTGATCTATGGCAGAGTCATTGCTTGCTACAAAGTTTAGGTTCATGTGGCGCTATCATGACCGAGTATTTGCATAGTCAGGTACATTTGTCGCAAAAGTATCATATCATCAACTTAATATATTTCCATCTAGGGAACACATGGGTATCAAATATGTGACCTTTTACGCAAAATAATTATGACATTGAGTTTGATCTATAGCAGAATCATTGCTTGCTACAAAGTTTATGTTCCTGTGGTGCTATCATGACTGCAGTGTTTGCATAGTCAGGTATCTTGGTCGCGAAAGATACTTTTTAGCTCTTAGTACCATCCATATTATTCTGTAATATAGAGAGATTGACCTCTGTTTTCTGTACTTAGCCTAGAAAATATTCTTCTTTTACAATATAACAAGAAGTTAATTCTTGTTTGACATGATGATATATGTTTATAATATTGGCCAATGCTTATTAGTACATCTGGAGAGTGCTACATTGTTAAGATGAGCTTAAGGTTAACTTGCCAAATGCATCTATACATTTAAACTTGTTTCCTTCTTGCGTGCAATATATATTAGTCCCCTCTTTTACTTCCGCTGCTAAATAATCGTGTTGGTAGGATAGAGGAATGAAACCTTGTTTAGTGGAAACATTGACTGCCTCCAAGTTTGGGAGTTCCTGAGGCTAAGGCACTATTAGTGTAATGGGGGTATAAATGCATATTAGGATAACCTCACTATGA
Source organism: Agave tequilana (assembly GCA_038442645.1). NCBI lineage: Eukaryota > Viridiplantae > Streptophyta > Magnoliopsida > Asparagales > Asparagaceae > Agave > Agave tequilana. The sequence goes on along the minus strand of JAVJIF010030088.1, from coordinate 350,807 downwards.
AAAGATATTAGCATATTAGGATTAACCTCACTATGAAAAGATATTATCAGCTTTTATACCCTCCATATAATTCTGTTCACTGTGTTGTCATCAATTCCTGTCTGCAGCACCATTTTTCTTCACTGTCAAACCGCAGATTATAATAAAAAGTATTTTAATGTACTTATTTATACTTATCAGAAGGGATGGGTTTGCTAAAATTGTAATTGTGAAATGCAATTGCTTTTTGAAGTAAATTTTAGTAATGGTTTTTTAAAGTAAACTTTAGTGGCGCCTTACTTCACTGTATAGGTTATTTCCACTGCCAGGATTATAATTTCTGGGCCATCTTTTTTAACAAGTTTGATTTGCTTGTCTTTTCCATCTCAATTTTCTTTGTGGTAGTAGACAAAAGTGCTCGTCATCTGGCAGAAATTGTAATCTGTAGTTACATTTCTCCAATGAAATATTAGTGGGTGACAATGTGGTAAATGCATAAGCAACAATTGTTATCGCCATTAAGTGGCCCACGTTTTGTTTTGAAATCATCTTTGTTGACATATAGCAGTAGGTTAACAAACATGGACACAACCAGAGATTAGAATTACTGTTTCAAATTCTTAGGTGTTACAAGACAGTTTACTAGCACCATAATTAATAGACGAAACATTATCTGGTGTTGCATGGACATACAATAAATTGAGGATTGCATTTTATGTGCAGGATGTGAAATTTTCGTTTCCATGTTTTAGAATATATCAGTAACTAACGAGTTCTCTGTTTCTGTTATGTTGGGTTCTGTGTCCAGGATAAAATTGGACAGGCTCTAAGGTCGTTCCAGAGATCTGTAAGCACTCTCAAGGAAATTTCTATTAGGAATCTGGCCCCCTAGAAGAGGAACCAAAATTTCCAGAAATAGATCATCATTCCCATGGGAGTTCCTGTAGGAATTTCACCGAATCATTTGAACCCGAGGTCTGAAGCTATCTGAAGGAGAACTTCGAACCATTTGATTGAGGATATTCCCCCAACCAACATGGACAAAAGCTTCTATTTTAACCCACATGTTTAATATATCTTCGGTACCAGTAAAACAAAGAACCCTGTGAAAATCGATGATGAAGTGACATACAACCCTGGTATTGCCTTTCTCTAACGAGTAAAGTTCAGGTTCGTCACAGGATGCCAGAAGTCGCGCTGACAGATAAGATCACATTCCCTCGACTTCAGTTGTTTTATACCTCTTCATCTCTGTAATGTAAACACAATTTCTCAGAAATACATACATTTTTCATGTCGCGTCTGTTGTGGGATGTACCGCAGGTATTAATAGAAGTCTTATATTGATGTAATGTGAAAGCCTGTATCTTAAGATTTTTGATTGCCATAGAACATGATGAATTTTTATTCTTTTGTTTTCTTATTTATCATTTTGGGTTTTCCTCGTTGCTTTTGCGTTGTTGTTGGTTGTGATAAATGAGATGCCAGTCTAGGGATGATTGGTTTATTTTGTTTTATTTTATTTTATTTTGTGACTCAGACAATGCATGATAGTTAGGGATACGGATATTTACTTGTTAAGAGTTGGGTATTTAATGTAAAGATGGTCTATAAAATCTATAAAATGTCAAATCTACAGTTAGTTTTAACAGTTGCAATGGTTAAATGTCGAAGCCATCTTAAGATCAGCTCTTTGCTTTTTCATTTGTTCTTTATTTTCTATTTCCTTTTCTTTTTTCCTCATTTTCTTTCCCCCTTAGGCTATAATATGATATCAGTAGAGTAAATAACACATAATGCAAGTTCAAAATTATGGACATTCTCACCCTTCAATGCCAGCAAGTAGAAAGGTGCACATCTATCTCTTAAGGGGGGAGTTTTATTCGCTTGCGATCGTCTTTTCTTAAACCGTTACACTAAAAAAGGGGTGAAGATCGTCTAGATGATTATCGGAAAACGGTGATCTTAGCGTTGAAGACATGAGAGATCTGGGTGAATGAAGCCCTTGGTGTTGCCGTGGGCATTGATACAATAAGCCTTTGTGTCTCCCTCAGACTCCGCCATGGTGAGGTTCAGAGTGTCAAATTGTATCTCCCTGCAAGGAATTGCCTCGCTGCAGTTCATACTTACGGCAAACAATGTTTTCGAAGTTCCTTGGAAGTCGACATACGTCACATTGCTGATGGCCACTGCACTCGACTACATGACATTAAAAACAAAGGAATTCGGCGTATGTTTCATTACATCCTTTTTAATGAAAAGATTTACAAGTAGAAATATACACATAATATTTTTGTACTAAAAGAAACTTTGCATACCGTAGCAAGGCGTTCGTCTTGGTTGTCACGATAATATTGATCGATGATTATAGGATTTTGCACATTGTCAAAAGTGCAATGTTCGAATGAGATCCCTCTTGCAAATCCTTTTGCTCCCTATAAAAAGAAAAAAAAAACTTCTCCAACTGAGAAAAAGAGCGGTCAAAAGGCTATAAACACAAACATGACAGTCTCGAAAGAAACTATTCGAATTTATGCTTTTTTTTGCTTGTGAAAAGAAAAGCTTTTTAATCTCCATTTGCGATTTGTACCTGCCATGTCTTGATTCTTGCTCCATTCATTGTGTCATGAAAGGTTACATATTCGACGTGAACCTCTTCAACGGAAGCCTCCGTCCCTCCCCTCCCTAAGCTCCCAATGCTGCCAAAATTCTCACAATTTATGCTCAATTCACTTCAAAAACCCTAATGAAAAGAAAAAAAAAAAATTGAAGTCTCATCAACATCAAGCCACTAGAGACCTTATGCCATGCCCCGGGCCACAAGACGTGTGCCTGATGACAATATCATGGGCATAGTCTCCAATCGAGACGCAATCATCACCTGTAATCACGATATCATGCACGCGAACAAAACCATCAAACAAGAAAGAATCGAGCGGAGCTCAAGAGACCGATGATACAGTGTTTCGTTACCGGTCCCTATGCCAGAGTCTTCAATCCTAACATGCTTTGAATCCTGAATGTGGATGCCATCGGTGTTGGGACTGGTCTCGGGGGCCTGAACGGTGACGTTGTTCACGCCCACCCTTTCGCAGCTGAGAAACAAGAAGTGCATCTGCGCGCTGTCGACTGAGGTGAGGTGGCTCACCGTCAGATCATTGCACGCGCAGAATTTCATGGCCTGCACGAAAAGTTGCAAAGGGACGCACAGAGTTATCAATTTTTAGTGTGGAAGCCACATTCTCTCTGTGTGTCTGTGTCTGTGTCTGTGTGCGCGCGTGCGTGTCAAAATATCAGACTCTAATATCCCCTTACTGCCGAGTCATGGGGAAGGAATACAAACCGTGGGGGCTGCGGTTGTGCATCCCCGTGTAGGATTGGCTCTGCAGGACTGCTTCCACCAGTTGTACCCTCGGCCGTTGATTTTCCGGGGCCAACGACGGTTAGCCCGTCGACGGAGTAGAATAGTAGCCACTGCGATGCGTCGGTGCCGTCCCAAGCGCTCGGAGCGTCCGGTGCTATTATGGTACCTTTAATCTGATAACTGATATTTTGTTAGAGACATGTATTGGACTGTTGGAATATTGGAGGTCCCAAGTTTAAAATCAGACTATGACTTTTGTTACAGAAGAAAAATGAGAAATGAGAAGACAAAAGAAAGAAAAGTAAGAGATTTTCGGGAGTTTCATTCGCATAACAATGAATATCAAAAAACATGTTGATATTTTTAGATATTTTCAGTAGGTTAAGTAACAAATTTAGAAATTTTTATCAAAATACCATGATATTTTGTGTTCTAAAGTAACAAAGGTCCAAAAAATAAAATCGTTTTAATAAATGATTACCAAGAACTCTATTGCCTAGATCCTAATTTATCTAAAATTATTTTTTTCAGTAATAAAAAAAAACAAATGGAATTAATCCGAATTTAAAATTTCACGGCACCTCAAAGTTGATATGGCTCGGTTTACATGGGCCCTGGAAGGTTATGGGCTTCACGAAAAAAGTCTTATCCCTGGGCACCAACATAATGGAAGGATGTGAAGTTGATGCACATGTGGAGGCCCAAGCATTCAGAAAGGCCTGCAGAAATTAGTAACAAAAAACAAGTGAGAAGAAAATGGGAGAAAAAATAATATCCAAATTCATGAAAAATTAATCTCATTCTTTTTTTGAGAAAAAAAAAGGGAGAAGAAAAATTAACAACTTACTTGGGTGTCATCACTTTTGCCATCACCGACAGCTCCAAAATCTACAACGCTGAAATACTTAGCTCGTCCATCAATTTCCATGGAGTCAACCACCAAAAATAAATGAGCGAGGCTCAAGACTAGAACAACATAGAAAAATGCCTACACGACACATTATAGTAATGTGAATATGTCAAATATGAAAATAAAAACTTCACTAAATGAATAAGATAGATAACTCTCATTAATTGTGTTAAAATAAGAAATTCCAACAAGAGTCTTATCAAAAGACTGTGTAGCTCATGATAGAATTTATTCTTACTCGATAAATTTGGACACTCATAACTTCTATTAAATTTTATTTTCTCATCACAGGAAAGTGTTCTTACTATTTCCATTGATTAGTGCTGAAAATCAATGAGAAATCTTGTAATTCTAACTAGTGGAGCTCTCAGCTTAAAAATCAGTGATATTTAATGTAGAGAAATTCGCTATGCAACAAACTTCCTTTTTCATCAGGATATGTTAGGAACGGTTACACACGTGGGAGGAATGAGACAGGTTCTGGCGCGCGTGCTGGGGTTGTTGTGCCTGGAAATTGTCAGTCATTTAATATTAATTGGATTTGAGCTTTAATTGGCTGTTAGTGTAGATTTTTTAAATTAGACTTGCGAGTTTTTTTTATTCGCAGTGAGATTAAAACAAAATTGATGTTTTTTCTTTTTTTCTTTTTTGCAAGTTAAAAGATAGTTTTTAACGGTTATAATTTTTATACAGAAAATTGGTGTTGGACTCCTCTATTTATATTTAATTTAGTGAAAATCTCAATTATATTTTTTTTTTCGCCTCAGCCTCAGTATACGTCAGCCACTGTATGGCTAACTTATATTTTTCATTTTTTCACTTTTATCCTTTTTAAACTAATTTATGGAAAAACCTCAATTACAAATGTTCAAAACTAGCCGATTAAGTGTTTTTTTTGGTTTTTTTTCACTTCTTTTCTCTGATCTTTTTCATCATTCACCTCAGCCTTCGTCGATTTTGATTTCATCGCCCTTGTCTTTCTTTCACAATAGAAATTGCGTTGGATCAGGTTAAATTTTAAATTAATTATTTTTTTCTTATTAATTCTTCCACGATCTTACACGTACTGATCTAGTTCTTATTTTGATTTTATTGATCCTTTTTTTTTAGGTTTTAGATAAACTTAACCGCTCGACACCTATCTGCAATCTAGCACCCGCTGGAAAAAATGAGGCTCCGGCGAAAAAAATTGTAATTTTTGCTTATTAGGTTTTAATATAAGAGGTTCAGTCGAAATCCCTCTTTTTTTTTTTTTAAATGCACCAATCATTGTACACCAATCATCGTACAGACTCATGTAAAAGATTCCCCCCCCCCCCCCCAAAAAAAAAAAAAGACTCGGGTAAAAACATAATGACTGTTTTAAATTGTACTCTTTTTTAGAATTTAGTTTAATGATGTATTTCAGCCGTGCTTCAAATTGGGGCTCCAATCGAGTTTCTTGCTCTTGGTATTATTATTTCACTTTTTTTTTTCTTTCCAATTCATGGTTTTCAATATACATAGCTCTTATGCGTGAAAATTTTGGAAAGAAATTTGTGTCTGAACTTATAATTACAGTCTATCGCTCACTCAAACTGTTGCACACGAGGCAACAATCGACGAGGAACCCAATAGAAGATGCAACAGAGAAGTACACAAGAGTAACAAGAAAAAAAAAACAAGAGAGAAAGCAAACACAATATTTAACGAGGTTCGACAATTTGCCTACATCGTTGGGGTAAGGGGAGAGAGATTTTATTGATTTAACAACCAATACAATTTGTACATTGCATACAATTCAAGAGAGCTCTGCCTCTTTATTTATAACCAAAGAGACCCAAGAATATAGGAAACCCCAATTGAATTCGTCTCCAATTCAGAAACAAAGTTCGAATCCAGATAAGAGAGACAGATCCGAGCCCAGATACGCCTGTCGGTCGACCGGGTGGTCGACCATGTTCCACCGAGAGTCTCATCATGTCAGTCGGTCGACCGGGCGGTCGACCGTTCTCCTGCTACGGTCGACCGAGCTATTCTGTGCACTTTCTGTGCACGTTTGTGCACACCGGTCAACCGGACGGTCGACCGGCCCTTGCTTAGTGCACACCAGTTAGCCAGGCGGTCGGCTGGCTCTGCTGCTGGTCTGATATCAACTCCGTCTCGGTTCACGCGCCGTTCTCACTCTTTTGGCTTCCAATCTCCTCCATACAATTCTTCTCTCTTCCTACATTTCTCTACTTCGGTGATGATTTCTCAAATCTGAGCGATCTCATCATAGTATCTGTCGACTCGAAAGTGGTTGCACTAATGTGGCTGCCTATGTACCCTGCCCAAGGGATCAAGCCATCCGTAGTTCATCCAAACGAGCTCCAACGAAGCAACTGAAAGGATATGGAGCAACTCTTTATAATGTGTAAACTTTACTCCTGACACCACCTTAGTAAGCACATCTGCGTGATTCTCCTTTATGTGAATTTTTAGTAACTCAATATCACCTTCATCAAGAATTTCCCGAACAAAGTGGAACCTGACGTCTATGTGTTTCGTCCTTACATGATACACCTGGTTCTTGGCCAGCACTCATACTAATCTTCAACAGATCCTATTCAATCCTCAAGTTATCGAGTAACCCTTGAAGTCATATTACCTCCTTCATAGCCTCCGTCATGGCCATGTACTCGGCCTCTGTAGTAGACAATGCAATGGTAGACTGTAGAATAGAGCGCCAACTCACCGGTGCTTGATACAGTATAAACACATGCCCTGTTGTAGATCGGCGTTTGTCAAGGTCTCCTGCATAATCGGAGTCAACATATCCGATACACTCCTGATTACCTGTGAAATCCTTCTCGAATAACAATCCAACATCTATGGTACCTTTAATATACTATAGAACCTACTTTACTGCCTCCCAATGACCCTTTCTAAGATCATGCATGTATCAGCTAATCATTGAGACAGCTTGTGACAAGTCTGGTCTTGAACACACCATTACATACTACAAACTACCAACTGCGCTGACATACGGCACGCGAGTCATGTACTCACGTTCTTCAACAGCAGTTGGAGACATAGTGGCTTTTAACTTAAAACGAGGAGCTAGTGGTGTACTTACAGATTTTGTATTACCATCAATGTTGAACCTCTGAAGCACCTTTTGCAAATACTCCTTTTGTGTCAAGCTCACCTTACCACTCCTTCGGTCTCGCTCAATCTCCATGCCTAGCACCTTCTTTGCTTCACCAAGATCCTTCATCTCGAATTCGAAAGACAAGTCTTTCTTCAATTTATCAATTGCGGATTTGCTTTTAGAAGCGATAAGCATATCATCTACATATAACAGTAGATAGATGTACTCTCCTCTAGGTAGCCTGTTGTAATACACACATGGGTCATAATGGCAGCGTGTGTACCTTTTTCCTCTGATGAAGCTGTCGAAACGCTTGTACCACTGTCTAGGAGATTGTTTTAATCTATACAGTGATTTATTCAGCTTGCATACCATGTTCTCTTTGCCTGCAGTTTTGAACCCCATCGGCTGAGTCATATAGATCTCCTCATCAAGATCGCCGGTCTTCACATCAAGCTGGTCAAGATCCAACTCATATTGTACTACCAGCGCCAGTAAAATTCGAATTGATGAGTGCTTTACAACAGGGGAGAATACCTTATTGTAATCAATTCCTTCTCGTTGTGCGTAGCCTTTCGCTACCAACCTGGCTTTGTAGCGTACAATATCTTCCTTGAGAGATCCCTATTTCTTTGAATATTCCCAATTGCCTTCTTTTCTTTGGGCAATTCTTTCAGTTTCCAAGTATCGTTCTTGTGTAGAGAACTCATCTCTTCTTCCATGGCATCCTTCCACATCTTCGATTCTGAACTGATTTCAGCCTCCCTATATGTAGACAGGATTATCTCTTCGACGACTGGGAGAGCATATGCCACAATCATATCTGTAGTGAGCCAACTTGGTTTGCGTGAATTTCTTCCGGGTCTTCCAACTGCAACAGATTCATGGACATCACCCATAACGTGTCCTTGATTCTCATCGTCATCAGCATCCTGCTCGGCTACTTGATCACTACCATGTGTCACCTTAGGTATGAACTCCAAAGATACTGAATTTTCTAGAGATGGTGAAGTAACATCACTCTCCACCCGCTGCGATACCTCTTTGGTCTTTTCAATCTCTACCTGCTGAGAGATTGTAGACTTCAACATTGAAGCTCATCAAATGTGACATCTCTACTGAGAACAAATTTTCTGTTCTTAGGATCCCAGATCTTGTAGCCTTTTATTCCTCTCTTGAATCCTACGAGCACTCCTTTCTCCGCTCTTGGGTCTAACTTGTCTTCTTTAGTATGGTAGTAGGCCAGACAACTAAATGCCCTTAGCAAATCATAATCCTGAGCAGCTTTCCCAGATCAAACCTCTAAAGGAGTTTTACCTTCTATCGCAGACGAAGGCAACCTGTTGACGAGATAGCGAGCATATGCCAAAAGCTCAGCCCAAAAGTTCTTCGGTAATCCGCATTTCTCTTAAGTTGAGGTACACACCTCACTTCTTTCAATTTTCGTATTACCCCATCGAACATCTTGATCTGGATTGTTCCTATACCTTCCATGTTACTTCACCATCTTTATCTGGATTGTTCCTATACCTTGTAATTATCATCACCCATAATTATTGAACATCCGTCTAGCTTCTTGAAGCTAGAAAATCAATCCCTGTTCGGGCACACATCGTAGGTAGCTCCAGTATCTAATATCCACTCAGCATCTCCTGAGTAACCAACGATATGAGTAGTAGCAGAGAAAGAGAATACCAATGAGTCCGAGTCTGATCCACCTGCCTGTGAAGTACTGGCGTGAGTACTGACTACCCGTGCGAGGTTTGCCCCAGTCTTTGACTCATTCTTCTTACCTTTGACTTTTGGACAATCAACTTTTCAGTGCCCTAATTCTTTGCAGAAGGCACACTGGTTCTTCTTCAGATCTCTGAAACCTGACCTGGACTTCGATCTCCCACGATCACCTTTGCCCTTCCTATATGAAGCTTTGTCTCTTACTGCCAACGCCTCTCCTGGTGTACTCTCATGAGAAGACAATCTATTTTACCTCCTTACTTCATAGTTTACAAGAGTAGCCGACACTTTATTATAGCTAAGGTTTTGTCTACCATTGATCAAGGTAAGAGTAAATGTCTCATACTCTTCGTACGAAAGAGAATTTAAAAGAATCACTGCCTTATCCTCTTCATCAATCGTGATTCACATTAACTAGATCTGTAATAAGCTTGGTGTAGTTGTTTGTGTTCATCAATGGAGAGTCCATTCTTCATCTCGAAGAGATAAAACCTCCTCTTCAATTATAGCCGCGATTCGATGCTCTTCGTTAGATACTTCTTCTCCAGGATCTTCCACAACTGCCTAGCAGATGTTTCATGTAACACATGGTACTTGATGTCTTGTGTCAAACAAGATCTGATCAAACCGCACGCTGTTCGATTCATCTTGTCCCAATCTTCTTCAGAAGTAGAATCATATTTTTTTCTCCAATCGTAAAGTATCTTCGAGGTTTGATGTCGTCAGTGCACCCATCACCTCACACCTCCACATGCCGAAGTTGGTCTTGCCGTCGATTCTTCACCACATCAACCTTCAAAGGATGTGGGTTCATGAATTTCACCGTAGATGTACTATCTCCGGCCATCTTCTCAATGGTTCGCTCAAAGCAATGTGAAAACAAATGGGTTGGATTAAATAAACTAGATAAAGATAAGATTTTTACCTCAAAGTGAAATCCTAGAAGAGTTTCCGAAACAAATGGGGTTAGATTAAACAATCTGTCCTTGAGAAATGCAAACGTTGTTTTGAGATCGACACACGATCCCACAAACAGTCCCAACGTTGCTCCGAGATCGACACACGATCTCCGCCAAACTGCAACCAATGCTCTTGAAATCAACATACGATCCAACGACGAACCTGGGATACTCTGATATCACTTGTTGCGCGCAAGACAACAACCAGCGAGGAACCCAATAGATGCAACAGAGAAGTACCCAAGAATATAAGAAAAAGAAACAAGAGAGAAAGCAAACACAATATTTAACGAGGTTCGACAATTTGTCTACGTCCTCGAGGTAAAGGAGAGATTTTATTGATTCAACAACCAATACAATTTGTATCTTGTATACAATTCAAGAGGGCTCTGCCCTTTTATTTATAGCTAAAAAGCCCTAGGAATATAGGAAACCCCAGTTGAATTCTTCTCCAATTCAGAAATAAGGTCCGAATCCAGAAAGGAGAGACAGATCCGCGTCCAGGTACGCCTATCGGTCGACCGGGCGGTCGACCGACCCAAACATCTGGTCGACCAGGCGGTCAACTGTGTTCAACCGAGAGTCTCATCATGTCATTCAATCGACCCTTCTCCTGCTATAATCGACTGAGCTATCCTGTGCACGTTTGTGCACACCAGTCGACCGGGCGGTCAACCGGCCCCTGCTTTGTGCACACCGGTCAACCGGGCGGTCAACCGGCTCTGCTGCTAGTCTGATATCAACTCCGCCTCCGTTCACGCACCATTCTCGCTCCTTTTGGCTTCCAATCTCCTCCATACAATTCTTCTCTCTCCCTACACAAACTTCACTATATATATCCAGTGTTTCATAGCTGATTCTTAGCAATCCGCATAATACTAGTCTCAATTCTCAAACACGTGGGAGGTCCCACATTCAAGATCAAACTTCAAATTTGTTCAAAAATATTTGAAAAGAAAAAAAAATGCAAAAAGAAAAAAAGAATGAAAGAGAGAACACAAAAAGGCATGAGTTCAAAGAATGAGGCAACTTCTGCTAGTTTTCATTGACAGAAGCAAAAGAGGAACAGAGACAGCTTGCTTAGATAGTAACATAACAAAGGGCAACAAGAACTATTTCAGTCACCCTCAAAAAAATACAAGAAAACCAAACAAGAATCAATCTCCATACTAACAACTTAGATTTACTCCGAGCAATTCGACACTGCTCAATGAAGACGGGGGATTGCCGGGTTGATGTATCCCTTGGTGTTGCCGTGGGCATTGATGCAGGAGGCCTTTACTTCAACCCTGCGATCTGATGAGACGATGTTCACAGTATCAAATTCCATCAAGGTGCATGGTACATTCTGGCTACAGTTTAGACTGATTGCGAAAGGGGTCTTCGAAGTTCCTTGCAAGTTGGAGTACGTCACATCGCTGATCTGGACGTTGTTTTCCTTCAATAAAACATGCAAGCAGATTAGAAACAAGTTAAGATAAAAAGAAAAGCATAAATGAGAGAAAATAGGGGGGAATATACAAGTTTTCCCTCCTTTTCTTTCCACAAATTTTGCAATATAAAGAAATGTCTTTTGATGAGGAAAAAAACATGAAGTGGAGAAGTTTAGAAAACTGCCAACTCGAAACAGGGCCGATCAATATTTTATGTAAATTCATGCATCTTTCTCAGTGTTGAACCAACATCAGATGAGGTGTATGTTCAACGAGCCCCAATTCATCTTCTTGGTAATGATTTGCTCGATGCTCATTACTAATATCAAATCATATAACCCCGTTGTAAAGTGAAAGATCCTCTCTGTTAGAAATTCATTTCTAAAATATAGTAGCAACTAAAACAAAAATGTAGCTAAAACCATGCACCTCATTCTTGCACTTGCCCCGGACATCACAGTAATACTGGTCAATGATGACAGGATTCTCTACATCGGTGAAGTTGCAATGCTCGAATCTGATGCCTCTTGCAAACCCCTTTCCTCCCTACAAGTAACTTGTTCTAAATTAAAAATGGACTGGATAAATATGTCACATAATATACAGTGGAGTTCCACTCAGAAAGTAAAAATAAAAAATAAAATAAAATAAATAAAATCTATGTCAATGACTTATTGGTTGTTAGTATGTGCATTATACATTTATTCGATGCACATGGGAGGCTCTAACAATTTTTTTCCCCTCTTACCTGCCATGTTTTGATTCTTACTCCATTGGTTGTACCATAAAAGTTTGAATATTTAACTTGAATATCTTCAACTGAAGACGTTGTCCCTCCCCTCCCTAAGCTTCCGATGCTAGCAAGCAGTTAAACGATCCATCATTTCTACCACATTACAAGAAATAACGAAAGTATAAAGGTATTCTGGACAGGAAGCCAAACACACAGCACTATATATCCATTCACATACCTAATGCCATGGCCAGGTCCGCAAACGATGCGATCTACATGAATATCATAAACATAATCTCCGATTGAGATACAATCATCACCTGCATTCAAAAGAGAGGGTTATATGATAAGCTGTGCGGCAAGGTCTATGGTTAGAGGGCAGAGAGGATCATACCTGTTTCTATGGTTGAAGCTTCAATCAGTACGTGCTGGGAATGGTGGATGTGGATACCATCGGTATTGGGGCTATCTCCAGGAGCCACTAACTTGAGGTTGGTAATGTTCACCCTTTGGTTGTTAAGGATGAGAACATGGGTCTGTGCACTGTCAACAAAGTGTAGATCTCTCACCCAGAGGTCACTGCAATCTATGAACTTTATTGCCTGGAGAGGAAAACAAAATTATCATTGATCTACACTGACCAAAGTTAAATGACTAATAGAGTATGTATGTAGACAATGTGTACAAACCTGACCTTTTAAATGGCTATGGTATTCTGACCAGCCCAATGAGTTAAAATTTTAGTTAGCAGTTTGACTCATCACTCATCCAACCATAATCAGTATATTCAACAATATGTTAGATATCACAAAAATATCGATTTACACCATTGCATGCACACATCGATATTATTGATGCTGGTCAGTAGTAAAACGATAAACAACAACCATCAACATTTAGAATAGAATGTATACAAACATGAATCTAGCATAAAACAGATCCATTTTTGTCTAGCAGATTTGAATAAAGCCGTTTCCTGTTATGATATAGTAGATACATTTTGATAGACATGCAATATTACGTCAGGCATGTGGATTACTAAGAAATCAGCTACAAACACGTGCACACAAACATTTATGGGTGAAAACAATTTAAAACAATCACAGTTGCTATATATGAGCTATTGGTAGGTACCAGATCTGTTTGAGATATGACTGTCAATATTAAGATCTCGGCATCACAGTTCAATATGCATGCATGCATGCATGCATGCATATATATATATATATATATATATATATATATATATATATATATATATATAACCGACCCTGCGGTGACGTGGCACATTATTTGCCACACTAATAAGTTGCGGCCCACTTATTGGAATAATTTAAATTACTATATGCCTCTCGGTAAAAGATACTTGTCCCACTATAGTTTATTATTATTTTTTTCCTATTTCTTTTTTCGCTCTTTGTCAGATTTAGGTTTTCCTTTTATAGCGGTTTCCGGATCAGGTTTTTCTCCTTTTTTATTTTAATGTCGACGTCGGAGCAGAACACTTCCCCTGTCAATTCTGGTCGCCGTCGTAAGCAATCTCTATCTCCCAATCTAAATATGAACCATATATCATCTGATTCAACTTTCTCTCAGAATATTAAAAGTATTGAATGGTTGAGATCTTTGGATGATGATCAAGAGGTTTTTATTTTATCATTTTTTTCCCGCAATTTCTTATATGTAAAAGATTTTGTATAGTGTATATGGAACTGCGACCTAGATTTCGTTTTACAGAACAATATAATCACTTTTACTAAAGTCCTTTTTTTCAGAAACAATTTCACAGTTTTGTTAAATGCGATCTCAGTCGTACTTATTTAATTTAATACACTAAATTTTAAGAACTGCGACCACGGTCGCAGTATGTATTAAAAACACTTTTCCAGTTGACAAAGCTAGCTTTATAACTGCGACCTTAGTCGCAGTCCTATTTTTTATAGTTCTGACACGTGTCCAGGTATCTAACTTATACACTAAATTTTAAGAACCGCGACTTAAATTTGCAGTATATACTAATGAGAAAGTTTCACAGTTATTATTCACGTTTTTTAGAAATCTGGCCATACGGAGAACTGCGACTACGGTCGCAGTCTTTTATTCAAAAGTAACAGATTTCTTTACATCTGCGATCTTGGTCGCAGTTTTACTTATTATAGTTCAGACGTGTGATTTTCAATTATTTGTTTTTATTTACTTCAGCAATTTGTCTGGTAGGATCTAAATTCACATGGAGAAATGTCTGGAAGGTCACTTATTTTTTTAGGGAAACAGTTTTTCACGGACGGTGAAGCATACAACTTCTACAATTCTTATGCAAGGAACAGAGGTTTTGGCGTGAGAAGAAAAGGAATAAATAAGTCACGGAGGCCTCCTCATGAAATTATTTGTAGAAAATTTTGTTGCAACAAGGAGAGTGTGAAGAAGTTGTGTGACAAAAGACAAGATGGTTGCAAATTCATAATTACACCTTTGTTTCTTCGTACTGATCGCAATGTCCTATTAACCTAACTTAGCAGACCATAAGACATTGCGATCAAAGTCGCATTGTTATATAACACTGCGACATAGGTCGCAATTTCCTAATTAACAAAAATATTTTACCATGAAGGGGCTTTTGTTTCTTCATACTGCGAACTGGGTCGCAGTATCCTATTAGGCTAACTTATTAGAACAGACTGCGACCAGAAACGAAAAAAATAAAAAAACGGATGCCAAAACTGCGACCTAAGTCGCATAAACATAAGGCGCTTATACAAATAACTGCGACCAAGATAGACAAAAAAGGGGATTAAAAAATTAAAAAAATTTAAAAACATATAAATCTCTAATAAATCGTTAATTCCTATTTTTCTTTTCATCTTAAACTGTGCCTTGGATTAAAGATTCTTACTTCTTTAAATTAAAAAAAGGTTTCTTTCTCTCTTATTTGAGACCATGGTCGCAAGCTTAAAAAAATTAAACTAAATTAATTTTAAAATATTTTTAAAAAAACAAAAATTTTCACGATAAAATTCAGTTTATAAAACACTTTTAATTGAAGTTAAATTAAAATATGGATTTATCTTATATAAAAAAATAGGAAGGGAATCGAAATTGAAAAATATAACTATTCAGGGTTACAGAACCTAAAAAATTCTACGTTTTTCATTTATTTTTTTTCGCGGATGATTTCTTGGGTGCCATCTAGATCAGATGTTTTTTTTGAAAAAACACAGTTTTGAACGAAAAAATCGAAAAATTTAGGAAAAAGAACACTAAACTTTACAGATTGATGAACTGAAAATTTCATATCTGTAATTTTTTCCAAAGGAATGTTTTTGCTTACAGTAAAAAGTTGTGAGAGGGTATTTCCGTCAATGCGATTCTTAAAGTGACTGATACTTACTCGGGCGGGAATTTTTTAGTTTTTGTCCGCCAGAATTAATTACAAATTCGTGGTTATTATGTTGCTACGTCCCGCTGGCTGAGAAACTCTCTCAGCTGACGACTGAGGTACAGTAAACCCCCCCCCCCCCCCCCCCACACACACACACACACACACATAAGCCACTGTGCATGAATTTTGATTCATTTTCAACTACCAAGTTTGATGAACGTAAGAAATTGAAAGCTATTCTGAAACCTAGTTCCAAAAGATTGTAGCCCACTGAGGTGGCAGTTGAATTAATTCAGCTATGAATTTGATCAAACATCTAATACTGTGTCAAGAAAGGAATACTCACAGTTGGTGCTGTCCAAGTGCATCCCTGTCAAAAGAAAGGAGAAAATTTTGGTAAGATATTAAGTCGGTCTGTATCTTTTAGAGATTTTAAAAAATACACTGATTCATGTCATATTTATTATCAAATAAGGAAGAAAAAAAAAAAGAAGGAATGGAAGTCCTTGAGTATCAACTAAATGGCCTCTTCCTTTAATTCACAAATTCAGAGTCCTGAACATAAAGAATAGTTTATTGGGCAAAAGTTGGATTTGGATCTTGCACATCTTGGCCTCCGACGTCACCTCTCAAATCCTAAACAAGATCTTTCAAGGATGTGATCTAAATCCAACCTACGTAGAGCCACAGACAAAAAAAATAGACTCTGCTTCAACATATCCTCGTGAAAAAATGTATCATACCGGTTTAGGGTTATATCTGCACGACTGCTTCCACCAGTTTTGCCCCCGGCCGTTTATTTCTCCAGAACCAAGGATACTGAGTCTGCTAACAGACTCAAACTGTAACCAGAGAGATGCATCAATCCCTTTCCAGTTGCTAGGATCATTTGGTGCCACCACAGTCCCTGCAATCTAAAGTGACACACCAAAATTAAAATAGTTATCAGAGAAAACATGATATAAGAAGTGTTACTCATGCCAAACATTTCAGTATCACTACTATCTATTATCTTTGTCTACATTTCCAGCTCCCAACATCAAAAGATCTGGAGGAAAGGTGAAACTTATGAAATATCGTTTTGTGTGGCACCTGAACAAAAACTTTCTGAGACTTGCACAGGCCCTTGAAAGTTGTGGGTTTCACAAGAAAGGTCTTGTCCTTGGGCACAACCATTGTGGCTTCGCCTGAAGATGCCCCACAAGTTGCTGCCCATGCTTTAGAGAAGGCCTAGAAAATATTTAAAAAGAGGACAGAATTCACAGTTTGAAGAATTAATCTTGAAATTTACGGTATGAAATATAACATATTTTTTCAGTAATACCTGTGTGTCATCTACAACACCATTTCCCACTGCTCCAAAATTCAGGACACTAAATTGAGGCGAAGTGTCTGCATCAACTATACCAACTTCCAGCAAAGGAGCTAGGCCAAAGATTAGCATAATGTAAACAATATCCTGCACGATTAAAATTTTAAAAAAAAACAAAAGAATAGTTAAAAGAAAATTCTTACTGACAGAAAATTTACTGAGACAAAATCTAACCACAAGAGAAAACTGGAGAATTAGTCGCTCACCATGTTTCTTGCAAACAAAAAGGTATCCTACTTCTGTCTTGAGATGCTCTACTGGTGAAGAAGTAACATGGTGCAGAGACATATTTATTGACTATAGATTCGCACTTCTGGTAGAAATTAATTCACAATCCATAGATAGCAAACAGTATCATGGATTGTTGGTCCAAGGCTGAAAAGGACTGCACTAACTATATTCACCAAATTAATGGAAATCTCACCCGTATAGAAAAGTTACTAATGGTTTGTGAATTATAATAATTGCATAGAATTATGCTACATCAGTCAAAACAGAATTGTGTTTGGTAAGTTTTGTGACTGCTATCCACACTGTTGCAAAACTAAAATGTCCATTCTCCCATATCCATCATTTATATTTACTATTGGAAGTAACCTTCCTAATATATCTATTATATTGCATATGCAAAGTATTCATAAAAGACCATAAGTGATTCATATGCCAGTTACAATAGCAGTTAATTATCCTTGTGCATGCTATGTAATTAAATTTTTTAGCTTAAATAGTAAGCAACAACTGAACATTATTGGAGACACAAATTTATGTATTAATGAAAGAACTTTCAAAGATGAAATTTCTGGTTTGATTAAGGTAACAAGTACAAATCCATACGATAGGCATTTATTGATAGGTAAAATACATCATTCCTCCAGAAGATGTGGCCCTCAAAATCTAATGCCAAAAATAGAATGCATTGCTTAGTTTCTTAACTGTCTTCCATCTCATCAGACATAAAAAAGTAAATGACAGCGAGAAAAGCATATTATCAACTGAGTTAAATAATACCCAAGTAAATAAGAAAGACACTTAAGATGCACCATATAAATTAAGCCCAAATAATGAAAATGTTACATACATTAATAGAAATCACCATATACATATATGTCAAATAATATTAATTACATTATAGAAACCGCATTTCAATTACAACGAAAAGGAAGATAAAAGAGTTCCAAATGGGGCCAGTGGAGAGACATGTTGACCGGGTACAGCTCTGCAAGAGGACAAAAAGGAGGTAGTTAACTCCACGCATTTGATAGGAAACAATAAAAACAGAACTAATATTAGAAAAGGTAATGGGTTGTCAGAAGGGCACTATATACTGCACTCTTAAATAACCAACATCAGAAAATATGGGCAACTATAATGGCCTCTCAAGATAAATCATCCCACTAGTTCGTTATCTATAAATTGAATTTGAGATTTTTCCTTGGGCTGTGGGCTATATTACTATATTATCCTTAAGGATTTCTAGCAGTTTAATGAATATTAAATCATGAATCTTGGTGCTGAATAGGTCAGTATCTAATATAAACTTTGAAGTAAGAGAAATTCTTACTTCTAAATAAATTACTTTTTGAGAAAAAGTGTTTTTGTTAGTATTATTCTGAGATTCCTAGCTCCCTACATTTCAGTCTGCCGTCTATATTAAGCAGTGTGCACTAGGGACAAGCAAAAGAAACTGTATCTGATGCTGAGAGCTGCAAAGAATGGCCCGAGGATATACTGAAGCCACCTTGTGGTGGCTCATGGTTTTAATTTGGAGTAGATAAATGAAGAAATAATATGTACCGAGAAAGGCCCGTCCACTCGATTCACAAGATGTCAGATGTGCCTCCCTTCCTAGGGTACATCATTTACCCAGTTTGATTTACATATGTTGATACGATACAATAGATAAAAATTCTAGAACCACCTATTTAACCAATTAATTTTAGAAGTGGAAATTACTTGATGAGGAGATAGCAATACCACGAAGGGCAGCCTTCAAAGTTATTTGGGTGCACTTGTCTTTGATGGGCCAGCTCGCTCCACCATGACATCATATAGTTGTTTACCGTTCTGCACATATATATTTTGAATGATTACATTAGTATGGAAAAACTGAATAAAACTTTCTTTCAAGATACAAGTACTTACAAATATTACTGGAAAGAAGTGAACTTGTCCTTCTGGTTTCGTCTGTCTCTCCTTAAAGTACACCAGAACTGGAAAGTTTGGCCACCAAAGCTCCCAGTTAACAAAAGTAGAATACCTGTGGGAAACCCTTTAGTGACACATCTCTGAAAAAAGTTTCCTTTTAAATACAAGGTGTAGCAACCATTGATACACTCACTTCCAGCGGTTCTTACCACCAACAAAAACATTCTCCCCGGACTCCTGAAGGTTCTCCCCAACTTTTACCTCCTATAATTAAACATTTATCACGGCAATTATAAGAGGCAGATGGAGATAGTCAAAAACAATAATAGAATTATATGTTTTGCAGTTTAAAGGAATAAGTAGAGATATAATCAAACACAGTTATAGAACCGCTACGGAAGTTTTTGATGACAGACATAATATTTAGTTCCCAGAAGGCTCTCAAACATAATTTAAGAAGAAGAAACTGATGCAGGACAACCCTGGAGGGAATGTGAAAATCCATAAGCCAGAAAAACGCAATGGAAAACCCAACAAGCTATCAATCTTGCTTTCGGAAAGATCTCAAGGAAGGCAGCGGCAGCAAATATTTATTAATGAAATCAGGTTACAGAATAAAGCATCACTAAATAAATGGTAAATCTCAATTAAATCTAAATCTGCTAATAAATATGCCTGATGCAATCTCAATCTGCTAACAACTAACCAGTTTGTTATTCTTCAGTCCATATAATGTCAATACCCACAAGAAACTGATCCTAAACTACTAAAGTTTTGCTTCTATATGGATTTTTCTAGATTTTCTCTTAAAATGTCTTGTTAAATAGTTTTCTCATAATCAGTCAAGTTGTAAGATTTGAACAGAAAACGTGATATTTCAGAAGACCTTTCTCAAGCTTTGTCGCCAAGTATTAACAGGAAAACACTTCTGTTATTGGAAAAACAAATAATGGGACATGCATATACTAGAGTTTGTTTACTCTATAGACTATCAGGAGGAATATGAGCTCCTTATGCATGGTGGTCCCAATTTCTTGATTTATGTATAGAGACAGGCTGCCCAGAAAATTCAGGGGAAGAAACCAATCCCTTTCATTGTTTAAAGTTTGGAATAATACAAGTTAACCTGGGAAGTGAACAAGGATAAAGATAATAGGTCTTACCACCTTCTAAATCTAATATATACTTCCACCACATTTGATTATTTCGATGGAAAACACTGACATGATGACGATGACGATGACGATGATGATGACAAGGATGACGATTGATGATATTTCCACCACATTTACCACATCAATGATAAACCATACAGGACTCACTTTTTCTCCATACAGCAACATGAAAATTTATGAAACGCCTCTGGTGAGGTATTTAACTACTGTACCCCTTTCACTGTCACTTATTTAGTGGAGAAAACGTACAAGCTAAGGATTCATAAGAATAAGACGAACTGAATGAAAATGAGGGAACAACTGAATACAGGTTGAAGTCCAAGTCTCCTCTTTGTTTCATTATCAAATAGTAGAAGCTAATGCATACTTTTCAGAGTAGAGTAAACGAACCAGGGCTTCTTCATCAAAGACGAACCTCACTCTAGTTGTCTGAAAAATAAATAAATGAATTAGCCAGTTGAGTAGCAGACAGTACAAAGAAGTAAATTAAATCTGTGGTATGGCCTTGACAAACAAATATTCCACAAACAGAAGATCACCAAATTATC
The DNA here is from genome assembly GCA_038442645.1 of Agave tequilana. NCBI lineage: Eukaryota > Viridiplantae > Streptophyta > Magnoliopsida > Asparagales > Asparagaceae > Agave > Agave tequilana. The sequence continues at coordinate 329,964 of JAVJIF010030088.1, read as the reverse complement.
TTAACCTAACACTTCATTTTCCAAGGGCAAACTACCAATGGACAATTATCATTTTCTGGAAGCCCTTAACTGAAGGCGAAAATAAGCCTACACTCCACATAGTAGAAAATAAATTAAGATACATTGGTGTAGGCATGCCAATGCAAGAACCAAGTAGAAAGTGTAGACGCAGGTCACAATTAATCATGGAAATAAATGGACAACAAAAAGTCCTACAAAGAAGATAGGGGGAAAAACAGAGAAAAGAAAGAAACCATCTCGTACTGCGCATTTTACCTGGAACAGTAGAAGCAATCCAAGAAGACCAACAGTTGCAGCAGGCAATAGATTATCTTGATATGCAAATACACCAGCTACACCTGTTAGAAATATATCAGCAGTAAAGTGCAAAAAAAATTAGTCAATTAGAAGGCTTAAGTTTGCAACAGAAATGGCCAGAGGACAAGTCTCCTTGTCTCTACCTTCTTCAGCACTTTCTTCCTTCTCCAAAATAAAAAAAGGGACAAATTTACATAGATAAGAGGTAATAGTACGTTATTGTTCAAACTTTTGATCATGATAGACAACATTTTTATATAGTATATAGGTACACCTGTATAATTTAGCGGACAATTTTTACGTTTTACTCCCTTGGTTATACACAATGAAAATTTTCTGGACTAAAAAAAATTCTGAAGCTTCTTCACATTTTATTTGGAGCCCGCCTTTGGTTTGCTTAAAGGTCGAGCACTTATCTTTTTGAAACAATGTGCAAGCCGTCTAGTGAAACTGATGAGGACATCACACCGTTGAGCAAGTACATTAGAAGAAGACGTATTGCATTTTTTAGTTCCTGGTTTATTCTAGTTATTTTAATTTTAGTTTATTTTGAATTTAATTATTTTCTTTTCTTTGAAAGTTTAGTACTACATCAGTTATGTTCTAAAAACTGAATTTTTGTAAACCCTATAAATAGGCCCCAAGACTTCTCTTATTGGTATTGAATGAATGAATGAAAAAATTTCAGTTAAACTATTGAGATTTGAGAACTTGAGAGTGGTTTAAGGAGTGTGAATTTCGATTGTGTGCAAGGTCTGTGAATCCCAAATTTATCCAATTCTTTTTTTTTCTCAAACCCTAATTTTTCTTTACTATTTCTTTTCTCAAACCCTAGTGTTATTTTCACTTGTATTGAAGGTGATTGTGATCCTCCCATATTACATCATTTTGATATCAGAGCTCTTGATTTTCAATTCCCTTAAAATCTTCATCTCCCTCTCCTTCCTCAAAACCTTAGCTCCATTTCAAAAAAAAAAAATCAAAACCACTATAAAAAAAACACAAAAAAGAGAAAAAAACATAGAGAAAAAAGAATCAAAAAATACTGTTCACAGAATTTTCCGAAAATCCCCCAAAATTCACAATGAGACACTGTTCATCTCTCTCTCTTTTCCCCCAAAACTCTAATTCGTCAACTTTCCTCCGCCACCCTGTCGCCCGCTTCACCGCCGACAACTAACAACAACGCCGATACCCCTCCTCTGCCCGCATCGCCATTGCCACGCCGACAACCTCGCCGCATATCCATTTTGATCTCGCACCATCTCCGTCGAGATCTCCTCACCGACAACCTCCTCATAGATCGTTCCCCCTGTCGCTGCAACTCCATCGTTCCCCCTGTCGCTGCAGCTGCAACTCCAACTCTAATCTCATCGGCCGCCTTGACTTCTTCCTCGTCTTCACTCAACGTTGCCTCAGATCCCAGTCAACGGATGACCTCGTCTTCAACAGGCGCCAATCTTGATGACAACTTAGCCGGTCTGTGCCATCGTCCTCATCTCCGCCTTCGTCACTGTCATCGCCTCTGCCTTCGTCGCGGTGCCCTCTTTCACGTTATGTTAGCGCTGCTTGCCCTCGCTAGCGCCATTATCCACATGAGATCGAGAGAGAATCAGATCTGAATTTTTCGGGTTTACATTTGAACCTGATCCGACCCGACTAGAGCCAACTCAGTCCGATCCTGAGCCGACCAGAGCCGATCGATCTGAGTCGACCCAAGTTGACTTGGTCAGACTCAATCCAGAATTGGATCCAACTCGGCTGATTTCGTTTGGAAGCTGTTTTGAGCCTGTTTCAAGTCTGATTCGAGCCGTTTTCGAAGCGTTAGACTCGCAGAAGACAAAGCTATACAACCAGTGACTACTAGTACTTCGGATTCAGGTTCGAGTTTAATCTTTAAACTTTTTTATTCAATTATTTTTTCTCTTAATTAAAATAGTTAGTTCCTAAATTTGTAGCAAAATAGAACTATTGATTATTGTCCACAAAAGTGAGATTGTGTTATCTGACCTTAAGAGGAAATCAAAATCGATATTAATTGTGCGACTTAATTCGATTTGAATCAGTGATCACTGGAGCTAATTTGAAAATTTATTGTGTTAGCACATGTAATTTAATCACATTCCAAATATTATATTTTCTTAATCAGTGTTAATCAATGGAGATTAAAATTAGTATTATTCATCATTAATTTGATCTCTGATTCCTTTCGCATTAGCATAATTTCACTCTTAGGATAGTTTGCATTTTGCGTCAGCATTTATCATTTGTTTGCATAAAAAATAAAAATAAAAATTTTCATTAGAACTAGTTCAAAATTTGCATACCAACTACAAATGGGAAAAAGATTTCAATGCGAGAAACTTTCGCACCCATGGACTCTAACATTAAGGATAAATGACGTTATCCTTGCTAGGATGGACCAGATGAATCAACGACTGCAAGAGTATAGAGATCAGTCTAACATCAACTGTAGGGAATTAGCCACACGGCTCGATAGACTAGAACTAAACCGAAGGTGATGAGGACCTCACGTCGTCTTCTAGTATAGAATCCCTAGACCAACCCTAAATCTATTTAAAAAAATAGATTTGAAATCCTAGATCAGATCCAAAAAGAAAAAAAGAATTATTCATCTTCTCCCAAACCCTAACCCAATGTCACTGCTGCCAACTACAACTCATCGTCTTCACCTCCGATCTTCCTCTTCATCATCATCGTCGTGGTTCCCTGCTCCACCTCTCCCCCTGCCACGTCATCGTCGATAGTAGCATCAACAAAGACCCGCCATGATCTTCTCCTCCCTCTGGCGGCACCACTGATGCCTCCACATCGTCGTTGTAGATAACGCCACCGCAAATCCAGCCACACCCGACCAGCCTCACAGATCCAGCCACCACAGCCTTCATCGCCGCCACCCCGTCGCCGCTGCCTCGTCATCGCCGCCACCTCATCATCACCCATGCCACCGTCATCAGGTTGCAACAACCCGAAATCAGATTAGGTTGATTTTGGGTTTAAGTTACCAAACCCACGAAGAAACTCGATCCGCTTGGATCCCATGATACGACCTGAGCCGACTGCGCCGAGTCGACGCTGACGTCATCGGCTCAGCCGGCTAGAGCCGGAGTCGATGACTCAGACCCGAGTTGACTCAATCTGACTCGGCCGTGACTCAGTCTGACTCAATCTGACTCGGCCGTAACTCAGCAGATTCAATCCGGAAGATGTTCTGAGCCCATTTCAAGTCCGATTCGAGTCGTTTTCGAAGCATTAGACTCGTAGATATCAGAGCTATGTGTCGAAAACCTTCATATCTAGGTTCGAGCTTCAATCGCCCACCAGGTAATCGTTGAATTTTCTATTCATTTATTTCTTTCGCTTAATTAGATAGTTAGTTTCAAATCTGTCGTAAGATAGAATCTATTGACTTTTGTGTAATTCTGGCCTCGAGTGAAAATCAAAATTGATATTAATTGTGCAACTCAATTAACTTGAATCAGTGATCAGTTGAATTGATTTGAAAATTCGATAATAGTAGGTCACCCAGGTTGAGTGAAAAACTGCATTTAAAACTAAGAATGGGCTATATGAATGGTTAATTATGCCCTTTGGACTGTCCAATGCTCCTAACATCTTCATAAGAGTTATGACCAGCTGTTTCGGCCATTTATCGATAAATTTGTGGTGTTATACTTTGATGATATATTGTAATATACTTTGATGATATACTGATTTACATCCAAACTTAGGAGTAACATATGGACCATTTGAGACAAGTCCTTCGCACACTCCAAATTGAAAAGTTCTGTGCAAATCTGAAGAAGTGTGCTTTCTGTACAGACAATGTCATCTTTCTAGGATTTGTGATTTCATCCGAGAGAATTTCTTCAACCCCTGAAAAAATAAAGGGAATTACTGAGAGACCACAATCTCAAAAGATTAGAGAAGTCAGGAGTTTTTACGGGTTAGCCACTTTCTACCGTCAGTTCATTAAAAACTTTAGCGCTATCATGACACCAATAATCGACTGATTAAGAATGAGGGATTTCAGTAGATTCCTGTCGCCACCAAGACTTTTTAGGAAGTAAAAAAGTTAATGACTGAAGCTTTTGTTATGCATCTACCGAATTTTTCAAAAATGTTTGAAGTAACATGTGACGCATCAGGACTTGCGATAGGTGGTGTGCTGAGTCAAAAAAATCATCATGTTGTTTATTTCAGTGAAAAATTAAATGACGCCCGACATCGATACTCCACTGATGATAAGAAACTTTATACGATTGTGCAACTTTTGCGCTACTAACGACATTATCTGCTACCACAAGAGTTTGTGTTGTATTCGGATTATGAGGCGCTGAAATATCTCAACTCTCAAAAGAGACTACATTTAAAACATAACAAGTGGGTAGAGTTCATCTAGGATTATAAATTTGTCCTCAAACACAAAGTGAGGTTGAAAACAAGGACGTTGATGTGCTCAACCAATGAGTGGTGATATTGGTAGCTATGACGCAAAGTGACAGGGTTCGAAAGATTAAGAGAGGAGTATGAGTCATGTCTCAACTTTGGAGAAATATATATCACGTTACGGGACGGGTGTGTTTGATAGATGGGGTTTCTATTACATAACGGCTATAGATATATATATATATATATATATAGATTCTGTAAGCTATAAGGTTTGGCTGGACACTTCGGCCAGAACAAGACAATTGAGGCTGTTGAACATAGATTCTACTGGCCGAGCTTGAAGAGAGACGTTCCTAAGATTGCTGGTTAGTGTCGCACTTGTCAATTGACCAAACAACAAAAATGGATTATCAGTCCTTACACTTCCCTCCATATACCCAGTTGCTCTTGGCAAGAAGTGAGCTTAGATTTTATAATAGAATTATCAAAAACACAGAAAAGACATGACTCTATCCTAGAGTGGTTAATAGATTTTTCAAGATGACTCACTTCATTCCTTGTTCCAAAACTTCAGATCATCTCGTCTAGCTGCATTTTTCTTTAATCATGTTGTCAAGCTGCATGAGTTACCTAAGACCATGGTATCAAATAGAGATGTTAAGTTTGTTAGCTATTTTTTGCGAATACTATGGCATAAAATAGGAATCAAACAGAAATCCTCGATGGCCTTTCACCCACAAACTGATGGACAGACTGAGATAGTTAAAAGGATCTTAGAAAATCTTCTTAGGTGTTTCGTTGGGGAAAATTTAAAAACTTGAAATCTAATCTTACTTATGGCCGAGTTTGCATACAATAGTTCTGTTAATAGGACCATATGTCTTAGTCCATTTGAGATTGTAACTGATTTTAAATCTAAGCAGCCAATTAATTTAGTTTCCATAGTTAATCATCATTCTCGGGTATCAGACTCTGCATTCGAATCTTATATACGTGCATTATATGAGAAAATCAGAAACAAAATAATGAAAAATTAATATTGATTATAAACTTCTGCAGATTTATACCATAGACTAATAACATTTAATATTGGTGATTATATAATAGTCCGCCTGAGACCCGAACGGTTTCCTTCGGGAACCGTGAAGAAATTGCATGCGCGAAGCGCATGACCTTTTTCAAATCCTTAAGAGAATCAATTCAAATATTTATGTGGTGGACCTCCAATTGGATTTTGGCATAATATTAAGGATTTGGTTCTATATAGAGGTACTTTTGATACCCCTTCTAATCTATTCATGGATGAGCCCACCCATGACTTTCTTTCTGAAAGCCCCTATTACCTCTGCTTCCTCCAAAATTATCTCATACAACAGAAAATGTAGATTCTATTTTGGATGATCAAATTGATTATATTAGAGATGAGGGAACACAATGCTACCTTGTTAAGTGAAAAGGAAGACCTAAATCAGAAAATTCTAAAATCATTAAAAAGGAACTTTAACAACTTGACCCTGATTGACTTGAGCATGATCATGGCCAGTAGCAGCATCTCAGTCCACACTCGACAGGGTTGAGTTTTTCTCACCCGGGGAACTGATGAGGACATCATGCCATTTGAACGATTCTACACTAAAGATTACCCCTTTTTTGTTTTGGTTTTAGTTATTTTGATTTTTAGTTTATTTCATTGAACTTAGTTGTGCTTTTTTTATGTGAAAGTTTGTACTACATCGATTATTTTCTGAAATTGTACTTTTGTAAAGCCTATAAATAAGCTCCTAGACTACTCTTTTGATTATTATTTAAAGATTAAAATTAAAAAAATTCAGTTAAATTTTGGAGATTGTGCTTTGAGTTTTGAGTGTGAAGCCCGTGGTGTAAGGGGTGTGAAGCCCAAAACTCTATCCAAATTCCCAATTCATCTTTAAAACCTTAATTTTCATTTTTTATTGAAGGTGATTGTGATTCATTAGTTTGCATCAGAACGAGAACCCCAGACTCCTTAGAGGAGAACAAGTCCCCAGTTAAAAATAGGTCACCTCAGCGTCGGCAAGCTCAACACTACTACACTGAGGACACGAACGCCCAATTTGTCACGACTATGAAAATAGATGCTCCATCCTTCGACAAATGTCTAGACCCATAAGCTTTTATAGATTGGACATTAGCTATAAACCGCTACTTTCGTTAGTGTGACATGTCAGAGTTTAGAAAAGTCCGATTTACAATTATGAAACTAACTGGATAAGCCATACAATATTGAGAGGACCTTGAAATGATGATGCAATTTAAAAGAGATGACCCAGTTGAGACTTGGGAGGGCATGAAAAAAACTTAGGCTGAAATACATCTCACCTTTCTTAGTCAACAGTTACTAGACAAGTAGAATAGCTTAACTCAAGAAAATAAGTCGGTCACCGAGTACATTACAAAATTTGATGAATACTTGAATCAGTTAGTGCTATCGAGTTAGAGTCTTTCGAACAAACTCTATATGAGTTTAGTTAGGTCTTAGGGACGACTACCACCGAGAGCTCTTAGCTCAAGGCGTCACGACTTTAAAACAGGCACATCAGCTGATTACTGCTTAGATGAGTTTAGAAGATCCTTCTTTTATTGAACTGATTTTAGGGATAACTCTAAGACAACAACCACTAGCAGACCTAGCCATAACCAATGTTTCCCCAACGTCCAGTTCTTCAAGTGTCAAATTAGCGGGTCCGTCCAATACAAAACCAACAAACTTTGAGAAGAAAACCGCTAGTGAACCAATGAAGGCCAACCTGCATACCCAATGTTATAAATGACAAGAGTATGGACACTTTGCAAACTAGTGCCCGAGTCAAACTAAGACCCTTTTAGTGAAAATTCTCATAGAAGAAAAAAAGATGGTCTAGAAGTGATTGTGCACCAACAAAACGAGGACAAGGACGCTTCTGCTGAAGATCATTAGTTCGGTGGCTACATTAGGACTTTAGCGTCGACTGACCTAACTCCTAGTTACGACAGAACCCATTTGAAATAGTTATGTGTACCTTAGCGCAACCCGAGCAAGTCAACGTTTGGAGAAGAACGAACTACAACATTCCACTTGTTCACCAAAATTGGAGATAAGATGATGAGACATCACGCTCAGTTGCTAGTTACTTTCATGCCTTAGTTATTTTTAGTTTAGTTGTTTTATTTTATTATGAAATTTAGTCCCACATCGATTGTGATCAGCAAGTTCGTTTTGTAAGAGCATATTTAAAGAGACTCAACTCAATGAATAAAGTAGACAATAATGAAATAAAAACTTTTCAGTTAAATTCTCTTGAGGGTGCTCTTAAGTATTGGGCTATGAAGCTCAAATTTGTCTGATTCCATCTCTAAACCCTAATCCCTCTTTCTCAAAATCCTAATTTTTTTCTTTTCTTTGGATTGAAGGTGATTGCGATCCTGCATTACATCAGTTTGATATCAGATTTTCTTGTTCCATTCCCTTCAATATTTTCTTCTCCATTTCCATCTCCTCCAAACCCTAAATCTATATCAAACCCCATATCTAAATCTATTTCAAAAAACTTATTTTCCTCAAATCCTAAATTCTTCCACTTTCCAAATCTAGACCCAAACTTATATCTACTCCAAAAAAAAGTTATTGTTTCGTGAACAATAATCACCCCCGATTACTGCGTGAACAGTAATCACCCAGATTGCTGTTCATCTTCCGCTAACCCAAAACTCGCCCGTTCGAAGTCTGTTTCGAGCTCTGTTCGAAGTGTTGGGTTCATGACTGAATCCCGGAGCCACTGAAGAGAATTCGTAGCACTTAAGCAGCAGATCCGACCTCCACGAGCCTGTGTTTGGTGCCAATACTGCTCCTATAATAAAAAATCAACAGTTCAGGCCACATTTTCAACTCGATTTGATTTCAGTTTGAGCCACTGAGATTCTTGGGTAACCTCTGATCTTTACGTACTGGGTTTTATTCATGGGGTATTACTTTTATGGTAAATACATATATATTGATGGTGATGAGCAGGTTAAAAGAGACATCTATGCAGCTCTCCCATATTTTCGGGGTTCTAATGATCAGGATGAGTATGAAAAGTGAGAAAACCATCTTGAGTATTTCTTCAGATATTTCTCGTCGACACATGCGCAAAAGTGCCACTACGGCCAATTGAAGCTGGCTGAAAAAGCTTATTAGTAGTGGGAAGACAGTCATATTGACTGTCGAGATTGACTTATCTTACAAGAGCTTCTTCGTGCTCAGTATGCTCCACATTTCAAGGGACCACAATTCAACGATCTGATCGCTGAATATAAGGAGATTCTCACTGACATGGTGAAGATGCTAGAAAGCAAGATTATAGAGGCTGTTGAAGATCCAAAACTAGAGTCATGACTAGAAGTTATTGCTGAGTTGGTGTCACTACAAGAAGATATTTTCCCACGGTCCACAGAAGTTGCAGAGTTGCCTATTGAAACCCTTGTAGATCTTCTAGAAGAGCCTACTTTGGAGCTAGTATCATCTTTGACAGTTATGAGGGCATCGCTTTTCTTGAGATCACCTAATATATACGACCCATTGCAAATCTTCCTACAATAACTAGTTCACTGGAGATTCGTGTCTTGGAATGTAGGTCAGTTTTCAGTGGAGCTGAGTTGACTTGTCACGCTGCATGTGTCATGTTCGAGCTCCCATCGACGACCACATGTTTGTCACGGAAGCCAGTTCCACCTTCACCACCTTAATCTCGATGTGATACACTAGTGCTACTGTCACGACCACCTCCATGGGCGGATTGAGATGCTTCAAGAGGGTGCCCTCACTTGACATGGTCAAGTTTCTCCCACCCGGAGAAAAATGATGAGGACATAATGCTCAATTGCTAGTTATTTTCATGCCTTAGTTATTTTGAGTTTAGTTATTTTATTTTATTATGAAATTTAGTCTCACATCGATTGTGATAGGAAAGTTCATTTTGTAAGAGCATATTTAAAGAGACTCAGCTCAATGAATAAAGTAGACAATGATAAAAGAAAAAAATTCAGTTAAATTCTCTTGAGGGTGCTCTTGAGTATTGGGGTGTGAAGCTCGTGGTGTAAGGGATGGGAAGCCCACGCAAGGGGGTGCGAAGCCCAAATTTATCTTGTTCTATCTCTAAACCCTAATCCTCTTTTCTCAAAACCCTAGTTTTTTCCTTATCTTTGGATTGAAGGTGATTACGATCCTGTGTTACATCATAAAAACTTTAAAGTGATTATGGACATTGGAAGTAGTATCAATACAATATTATCTAAGGCGACTGAAAGGCTTGGATTAAAGGCAGTACCCTATCCCTACCTGTACAAGGTGTCATGGATTAACTTCACGATCTTAGAAGTAAAGCAATGATGTCTTATCCCAGTGAATTTTAATATGTATAAGGACAAGATCTGATGTGATGTGGTTAACATGAACGTGGGTTAAAAAATTCTAGGTAGACCATGGTTGTTCGACAAAAATGTCACCATCAACGATCAATCTAACATGTGTCAATTTATACATAACGGCAAGAAGATTAAGTTACTATCTTTGAGACTCAAGTTTAGACAGCCTGAGCAAACACCTATCACACTCAAAAAAACTAAATGAACTTACATATTCAGTGCAAAGGTCCTTGATAAAAAAATGAAGAAAAAAGCCCCTTCTTTCCCTTCCTTGGCTCTATTGTTGACTCCACCTCCCCTACCAATTGTCACCGCTCTCTCTTTTTCTCCTACGGGCCTTATCTGCTCTGGCCGCCAACCCCTTTCTCCTCTACTGCCAACACCACACCATTCTACGTTATCAGACTCTGCATTTGTATTCACATCTCACACACATGCATTACATGAGAAAATTAGAGATAAAATAATGAAAAATAATGCTGATTATAAAGATTTTACTTATTAACTGTCGATTGAGAATGTTTAATGTTGGTACTATGTGATGGTTCGCCTGAGACCTGAATAATTTTCTCTGAGAACCGTGAAAAAATTGCACGTGCAAAGCGAGGGACCTCTTCAAATCCTCAAGGGGATCAATTCAAATGCTTATGTGGAAAACCTCCTACCAGATTTTTACATTAATTGCACTTTTAATATTGAAGATTGGGTTTCATATAGAGGTACTCTTGAACCCTGTCTAATCCACTCATGGATGAGCCTACCCACGACCTTCCTTCTGAGAGCCCTCTATTACCTCCACTTCCTCCTAAATTATCCCATACAGTAGAAAACATAGATTCTATTTTGGATGATCAGATTATCTCTACTACAGATGGAGGAACACAACACTATCTGATTAAGTAGAGAGGAAGACCTGAATCAAAAAATTCTTGAATTATTGAGAAGAATTTCCGACGGCTCGACCCAACCTGCTTCAGTATTATCACGACCAGCAGCAGCTTTGCAGCCCACACTCGACAGGGTCGAGTTTTTTCTACCAAGGGAGAAATGATGAGCACATCACGCTGTTGAGCAAGCTACATTAGGAGAAGGCGCATTGCATTTTTTTAGTTCTATTTTATTCTAGTTATTTTGAATTTAGTTGTTTTCTTTTCTTTGAAAGTTTAGTACCACATCGGTTATGTTCTGAAAACTGGACTTTTGTAAAGCTTATAAATAGGCCCCAAAACTTCTCTTATTAGTATTAAATGAATGAATGAAACTTTTCAGTTAAAATCTTAAGATTTGAGATCTTGAGAGTGGTGTAAGGGCCTTGAAGCCTGATTGTGTGCAAGTGGTGTGAAGACCAAATTTATCCAATTCCTATTTCTTTTCTCAAACCCTAATTTTCTCTTACTATTTCTTTTCTCAAACCTTAGTTTCCTTTTTCTCCTGTATTGAAGGTGATTGCGATCTTCCCATATTACATCAAAAACAAGATTCAAGAATAGATTGATTCCAGAGGGAAGCATCAGTGGGTCACTTTCCTAAAGGTTTTAGGAACAAGACAATAACTGGAGATTTCCGATGGAAAAAAATGAAGTTATTGCAGTCATATCATTTGTCAAAAGATGGAGACTTCTAATGAAACAAAATATTCTAAGGAGCTAATGTTAAAATGATAAAACTGGTGACTTCTAATGCAGCAGAATTTTCTGTTTATTGTATGCATGTGTAGATGGTGTGTACCCACCATGAGAGAATCTTTTAATAGACTGAAAACTCACCAAGCAAGACAAATGGAATTCTGTAGTCTGGTTCAGGGATTACAACTCTTTTCTTGGCCTTTCTTCCAAGCTGCCAAAGGCGCGAGAAGGTGACATGAAAAGAAAAAGAACAACACTACATCAAGTAATAACTAATGGCTACTCATTTCAAATCTGTATATCACCTTGCTTTTTCTAAGCTAAGATGAAAAGTAAAAAAAGCATAGGCATCTTGAGTAAATCTACGCAAAGATTTAAATTTTGCATCGTGTCAACTTACTGTTCCAAGCCTCAAACTCAATTAGTTAACCTTAGGAAATGACTTCTCTTAGTTCTCTGTCATTTTGCTTTATGACATTGTTCGAATTGGGAAATAAAACAGCACAATATGGCCACTTGTACTGAAATCTAATAAGGCCCTATAAGAACAGGGAGTAAGCTTTGTTTCTGGAGGGTAAGAATGAGGAGAGTCAGACCTCGCATTGATGGGTTATAAGGACGAAGAAGAAGAAGTTAGAAATGATAAAGGATGTAATCTTTGATATGTTCAAATGTAAAGAAAGATGATTAGGGTTGAGAACTTGGAAAAGACTACCTGGTTAAGTTTATATACTGTTTATTCCTGTTAAATCTATGACCATTTTATCACCATCCAAAGAAAGCTGTATTAAGTGCATAAGAGCTCATAACTAATAGTTAAAATTGGGAGTCTACTCTTTCCACATGTGTGAGAATATGTTTATTGAATCTGACACTGCAATCAAACATAGGGATAAGGGAAATCCAAAGATTTCAAAGATGAAATAAAGAAGTGGCCTACTTCGTGTAAAGGAGCCAAAGAGAAACAAACATTTTATAGCTCCAAAAATACAATTAAAAAAAAATTGAAGACAAGAAAAATGGTATGCCTAAATAAAAGGAAAAGTTTTCTCTCTCCTTCGACTTGTAGGTTTTCTGCTACAGTCACCTCATAATCCAGCAAAGCAAAAAATAAAATTCACAAATATGACATAAAAATTATATTAAATTATCAAATAAGCAGAAAGTTTCTCCCCAAAAAGAAAATAAGCAGAAACTAGATTATTCTCTCTCAGGAAACCTGGAGTTGAAGAGCCCTATATTCCAGTGTAGCAGAAATTTTAAACTTTGCTTCTGGGGTGTGGGATTGACAACATGTTAGAGAGTTTGTCAGATATGCCATCAGTTAATAATAAAAGAAAGGAATCCTTGCCGAAGCTTGACAAATCTGTTAATGGATCAATGAGAAGAATGATAAATTATCAATGATGGAAATTGGAAGGAAGGGCCATGCTACAAATTAAGTTGTAATGCTTGCAGTAACTTCATATTCCATTTACTTAACAGTGTACATGAAAAACATCAGTTTATCCTGCCAAAAATTTAAGACATAGAAGAAAAGGGGAAACTAATACGTAAAGGAATAAGAAGCAACGACTATTATCAATCTCTCAAATCATATATCACTCTTCCCAATTAATTCATATCAGAAATCAGGGCTTTATAATCAGAATTAAATTATACCACTAACGAGTTAAGACTACTCCACAAAAAACAAATATAAGAAGCAAGAAGTACATGACACACTAAAAAGAGATCATACAGACCATTGAAGCAACCACAGTAAAACTTCCTTGTTTGCAGGTAGTCCGTTTACTAGTTATGAGCTTACTGGAAAGAGAAGTTCTGCGGAGCGAGTTCTCGATACTAACCCGGCACGCTACTCCCGCTCTACCTGCTCACGAAACAAATACACGATTTTAAAGTTTTAGTAATGCAATTTAAAGGTCACATCGTAGAAAGAAAAGAAACATTTGCAGGAAATGAACAAAACATCGAAAGTGTGTATTTGAATTTTCCTTAAAGAGTAAGGTACTTTTAAATAAATATGTTTCAAAATTATGTCTTGAATCTAGGACCTTTTAATCTCGTGGCCGCATATCATGTCCATATATTTTTCATTCAGCATTTGATAGATCCCGGTGAATTCTTTAAATGCTCTAGGACTCAAAGTTTTCTAATTACATGTGTAATGTAATTAGAAGCTATATATAACAAGCCTAGAAATTCAACTATCAACTATCAGATCAAGTATGACGGAAAAAAGATGACATTTTTTATAAGGCATTATGTAATAATTCATATTTTTCAAACAAGATAGAAGAACAGAACCCTAGCAAGTAAACGTCCAGACCAAAAATACAGTTTTTAATGAAACTAAAGTAAAAAAAATACAAAAAGTAATCAAAAAATTTATCTGAATCGACTATTTACATTAAAAAATAAATAAAAATCAAGGATTTTTAGTGAACTCGCTTACTTGAAGGAGAAAGGAGAAGCGAAGGGGCCGATAAGAGAGGACTCGCCATTTCCCGCTTCGTTTTTACATTTTGCCCCCCTAGATTTTTATTCTTATACACTTTTATGGAATAATTTCCCCAATACCCTTTTCAGAACGACCGTTATCAGCTTTATCTGGAAACAGATCAAGGGCATTTAGGTAAAAAATAAACACTGTGGCAGACAGCGTAAATAAGCGGAGACAAGCCTCTATCTAGAGTAAACCTCCGCCTCAATTCGTCTCCTCTCATCTCCTCTCTCATGGCGAACGCCGTGTGCTTCGCTTGTTTGAATCCCTTCGCTGCCCCCAACAAATCGTCAAATTCCCTCTCTTTCCCCGTCCCCAAATCCAAAATCTGCCCCCCAAAAAACCCTAGCTTTCGTCCTCTCAGGGCCCAGGTCAGAGTCTAATTCTCCCCTCCTCCTCAATGCTTGTTGCTGTGAAAAGATTGCATTTTTAGGGCTGAAGTTTGCGTTCTTCTAGAAACTTAAAGATTGCATTTTTATCTGTTCGTGTTGTCTTTCTTCCTGCAGAGCACAGACAGTAACCAGAGTGCAAAAGCTAGTAGCAATGGCTGCGCAGAGAGCGAAGCGAATGGTTAGTCTCTTAAATTTTCAATTATTTTTCCTGCTTTTGGTGTTAATTAAGTTCCGATATAATTAATATTGAGGAAAGTTTTGTTGCTAGTTGTAATCACAGTTGCTGCAATGTGTTACACCCTTAAAAAGCTCAATTTTGTACACTTAAAATCACATATTGTAAAGAATGGGATTTTTTGATTGCAACATCCTTGACGATATCAATCTCTGTAAGTGTCTCGAATACAAGAATTGGCTCATTTACAGGTTGTAGGAACCTGGAGGGCTCAAGAACAAACCCTAGATCACAAACAACCATCCAAGAAGGAGACCCACAACATTTAACGAGGTTCGAAAAGATCGCCTACGTCCCCGGGGCAGAAGAGAGAGATCTATTGATGATTAACAAGCATATAAGAGGATTATAAAGTGTTCTCTCAAGAACTCACTCAACAAGGTACCCAACAATGGGTTGCAACTCCTCTATTTATAGCCAGGGCAGAGAGTTAAAAAACAAAGCAAACAACCGAGTTCGGGTTCACAACAGAAACCGACCCGAAGTCCAATTCGCCCTGAACTTCGAAGACGTCTAGGATTCCAATGACCCGCACTGCTATATACCCCGGACTAAGACTTCGAGGCAATCCTTCGACTATGCCTCCGAACTTCTCCGAGACAGTGCCTCCAAGGCCATACTTCGACTATGTCTCTGTACTTTTCCGAGACAATGTCTGCTATCACTTCGAATCTACTCTCAATCTCCGAGATTCATTCTCCGCTTAATTCAATTTTTGTTCTCGGGGCTCTGCCCTCAGAGACCCCTGGTGGGACCCCCCGCCCCCTTAAAACTCGACGACCTGAGCGCGCAGGTTTGATCCGCGTAATAACTCTGCGTAGATTGAAACTCCGTCAAGGCGGCAATTAAAATCCCCAATTTTGATCTTCCCTCTACAGAGGTCAAATCTACATCCTGCTTTATAGTAATCTCTCCTAGATTTCTATAAAATTAAGTCAATATAATTAAATTTTAAGAAAATTTGTGTTACTACTCGTAATCTGAGACCTTCAAATGTATTCACCTAGAAATGCCCAGTTTTTCCCAGTTAATATACATCTTTTAATAATCTTTATGCTTAACCTATAAAGTAAACATGAGGAATTAACTGTTTTTTCCTTGACGTATCATCCTTTGTAAATGTCTCAGCACAAGAATTTGGCACATTCAGAGGTCTAATCTGCATCTTGTTTTATAGTATTCTTTAAGTTGAAATTAGGTCTATAACTGAAGCGCTGATAAATGTATTTATAAGTTCCCTATACTAGATGGAATCATATGAGTTATCTGTACAATACAGTAGTTTCTGGGACAGAACCGTCCGGCTCATATATAAACTGTCCGCTAACTATGATTCTGAAACGGTGATAATTGTACTTACAGATCCTCTTTTAGTTCGGGCAGCACGAGGAGATCCTGTCGATCGTCCTCCGGCATGGATGATGCGCCAAGCAGGAAGGTATATGGCTGTTTACAGAAAGCTTGCAGAGAAATATCCATCCTTCAGAGAGAGGTCAGAGACAGTTGATCTTATAGTGGAAATTTCTTTGCAGCCTTGGAGAGCTTTCCGTCCGGATGGAGTTATAATTTTTTCAGACATACTTACCCCTCTACCTGCATTTGGTGTTCCTTTTGAGATAGAAGATGTGAGGGGTCCTATTATTCAATCTCCAGTCCGTGATGAAGAGGGGCTGAAGAAATTGCGTCCTCTTGATTTTGAGAAGCTTCACTTTGTGGGCGAGTCTCTAAGGATCCTACGCAGGGAGGTACGGTATTGATTTCACAACTTAATCTTAATTGATGTATTATCCTTCCGTTTGTGTCTCCTGAATGGAATCAAAATCATATACCAGTATAATTTCAAACAAGATATTAACCAAAACATTGCTGTAATTCATAGGGAAAAAGAAAATCTAGCAAGAAGCATGTGTTGCACCTTGCACTGCTTCTGTTGTGGATTTGTTTTTTTGTTGGCCATATAAAGTTTGGGGTGCTACTAGGTATTTTGAAATTTAGGGGTGTTGTTGGGCTAACAGTAGTAGTTCTGGAGTCTTTCCATGGTAAGGAGAGAAGCTATTATAAATTTTATTGTCTATGCTTGACAACGGGATGGCAACATTGTGGTTATTATTCACTGAAAATACTTGTATAAAGAAGCTATAGGTTTATCTTACTCATTTTATTTTCTCTCACTCCATAATTGTAATGAGGTGATGCCTACCTATAGAAAGAAAGCTTATGGAAGAACATATGATCAACCATCATGCTTACCTATAGCATGTTGGATAACTGGATGCACTGATGCTAGTGATGAACATTAGGGTTCCTCGATATTCATTTGAAATCTTGTTTGGCTTTGTCAATTAAATCTTTCTTTTATTGTAGGTTGGGGAGAAAGCAGCTGTGCTGGGTTTTGTTGGGGCACCATGGACAATTGCTACGTATATCGTGGAAGGGGGTACAACACGTACATATACAACTATAAAAAGAATGTGCTACAGCGCGCCCCATGTGCTGAAGGCCCTCCTCTCTCATCTGACACAAGCAATATCTGATTACATCATTTTCCAAGTAAATTCTGGAGCTCAGTGTATACAAATTTTTGATTCATGGGGTGGGCAGCTACCACCTAATGTTTGGGAGCTCTGGTCCAAGCCATACATTGAACAGGTACTCTTGTCATTTATTTTGTCCATCAGATGCAAATTTTCCTTTTGTTTTGCTCTGTCCAATATAAGTATTCAGATTGCACTAATTAGTAGCAAGTTCCTTGTAGATGTTATGAAATTGAGGTTATGGTGCTAATACAATACCTTGCCTGGGATGATTTCACGCATATTTAGTATTAATTTTATAGAATTTTCTAGTGAACTTGTTATTTATTTATCAGTTTCTTAGGCCATTTTTGATACAAAGGAAGGCAAAGACGGTAACCATGAGCTAGTGTCTTTTCTGATGCAAGTTCATATTGTAATAAATTTAAAGGCTGGGGGTTATCGAAATTATATATTTTAAATTTAAACTAAGAATATTGATATATGTTTGTCTTTGTATTCTCATGGCAGTTGACACCACACTTTTAAGGTTATAGTTTATTTCCTGAAACGTGTCTTTGGATGTTTATGGGAGTGTCTCATATGAAGGGCAAATCTGACTGGCTTAACCTGGTGGAACGCATGGTAATATTTGTACTCTTGACCACTAATCATATCTGTTCAATCTTCAGATAGTGAGCACTGTGAGGAAAGCATGCCCTCAGATTCCGCTGGTATTGTATATAAATGGTAATGGCGGACTACTAGAGCGAATGAAGGGAGTTGGAGTTGATGTCATTGGACTTGATTGGACAGTGGATATGGCAGATGGAAGGAAGAGACTGGGTAGTAGCATCAGTGTACAAGGAAATGTGGATCCTGCTTATTTATTTTCTCCACTTCCAGTTTTGACAGATGAAATCCACAGGTTAGTTTATTCTGTTCATTGCTAAGTATTCTGCTCCCGAAGTCGTGAGTCTTGGAATTTTTTCGTGTGATGTTCTTTGAAATCCATATGAGATCTTCCAACGGGTTCATTTCAAAATTTATTTAATATGTTCTGTTTAATTCAAAATTGTAAACACTTTATTTACCTGTATTACAGTAGAAATATAATTTTTTTTCCTTTATTTTAGATTCTTCCACTCCAAGTAAGACATTGTGCATTATGCTAGTCTTATTAGGACATGTATTTTTTCTCTCTATAAATAAACGACCACACCCTAATTGAGGGTATATGAGTTCTCTCTTCATCTTCTTCATCTCAGCAACCTGGTTGCTCTCACTGTTGGATAGTCCCATTAGGCGTGGAAGTTGGAGACTATTGCAGCTCATTATGATGCATTATAATTTTTCTGAAATGTTTTCTGTTTTCTGTCTTGCCTAAGGCCATGCTTTAAGTTGGTTGCAATTCAGCATAATGAATCTATAATCTTTCCACTGTTTTTGGACTGCTAGCTTGTCTTGAAGAATTATCTTTTGTTGTATGAGTTTAAACTTCATTATCGAACAAAGGTAGGTTTTAAACCTACTTGCCAACTGGACTCCTGAGATTTATACCAAGTCCCTCTTGTGCACACTACCCGTCATAAAATTTGGTCAACATTTTCATGGAGACTTGTACCCCGTAGCTCACTATATTTTGAGGGAAAAAGGTTCAAGACTGCATGATGTTTATTAGGTGGCTGTCTTTCATCAACTCATCCTTATTATTTGTCTGTATTGTCCTTTCAGTTACAATTGAATCAATATGCTGAATCATTTCTTTAAGCGAATGTGTACTGATTTCCAGGGTCGTGAAGGGTGCTGGCCCACGGGGACATATACTTAATCTTGGTCACGGTGTTCTTGTTAAGACTCCAGAGGAGGCAGTTGCTCATTTCTTTGATGTTGCGAGGGGATTGAGTTATGACAGCCTCTTTGAAGATAACACAGCAGAACTGGCTCCTGTTCTTTGATAATCAATTGATCTGAAAGAGATTTGTTATTCCTCGGCAGCTGCAGAGGGCGGCCTTCTAATGTAATGCTCATCAAATGTGGGATGTAGGTGAATTTTCCAGCTTTCCACCACTTACCAGCTTTCTGGTGAGTGTTGTAAGAGATCTGTCTGTATGATTATCATCTAATTTGTTCATGTACATCGAAAAATGGTTAACAATTCAACACTTTTAGCAGTTTTGTAAGTAATGGGTTGTTTCACTAATTGTACATTTCTATGGCATGATAATCACATATAGCATATCTAAATACGACTTGTGTTTGGCTGTCATATATTCGACTGGCTGATATCGTATTATGTGATTGCATAGCTTACTGACAGAAAAATCATTCCCTGTGCCCTATGTCCAAAATAACTGCATTGCAAATGTCTATTGAACCTGACTGAAAACGATGCAGGAAAACAAACTTTGTCCGATGATATTTGAAGATTAGATGAGCTTATTTCATGATTTCATGTGAATTAAATGATAGAAAACAAGCCATAATGTGAATATGGGGAAAAGAAAGTGTGTGTCTTGAAACAATGGCATGAGAAAAATCAAATGAATAAGCATTTTTTGCTTCTCTGGCTGCTCTATGGAAGCAAGCAGGCATTAGATTTTTCAAATAATTGATGAATTCAATGGAAGAAAGAAGCAATTTGCAAGAAATTCAAAAGATGTGGTGAATAATCAAAGGAACAAAAGATTAAAAATGTTACTTTTTTTTTTTTTTTTAAAGGCTCAAATGTTGTATGTAACTTGATTATACGCTCTTGTTTTGACAAATTGTGCGCCGTTACAGATTATCAAAAAAAATCAGTTTATCCTGAAGTTTAAGCTAACTTTATAGACAAACAATGTGTATATATCAAGAAATCATCCCATAATTATTTTTACTGAAAATCTTAAGCAAAAATGTGGCAATTACGCACAGTAATAAAGCACCTTCATGCAAAATCTTTAATTAAAGTGATGATAAACTTTGCAGGGGCTTTTTGAATCATCTTAATCAGTTCATAACATTTATTTATGCAAGATGATGTCATTAAAAAAGGAGCTAGAATTACCAAAAGAGAGTGTGCATTTTAATCAATTATTTAGAGTTATACGCAAAATCCCTTTTTTTAATTTTCTTATACATGAATTTCCTCTATTGCCCTTCTAGAAACGACCGTTGTCCGAACCACAGTGGCAGAGAGTGTAAATAAACGAGAACCCGGCCTCTGTCCGAACCTCCGTCTCAATCGTTCCTCGTCTCTTTCCTCGTCTCCCTCCCCTCATGGCCTCACAAGCTTTCTCCTGGCGAGCTCGGTGTGCTTCGCCTGCGCAAATTCCCTCGCTGCCCCCAACAAATCATCAAACTCCCCCATTGACTTCGTCCTAGTCTCCTCCCACAAGAACCCTAGCTCCCGTCTCGGCTTCTCCCCCAATCGCGAGCTCCCGTAGCCTTCGTCCTCTCTCTCTCTCTCTCTCTCTCTCTCTCTCTCTCTCTCTCTCTCGCGTTGTGCTCAAAAGATTACATTTTTAGGGCTAAAGATTGCTCTTTTATGTTGGTATGATTGTAGCTGGCCTTTACAGAACGCAGAGACTAACCAAAGCACGAGGAAGAACAGTATCATTCTCTGCCCCGAGTGTGATGGAAATGGTGAGGCTCTTGATTTTTTGAATATTTCTTCCCTGCTTTTGTTCTTGAGTAAGTCTGGATTTAGTCAATCTGGTTCCCTTTTTTTTTGGTATGAAGTTTTTAGCAGGCAAAAAATGGGGTTTTTATTCTCAAAGTGGGAAAGATAAAAAAAAAAAAAAAAAAAAAAGAATCTTTAGTTTGAAATGTATATGCACTTGAAAGTTCATTTGATTGCCAGGTGCTAGCTAGATGGGAAGGTGCCTAGCATTGCCAAGTGAGCTATTGGCTACTTTCATATATGTGTTATATTCCAATTAGACAATCATTAAGGTTTCGGTAATTGATTAGAATCATAAAAGGATTTATAAAATTTATGCGTACTGGTTAAAAATATGCATAATCTCTTCTAACAGTTTCTTATGTCTATTTTAAAATTATGTTTAGCAGGCTAATTATTCACTGTCAAAGTGGCAATTTGTTCAAAGGTTTTATGATTTTTTTACCCTGGTATGTCATGTAATCAAGAATTCATTAACAAGTCTTATCATCTTAACTCTTCATCTGGAATTTTCCTTGATGGAGGGGAATTTAGAAACTTTCTTCTTGGTCACATCATCTTAAACTACATGACATACTACCTTCTTGTCAGCTAGACTTGAAGATTTTATGATTGAGCCCTCGCTTACTCATAGCTGTCTTGATCAATTTTTAAGGTTCTGCTCATAGAAGGTAACTTGGGCTCTCTGGAACCTTTTGACTTTTTGAGTTGTGTTTCATTGCTGATCTTATATGATGGGAAACGGAGATGATTGTGACAATATATTAATATTATTCATATTTAGTGCATTGCCTATATGTGGAAAGTCCGAGGTTGTACTCATTAATACACACTTTATTCTCTTTTAATGAACTGATCTAGTTGTTGACTTGTTTGTGTGCGCATCTCTATCTCCCTTCTTGACCATTTATGCCTTGCTAAGAGAGTAGATTCTCTATTAAAGCAAGCTTGACTCCTATAATAGGTGACTCTTGGAGTCTCTAAGATGCCGTGAATTGATAACTTATGAAAATAAAATGGTGAATGATTTTTGTGCACAATTTGAAGGATTTTTAGTTATGAGGCGCATGTTAGTATCATAGTTATGCTGAGGCAAAACAAGGGAGATACTTTTGTTGGTACTCTGTTTATCAGATCATTTAATAACAGTTCCAGCTATTTCATTATGCTATTGTATGTAAAATCCCAGAGTTTGATGCTCTATGAGTTCACACGCATATCATATTGTTTTCTTGATGGAATGATTTCTGTTTCCCTCAGTGAGGTGGATGTTGCACAAGCTTGTGAGCTATCAGTTAGTTCAAGCTGACCAGAATATTCTCTGTTAATATGTGCATCGCTTCTATAATCAGGTCAATAATTATTTTAATAAGATGCAAAGGGTTGATATTTTGTTATCTATTTAAACAGGTGCAAATCTGTGCACACGATGTGAAGGAAGTGGGGTGAATACTAAGGATCATTTCAATAGACAAAAGCAGGGGGGCTATGTTGGCTTTGTAGGTATACAAGTTAACTTACTTAACATATTCCAAGACTTACCCTTTATATTTACTCAGCTTTGTATGTATGCTTATATTTTTTGCATTTTATTTTTTTATTTGTCGAAGAACTAGACACCTCAAGATGATTAAGACACCTTTAATCTTAGAGTCTGATAATATAGTTAATCACCCTTTTTGCCATTGTCTTGACTTCTATGTTATGAAGTGGATTCTTTATTGACTAACAATATTATTGGGTTCTTGGTCGAAACCACTAGCATTCAAAATACATAAACCTGTCATATTGGTGCAGCCATTTTTTGACTAAGCATGTTTATGTGCTGTATTTAGATCCTCACCTGGACACCAAGAGCCTTGTCACATGATTGTGTAACATGATTGTTACTTGATTGTTTCTTCATTGAATAGAAGCCATTAAATTGTAAGACTTTGCCTTAAAGCAGCATGCATCTTATCTCAAAGTACCCAGTCCATGAGAATTGAGATGTGAGACACTCATATTTCTTCAAGCCTCTTTTCGTTTCCCCTTTCTTTCTTTTTTCTTTTTCCTTTTGCCTAACCAGTCTTTCCAGCTAATTCAGCTGGTATGTTCCTTAACTTGTCGTTCATGCTAGCGATTATGCAGGGATTGCAATCCTTCTGGTCCACATAATCTGAACCAACTGATGACATAGTTCGTCCTTCGATGGTCTCTAGTCTTTGACAGAAAGGTGCACATATAGGCCTACTACATATTAATTCTCATACCTAAAACTGAAATGAACTATAGGTTCCTTGTGTATACTCGTAACAACACCATGAATTACAATTGTGAAGGATGAGTTAGTGGGCTATCAAGAAGTACCAGTAATTTTTTAATAACATTGACACAAATAGTCTATTTAGGCCTTTATTACTCTAGTAGTAGTTAAAAAATGCATCATTCATTCTTCAGCAAGTATCATCTTACTCAATAAGTACAATGACACCAAATAATTAATGATTTCTTTTGTATCTAGACTCTGGAGTCTGGTCTCTGGATAGTCTTTGGTTAAACTACTTGTCCAAGGAGGACCCCTGAAAGTAGGGAAGCTTTCTTTCTCTGGATGCATTGTGTTGAAGATAATAGTGGGATAGAATTTAGTTAAGTCACAAGTGGATGTAATATCAAGAACACAATGATTGAATGTGTTTGAATGGAATGCACGATACATGAATATGCTTTTTTCATGTTCACCAGCATTCATTCTCTGGTAATCATGTGATCTAATTATTCTCTGAGTCCCAGGTTTTGTTAGGAAAATTCTATTTATAGAAAGAATCTTATTAAAGTCCCTGCCACTACCACTATATCAAAAGTCCAAAATTACGATGAGGGTTGAGGATAATGTATTTATATTCTAACAAATCTCATGTACAATTTTTCTGGAAAAATTCGAACAAGAAGTGTAAAGTGCCAGATATAAAATTTTTCCTCATGTTTCGACATCTAAGAAAGGAATAGTTTGTAATTGGAGTCAGAGCACTGCTCAATAGCAAGTCAAGGGTCACTAATGCATCAAAAAGGATAGTCCCATGTGACCTTATATAGAATCATATAGGGTAAATAGTGAATTTTTTAACCATAGTCAGCAAAATTGTGTAAAAACTAAAAACAACTCTCTTTTCCACACAAAAAAAAGAAAGAAAAGAAAATTTGAAGCCTTTTGCTTTAAATATAAAACTTTGTTACAGAAGATTAAAGAAATACAAGCAAAAGTTGCATATTTCAAAGATAAACATTTGTCACTCATTTTAAACATGTAACTATGTTCTTTATTGTTTTCTGGAAAGAAAAATTTAAATATCATATACTTAGTTAATTTTTTTTGAGAAAGAGGATGGAGGTCACCCTCTAGCCGACACACCCCCCCCCCCCCCCCCCATCACTAATTACCCAAATTAGATCCTGTGTTCAACAATTGTGGAGATTGAACTTGGAACCTCCCCCTTATGAGGGAGGGGTATAACCAGTGGGCTAACCTGCTGGTTTTATTCTTA
The DNA here is from genome assembly GCA_038442645.1 of Agave tequilana. Lineage (NCBI taxonomy): Eukaryota > Viridiplantae > Streptophyta > Magnoliopsida > Asparagales > Asparagaceae > Agave > Agave tequilana. The sequence continues at coordinate 305,353 of JAVJIF010030088.1, read as the reverse complement.
ATTAACTTTATTTTTTTTACTTTTTCACTTATTTTAAATCTCAGATGTGATCTACTCATAGAACTTTGTTACGAAACCTATTTATACATCAAGCATTCTAAAATAAGCTAAAAACATATACAAAAGGTGTTTATCTTTGCACATATTCAAAACTTCTTCGTTAAATACATATACAATTTGACATATGCATAGAATATTTTACGTCCATCTTTCTGGAGCCGAATCATCCAAATACAATTCCTTAGCTCTCCAATTTCTTTAATGTTTCCATTATTTTAACCATTTTTTTCCTTTTATTTGGCATAGATTATGTCCTGGACAGATCAAAGATGGTTAGCAAGGTTGTCTTCTCTACAAACTTCTCGCTTTATGGGTGAAAAACAATGTGCGAAGACCACAATCAAATAAACAACACTCCCCCCCCCCCCCTCCCGAAACAAAACTAATCCCAAAAAATTTCAAATATCCAGGGGAGGAGGTCGCCACCAGCCTGCTCTCTTCCTCCTCCCCTTTCCCACGCAAGATCTAAATATAGACAACTTTTCTTTCTTTCCTTTTTCTTTTTTCTTCTTTTCCCCTTGGGGTGGCCTGATCTAACTGTTAGCCATTCAGATCTAGCCAGATCCGGCCAAAGGGTGGCCGGATCCGACTGTGGCGTGGAGTTTGGCGAGGTCGGCGTTGAGTTTGGCTGGATCTTCTTTTTCTTTTTTTTGTTTGCTGTCGGATCCGGTCGTTAGCGGCCAGATCTGGCCAAGGGGAGATCGGATCCACCCAGGGGGGTCCGCCCGGGGGGGTCCGCCAGGGAACTTCAGTTCCAACCTCGGATCTGGCCTTCTGGCTTTAGATCCGGTCGCCTCACCGCCTGGATCGCTGTCTAACGGTCCCACGTGCAGGCCTTCGCGGGGTGGATCTCAAACTGTGTCCAACCTCAAATCAATGCCAATGCTGGTGATGATGATCAGAAGTCGATTCAGCCCCCTCGTCGAATCGGTGCTCGTGCGCCACCCTTGTTCGGACTGTGTCTGGCGGTCGCGGCTGCTCAATTCGGTCACCGAGGGCCTGCTGGCCGAGGGCATTGATTTCTTCGCCGCGTGGATCAGGTCGTTGGGCACGGGTGTGGCAGTGGGGCCCAAAGGGGCGATGGTGGCGGCGGAGGGGATAGCGGAGATCTACCATGGTGATCTACACTGTCACCGATCACCTCGACAGCGAAGTTGTTGCGGTAGGCGGTAAGGTTTTCAGAGCTCGACCTCAAGATGTCGTGTGATATGTGCTCTGGGGCTGAACTCGATCGTGTGACAGAGGAGGTGACGGTGCAACTGGAGGCGACCGGGCTGAAGGAGAAGGCGTCGAGGACATGTCTAGTGGCAATCATGGGCAGAGGGGCTAATTATTTCAATGGCCGCCACTGAGTGTTCGACTCCGACGGCGAGGACGGCAACGCGCAACAGCGTAGTGGGGGTTGGACCGCGAAAGCGCTAGTGGGGGAGATTCATCCATGGATGCGACTCAGACCTCGTCGATCCGGCCGAAAAAGGGTTGGATCGCGGTGGAGGTTGTGGGATATTGGATCTCGCCGAATCGGTGAAAGGGGGTCGACGACGAGCCAGCCGTAAGGGAGTTAGACCGTGAAGGCGGTAGTGAGAGTTTGGATCTCGCTGATCCGGCTGAAAAGGGGTTGGACCGCAACTGCGGTGGTGGGAAAATGCCACGCTCGGTTGTGGAGGGAGTCAGTGACGGGACGTGTCGGATCGGACCTGCAGAGGCCGCGATGCGAAAGGAGCTCCGATGGCGTTTCAATGACCTTTTTTTCTTTTGAAGGTTTAAATTGTGTATGTGTTACATGTTTGTTCATGTACCCTTCTTGTTTGGGAATATTTCGTTAAGTTCTTATTAATGAAACGCCGGAAGGGGTGTTCCACACGGTTTTATCTCAAAAAAATGTGTGAAAACCAGATATAAGTAGTGGGAAACTCACTTTTTCTAAGTGGCCTCAGCTGCTCACCAAGTCCACATACATACATACTGCTCCACTACATACATTTGACATTAGAAAACATATCCTAGCAATATGCACATGATATATGACAGAACCAAATTGTAACCTGACAAGTGACGATCACGAACAGAGTAAAAATATGCAGAATAATCATCCTTGCTGGCCACAGAAGCTCTAAGAAAGTAGACTAACGTCTAAAGCTCACATGTTTAATTTGAAATACCGTTTGTGTTTCTCGCATGCAAGAATGAACATGTACAGAATATTATCTTGTGTAGGTAAAACCACCATCAGTCCAGGACAACAGCTGCCAGAAGACCAAGCAGCATATCCCGCAAAGTTTTAAGGACTAAAGATCTAATGTGCAAAGAATCTGGAAACTAATGCATGAAGAAATGATCCAAAATATTATCAATTGTAAGGTAAATTATATGTCCTTTGACTTATTTATGAAGTTTTATCGATAATATGGAATGATGACATATTCATGCTTCAACAATGCCATGAACAGGTCACAATTCCTACCAATATTCATAACAATATCAAAGTAAACTGCTAACAGCACTAGTAACAATAATAATACATCTTTGCTGTTTCTTACAATTCCTTGAGCAATCACCTGTTAACAAAACCAAAAGGAATAGAAGTCTATTATTAACTAATGTTTTTTTTTTTCATGTACCCAAGTATCTATTTGCCCACTAATTAAAGCTCGACATGATTTGGACTCAAACAGCATCAGAGCCAACATTTAGCTAGGTAAAAGTATGGCTTCTCTGGTTTCCAGTTATTATAGATTGAAATTCACATGAAGTGTGATAAACATATCTCTTAACCTTACAGCTATAAATGAATCAATATAAAGGTTACACTGCAAAGTGTACTGCTAGCATATCAATCCTTTATAGATCAAACAAAAGAAGAGTGTTAAAAATTCGATTTTTATTTCCCACATGCATAAAAACACAATGAACACACAAAGCTTTCCCAAAGCTAGGGCTTCGATCAATTGCACAACAAAGACATTGCTTTCCCCAAATTATTGTTAGAACAAAACGTGAAATACAAATTAGAGAGGAGAAGTGGACTTTCCGTGTAATATTAAAAGCAACATTAGGTCGAAGTGTCCCGAGTAGCGGAGTGACTCCGAGAAGCAACACGAGGTCGGAGTGTTCCCGCGTAGCGGAATGACTCCGAGAAGCAACACAGGGTCTGAGTTTTCCCGAGTAGAGAATTGACTCCGAGAAGCAACACGGGGTCGGAGTGTTCTTGAGTAATGGAATGACTCTGAGAAGCAACACGAGGTCGTAGTGTTCCCGAGTAGCAGAGTGACTCCGAGAAGCAACACGAGGTCGGAGTGTTCTCGAGTAGCGGAGTGACTCCGAGAAGGCAACACGAGGTCGGAGTGTTCTCGAGTAACGAAGTGACTCCGAGAAGCAACACGAGGTCGGAGTGTTTTTGAGTAGCGGAGTGACTCTGAATCAATAGACCTCAAGGTCGGAGGGACTCTAAGATAGCTATTTAGTTTTGTAGTAGAGTTGTGTGTTCTTGAACGTTGTGCTTGAAGAATATTTGACCTACTCCGGTGTAAGGATCTCAAAACCAAATTACCCCGATGAACAATAGTTGAAGAACTCTGATGTGCACCAATCATATTCTCCGGTGATCTTCTCGATCTGATCAGGCAAGTGACATCTTCGGTCTGATGCAGGACAGGGCTCTACTTACTATTTGAAAACACTCCTGTTAATTTTAGTGATCTCCTTTTTCTTGTCATATCCCAAATGAACTACAAGGGAGCCTATTTATAGGACTCCTCATTCCTTAATGAAGGTAGCTCAAAGGACTTGTCTAAATTCAATGAATCTAACCCAAACATCACCAACTCATAATGAGAGAAGCCCAAATGTTATGTCCATATTCAATGAATGTAGCTCAAGGATCATTAACCCCTTTAATGAGGGAAGCCCAAAGTGTTATCAGCTCATAATTAGGAAATTCCAAGAGCTTTGTGTTCAGATTCAATGTAAGAAGTCAAGGGTCTTGGTTGCATTAACCAAACTTAGCCCATGTCTAACTAGTTTGCACTTATGAAAAATTATTAGTTAAAACCATTATTGTGGCAAAAAATAAATGTTACCACTATATATATAGTTTGAAAACTATTTTATGTTTTGAAAAACCAATTTTGCACAAAACATCTAACAATTATAACCCAAATTTAATTTTAAAAAAAAACAAAATGCAGTAGAGATCATTGATCTCTAAGCATGAATTTTGTATGAAAATTCTAGGGTTTTGGGGGTTGGCAACATTACCTGCTTTGGAAAGGGCGAATTTTAAAGTTGGGGAGACAGTAGCCTGCGTCACAGGTCATGTATAATCTCTCTTGCAATGTGGGACTAAATGAGACCTCTGTGTAATGGCTCACAAATACTATGGATGATGTCTCATAGATATATGGGCCTGAAAACAAGCGTATATTTTTTCACATAATGATTGAGCAACAATTTGAAGGGAAAAAAAAGAAATAATCCAACCGTCTAAGTTTGAGAAAATTCAAATTTTAGCTTGACAAAACACAAATAAGTCGATACCGAGACTCACTAATTTTTCTCACTTCAGAACCAAGAGCACTCCCAGCACCAATACAAGAAGAACAGATGCATATATGATTGCTGACAGGCCAAATGAACAGCCAAATGTTGCACATAAACATTGCAGAAAGAGCCAACAAAGTAAAGAATCATAAGCACGGAACACATAACAATTAGCACTCTTCCCAGAGGAACCAGTTCTCAGACTACACAGAGCTCCCCTTCTCATCACCAGCGCACGGCAACAAATTCAAGTCCGAAGAAACCAGAGCGTGCGAAGATCTGGTCAGTCCAGCAGACTGAACACGATGATCCCCTTCGACACCATGGCCCTTATTGCTTGCTGCTGATTCGGAACTAACACGCCCAGTGAGCTTCTGCACTAGACCCATGAACTCAGTAGGTTCAACATGAATCACCTTCAGGGACGCCATGCAGATGATGACTGGCTTCTTCCTCATCCTGTGAGACTCAGTTCCGAGCATCCCTGCTGAGGCCATGGCGATATGCAGCTAGCACAGGTTATGACAGAATTTTATACCAGGACAGGTTGATGAATTTGACATGTTTTTCCTTTATTATTGTACTCTAGCTGCAAGTCAGAAAAAGGTTGGTCGAGGGAAGAAGAGGCAGCAATAGAAAAGAATAGTAGCCGTGGACTTATTAAGTAATCATCGGTTTGCTGGTAACCCGGTACATATAAGCTTAGATTATATGGTGGTTAGCTGAACTTACCCAATTCGACGCTACATGATTAATATAACTAATTAAAGATTATGGTTTTTTGTTCAAAAAATGTGCCAGAGTCAATGGAAGCATATTAGGAGCATATTGTATTAGTTTACTACGTCTGCAAACGATACAAGGATAAAAGTCCAGCACCATGATCAGAATTCAAATGTATGTGTTCAAAATTTCAGGATCTATAGTTTATACCATGGAATCAATGGTAACATCAGGAAATAAAACAATCGCATCGCAAATCAGTAAAAAATTGCACACATCAAGCTATGAAAACAAAACTTCAGCATATGGTTAACAAGCAACATAGAGATCAACAGTGCCCGTAGTATATGTTAAGATTCAGAAAGTGTACATCCTGGTTGGAAACATCCGGATCTAACAAGCGAGGAAAAGGAAAACACATCAGAACGCAAGGGTAAAAATACCATCACCATCTTCTCTCTATATATTATCAGCAACAAAGTTGCGATCTAACACGAGACTAAGAACAATTGCTGAGCAAACCCAAGCAACAGAGTTGTGAGTTGTAATCTACAGGTGAAGAAGGCTAAGATGATCGATCTTGGATTTCACTGGCCCTTAAATGGATAACGCAAGAGGAATTCCCGTATTGTTTGTGATTACTTGGCGAGCTGTTCTAGCACAGGGACCTTGTCCCATATTCTCTCTTCTGCTCCGTTTGTCTGCAACGGGGGCAATGAGAACACACTGACTGTGGAACTCCCACTTCTAATCTCCTTCAGTACTCGCAAAGCTGAGACTGTGCTCTTCATGTATAAGCTTTCCATGTACTCGATCTCCTCAAGATCTGGGACCTCTCCTCTGGCCAAAGAGGAGCCTTGTGGCTTTGATTGATCATCTTCACCATTGTCGCCTTCCCCTTCATCATGTTCACGAGAGATGGAAGCTTCATTCTTTGGAAAGAGGCGATCAAGCATGGATTCACACTCCTTGATAAGATTGTTCAGCAGATCGGTGGTGAAAAATGGCTGCTGCAGCACTTTCTGGATGAAGGGCAGCCTGATGAGTGCTCCAGTTCTCTTGTCATACTTCTTCAGAATCTTCACTAGCCCTGTTCAAAGGCCAGGGATGATGAGCACAAGAAACAATAGAACATATAAACCAAGTAGAAACTAGAAGAAGAAATATCACAAGGCCACTCTTATTTTGTAATGGTTAGTTAATATGAAGTTAAAGAATATAATGTTCTCTTTTCCATTTATCCACCACAGAAAATTAAAAACTACATATGATTGCTTTCAGCAACAAATAAAAACAAGAATAATGCCCTCTAGCTGTTATAGTGGTAAAAAGAACCTTTGTTACAGGAAGAAGAATCAATCCAAACTTCATTTTGTCCCTCATTTCAGTGCTGCTTATAAATATTGACTTAATTATGAACTTGCAATGTCAATAAGTATATTCAAAGAAGAATGCAATGCAACTATCTGTGAAGAAAAATGATGTCCACTCCTTCAGTATAAACTTGCTTCTCAGATGAAAATACATAAAATCATGTTATGAAAGAAAAATGATACACTTAACTCACACTTGAGCATTTTAATAAAACCGAAACAGGTTCTCTAGACAGACATACTCAGGCAACATTAGGCTTTCAAACTCATGCCCCACATGCTAATTTGGCATCGAACTGGCACAAAGTTTCCACCTGATTATTAACTTAGTAAGAGAATATAAAACATGTCAAGGTATAAGAAACTGAGGCAGGATGGCAGGCTCAACTTCAATGATGAAACCTAAAGAGAGATTCAATACTCCCAGTGATAAGAAACATGATCGCCATAAAAATAATTAAATTCTCTCCAGAACCTTAAGATAAATATGATTCCTGGACAAATATTGGTTTCTAGTGTAGTTCAGTGCACAAAAGAAAAGGATAAACCAACAGGCTTGGATCAAGCTGGAAAGGTGCTGTCCTTGACTATGACTGAGGTGCTAATAAAGGAAGGAATTTCCTCCGCCTTCAAAGAAAAGGGAAATGGTGGGGTTCCCCACCTTTGCCCTCAACACAAATAAGATAGAAAACAAAAACAAAACCAAAAAAATTAAGAGAAAGTACATGAATAATAGGTATTGCTTGTCATACAATTTTCCTGTAATGGTCAAAAGAATTTGATCACATGTCCTATCACAATGAAAATGTTCCAAGTTACTAGCAAAAAAGTGAATGGGTTAGAAAAAAAAAAAGAAAGAAAAGAACTAGAAATAAATCTAAAGTCCCAGGTTTGAATCCCGAGTAGAGGTTTAGAAAGGCGTACTAGGAGAGGGTTTTCACCGATAACTTAAAAAATAATAAAATAAAAGAATCTTTAGATGCACCTTGCTCCTTATTTCTTAGCAAAAACAAGAGGATCTCTACTTTATATAACATTCAAGCGCATTCTCACTTCAAATCAACTAATTTCACATTGGACTACCATATTCCACATGATCTTGACATCCACCGACCTTCATCAGCTTCAGTGGAGCCATCACTTTCCAACCCTCCACCTGCAACCCATAAGACCCCTCCACCACCAAGTTCCTTGGCTCCATCATGAACCCTTATACAACATCCATCAATCTTTTTCACTCCCTACATAGTTTAATTTCTTAGCAATCAGATGAAAACAAATTAGTCATGTTAAGAGATGAGTTTGCACTTAAAACGGCCCATATTATAACCATTAAGAAAAAGGTTTGAAAGATTAAAACCTCAAACCGTCAATGGAGAAAATTGTTTCAGTTTCGAGTTTAGAACTTCTCAAATGACAAGTACTTATTTTTTAAATTACCTAACTACAATCAGCTTGGTAGCAACCTTACGATGCATTTGTAGCGCAAGGAACTTTATTTTTTAAATTATCTAACTACAATCAGCTTGGTAGCAACCTTAAGATGCATTTGTAGTGCAAGGAACTTTCTCCATATATACATAAGAAAGAGGGATTAATTTGTAACTAAGTGTGGTCAAAGACTAAGGGTTTCTCCGTCATTAACACACACACACACACACACACGAGGGGGGGGGGGGGGGGGGGGGGGGGGGGGAAGAGAGAGAGATGCAGAGAAACTTGGTTACTTGTTAATTCCTTTTTTGCTTTCCTTCTTTCTTTGTTGACAAGGCATGCAATCTATGTGCCTGGCGTGCATGTGTGTGCTCCCAAAAAGTACAGCAGACTCATGCACCAAATCTGAAAGGGCTTTTATTTTCAGATATAGAAATGTCATAGCTTCTTGTTCGATTTGTGCCCATATCAATAGCATTCTTACTTCATCTATTTTTTTCAGAGAGTGAGGTAGTTTTATCCTGGCCCTCCTGAATTTCAAAATAGGGGGGTTGCAGTCACCCTGACTTATCTACAACCTCCTACATCTCAAATAGGATTTAAACTCCCCCTCAATTATTGGTATTTTTGCTTAGTAATATGTCTACTCATTTTCTAGAGGCGGGTGGAGTTGCAAGGATTAATTATATGGTTTTATCAACAAAATAATTCTCATCTCCAAAAGCCCAAGCCTAGTGTGTTAGGCGTTGATGACTAAAACAAGAGCTGGTGGATTATTATCACTATCTAAGAACAAATCATTATGATTTGTAAATTGTTCTTGCAATCTCAACAATCACTGAAAACAAACGATTATAAGATTTCTATATTAAATGCAAGCGAAAATGATTGACAGTTAGAGAAATATTTATATTAAAAAAATACATTAAGACTTGTCGGGATTTTATTGAGAAAAGAGGGAAAACTTGAAAAAACATATATGATACTTAAGGGGTTTATTAGATTTTTTTTTTTTTTTTTTTTTTTTTTTGGTGGTGTGTGTGTGTGTGTGTGGTGTGTGTGTGGGGGGGGGGGGGGGGGGGGGGGTTGGGGATGGGGATTTCCTGCTTTATTGGCAAGCCTTGAACATATGACTACTCTTGTTCTAGTCAAGCACCTTACCAACTTGCTTCCAGCTAGTTGAAGGGTTCTATCATAAAATTAGGAGCCACATTCCATCCAATCAATCCCTTGTTGTCAAATGATCAAACATGTTGGTTATGCATGGCAAGATTCTAACATTTTACTATATAAAAATTCCTGTTATTTGACTAAAATATATGTTCATGATATCACGCTCACGTAATCAAATAAGTCAAATTGACAGTTCAGTATCGTTCTCATTGATCTTCATGTTATTGTTTAGTCAACAATGTCTTCGACAAATATTGGAGCAAAGAAAGTTTCTCTTTTCTTGGCACTCCACAAACCCTGAACTCATGACTGCTACTGCTAGTGTCCGAGTCAAGCACCTTAGCAACTTGATATCCTCTAGTTGATGAGTTCTATTAGAAACTTAGGGTGGCACACATAACACCCAGATCCGTCCCTTGTTGACAGATGGTCAAACATGTCCTTATAAGAGACGAGGAAAGAGTTCCAGGATTTGGTAGATAACAATCACTATTCTTTGTACAGTATCGCGCTTATTGATTTTCCTCTTACTATTGTGTCAATAGAGGCTACGGCTTCTAGTGAAGATGTCATGCCAAAAATGCTTGTAAATTTAATCCCATAAATTCAAAATTTTAGAAACATAATCCATAATTTTAATTATCAGACCTACAGCCTAGTTACCGCACTACAAAGAACTACAAAGATTATAACATGGATATTATCAATTACCACAGTGCATATAATTATACCACGGATATCGATAAAATTACATATTTAACATGAAAATTTCAATTTTTTTTTGCACATGATGAAACTTAACCAATAAATTCACTGGTCCTAGCAAATTTTACCTGTGTAATTGAGGGCGCTGTAGTTCTCGAGGAGTACCATCTCTCCATGAAAATCCACAATCTCCTTCCTCACCTTCATCAGCTCCTCCTTCGACTCCGTCTCCACCGCCCTCGCCGCCTGATCCTGCAGCTCCTGCAACCAATCACAACCCGCCACGTCAGCACAAATCACAGATCAAACCCAAAAAAGCAAACGGAATCTCGTGACGCCGTCAATAAAGAAAAAAAAAAAAGATTACTTTTTGGCGGATGATGTATTCCTCCTCCTTCTCGACGAAGAAGGCGTTGAATTTCTCAAGCTCGGCCTCGAGCAGCCGCAGGAAGTCCTCCTCCTCCCTCGTCATCGCCTCGCCGCCCTCCTCGCCGTCGGCTGCAGCGGTCTTCGCGCGCTTCGCCAGCCGATCTCCGCCGCCGATTTGCTTCAATCTCTTCTTGAGCTCCTTGTAGGACAAGAACTTGTCCCGCCACTCCGGCAGCGTCTCCTCGGTCTGGTTGCTCAGGCTCTTCCCAAACTTCATCGCGAATCAAAAGTTCAAAAAAAATCGAACAAAATTGGAACAAAATTATACCGAAATCGAACGAAAGCTGAGATTTTTATTTTTTTAGGGGAATATATTTTTTTTGAAGAAGAATGTGGGGAGAACGAAACAGGGGGCTCCCCGCGGTGATTTAAAGGGAGGGGGAGAGAGAGAGAATACGCGGAGGAGAGAGAAAAGAGAATATTCGATCGCGAGAAGGGATATTTACGGTTTTATTCGATTTCTGTGCGGCCGCGACGTAGCCCGCGAGACGCCACGTGGCACATTGTTATTTTTTAATTTTTTCTCGTGTTTTTTGGGGAAAAAGAAAAAGAGCCCGTCTTGGCTTGGGCTCAGGCTTTTGGTCAGCCGGGCCGTCCGAATTTAAACCTTTTTCAACTACGGACCGAATTATTCGAAAAATATTCGACGCTCTAATATTTTGAATTTTATTTGTTTTTAGGAATGTGATGTGACGTAATTTTAGAAAATACTTTTTATTTTCGTTTAAATAGTCAAGACATTCTTGTTTGGTTAAAGGTGGAAGTGAGGAAGTGAAGAAGAGAGGAAGTGGTAATAATTCTCTTTGGAATTTGGGAATTGGTTAATAAGTTTTTTAGTGTTTGGATGTTGTTGGGAGGTGTGGTTTGGAAAATGTTATGTCTTTTTCGGTGTTTGAATGGTAATGTGGAAGTGGAAGTTGAAAAGTTGACCACAAAGTTGATCGCAAAATAATATTAAAATAAAATTAATTAAGAAAAATAAAAAATGAACTGTAATTAGAATGCAAGTAAGATTTACATGAGTAAAAAATTAACTGTTTTGTGTTACAACTGATTACAAATGAGATTTACATCACCACAAAATTAACTGTAGCACTCTAAAAGTGAGAAAATTGTCGTGTAAAAGAGAAAAGAGAAGAGGAAAAGAACTTTTTCCATTTTCTTTTTTCGGTGTTTGGATGAACAGCGGAAATGGGAAAAGACACTTCCAACTCTCTTACTTCCACCCAATTCCTTGAATCCAAACAGCCCCCGAATCAAGTGTTTTTTGAATATATATGATAAATATTTTGGATTACAAATTAGTAATTGGACAAGGAATTAGATGATGGTACCACTAATATGCATGATTTTAAAGGATCTAAATATTCATTGTTTGATTTGAAAAGTTTATCAGGTCAAAATAAAAAACATTCAAAAACAACCAGAGAAGATAATCACGAAATCTTAAGTTTTCATTTAAAACATAAATTTCTAAAATCACAATTTCAGAAAATTTTCATATTTCTTTTATCTATTCAATCATTGCCTAAAATTACTCAAAACTGGCTATGTGTGTTTACCAGGGAGTTAGAGGGTTCATGTCTTTACTCTAATCTAACTCTTTTTCTTTTTATTTTCCTTTTTTTCTCATTTATTAAGAAAAATAGAAGCAAGAAAAGAAAAAAATTACACTACTACAAACAGAAAATAGAAAGGAGTCAATTAATATTATATTGATATGCCTGAACGTGAATAAATAACCATCTTGTAACAGAAAGCCGTCCATTTCTCGAACAGAGCTATCCTGTAACGTGACATAAATTACCCTAAAGTCGGGGCATGATTCATACTCCTCCCTTTCTCTTGAGAATCCAATCATTTCTGAGCTCATAGGTAGCATCATTCAATATCTTTAGAAGTGATGCTGTCTTCGAGCAACGCAACAGTAAGTTGTAAACATAATCATAACTCCGTAATAGATTCTCATATCCAGGGGCGGACCCAATAGTGGGCTGGGCCGGGCTGTAGCCCGGCTCATTTTTTTCATATATTGTGTGGAAAACCGTAAAACGTAGCTTATAGGTGAAGAATGATTGTTACACATCATGAGTAGCCCGTCTAGCTCAGTTGGTAGAGCGCAAGGCTCTTAATTTTGTGGTCGTGGGTTCGAGCCCCATGGTGGGCGGCAGGTCCTTTTATTTAACTTCCCTTGTTCTTCACCTTTCATTGGGTATAGTAAAGTAGAGCGGGAAGCTTTTTATATATATATACATGGGCGTTCTTCAGATATTCTCTTATATTTTTTTCTTGCAGCCCACCCCAAAAAAATTTTCTGGTTCCGCCCCTGCTCATATCTCTCGAAGAATACTTTAGATAGACCATCTTCTACTCTAACTCTTCTAACCAAACAGACCCAAAATATTACTTCATCGAGCGCATTAATAAACAAATACGGGCTTGATTTGTCTTTTGTCAATTTTTATAATTTCTTACTTTTCTTTTCTTTTCTTTTTTTGGGTGACCAGAGAAAAATGTAATAATTGTGTAGCAGTCCAATTTAAAGGAGAGAAAGGGACAAGTAGATCATTTACTGGGGTTATTGGAATATCCTTGGGATGACATCAATGCATGTAATTGTCCTTTTTGCCTCTTTTTGTTTTGCCTACACACAAATTGCAATGCAAGGCCACTTTGTGGCCCTCGTCACCACTTAAAAAGTCCATTCCTTGGATTATTTTGCATCATATTATGTAACATTTATGAACAAAAAAGAAAAAGAAAAGCCTGTTTGATCCTTTATTAGGACACATCTCACAATACATCTCAATGATGATAAAAATGCACTTTAGTCCTCTCTCTATCAGTCTCTCTCTTTCCACTGATTGATCTGAGAGAATCAAATCCATCATGCCTGCCAAAAAATGTAGTTAATCAAAAAATATACAAACTAATCATGAAAATTAAGTGATGCTAATATTTATAAACAAATCTTAATTCTTTTTAGGTGATGGGCTCCAGAGGAAAACAAAAGTTTAAAACACAGGAAGACTTGAACACTAAAGGTTGTTGGTGATGGAAGCAAGGTATGAATCAAAAAGCATATCCATTGTGCTCCTCTTGCCTAACCCTTTTTCCTCAAAGATTTCACCATTAATTATATACATATATATACACTTCATTAGTTTGTACTTTTAAAAAAAATTTCTTTTTTATTTTATATACAATGCATGTAAGAAAATGGGGCCCACAGAGGCCCACAACTAGCTTTAGCACCATAAATAAACAAATGAAGAAGATAAGCATATTCCCTTCCTTTTTTTGGTACCTTTGTGCTTTTTTGACCTCTTTTTTTTTTTTTTTAATATATATTCAGAAGCAAAGAAAGAAAAAGAAAATTATATATAAAATAAGCTATCAGCTACAGAAATCAAGCTAGTTCCGGAGAGAATTGAACATCGACGCCTTTTGAGCGTCTTTTGACCCACTTTTCCCAAAATTCCTTATAATATTGTCAGGATTTTTACATGGGTTGAAGGCCCAGCCTCATCGGCCCACGGAAAAAATCAGAGAACTTTTAATGGAATTTTTAAGTGGGCCACATAGCAACTGGGGCTTGGCAATGACCTCTTAGTGTGAAGTGACCAATCTTTGATGGGCTAGATTCGGGTCTGACCTAAGCAAACCCGTTAACTTGGGCATTATTTTATTGGGCTGGTTTGTTGGGCTGTAATTTCTTCGGCCCGTCTATTGTTCTATTTGGGGATTTCAGTGGAGCCCTAACCCTCGGCAATTTGAAGGAGGTATAAATTGCGGGACTTTTTGTTTCTTTTTTGATCTATTAGAGCTTTTTTGAAAATTTTAAGCGACTTAAATTGTATATCTGCAGTTTATGAGGTCGTCTGTGATCGCGAATCATGGAAGATGGCCAGAATAGTTCCACAGAGTTTCAGTTGCAGCCAGTGATGTGAACGATAGAGCTGAAGGTAATGAATTTTTTTTTTTAATGGGTTATTAAATTCATTGTCATGTATTCCTAAAGTTGTCTTTTGGTTGATTTTTATCCTCATTATAAGTTTATATATATGATTTACATGAAAGTTTTAATCAATATATATGATTTCATAATTTGGGTCTTTCATATTTTTCTAATTTTATTTAATTGTGACGTTGCCTACTACGATAGAGATGTTGTTTCTAGTTTTGGGTCAATCTCTGCTGTATTTGAAATGGAGCTGTTGAATAGTGCTCTCGGTATTTTTCGATTTTTCTTAAATCTCTATTTTTCTGAAATTCATGATTGAAGATTATCTAAGAACAGGCACTGAATGCTGAGATTATGCATTGAAATTCATGATTGAAGATTATCTGAGAACAGGCCGCTATCCCTCGAGAACTTGCAAATTGACATTAGGCTTTAAGTACATATACATTTTATAGACAACAAAAAGTGGAGGAAATTTGGTTCTCAAGGATTAGCTGTTGGTGTATAGAATTTCAGTGAGTCTTGTGCACACTTATCAAAGCATGAAAAATTCTTCTTCTTCTGGGCATATATGTTCGGTGGTGTTTGCTGAATAGCTAGCTGTTGGGACTGAAACCAGCAAAAGAACACAAACCCTAGATCACAAATACCACATAAAGAGAGGGATACTGAGATTTACGTGGTTCGACAAGATGCCTACGTCCTTCAGGTAGAAGAGAGACATCTATTGATGATTTACACAAGATTATAAGATGATTACAATTGATTCTCTTAAGAACTCACTCCAACAAGATTCCCACAAAAAATGGGTTCAGTCCCCTATTTATAGAGAGAGAAAAAAATTCCCAAAACAGCAGCAGCTCGCGTCCAAACGCTGCTCTGACCCAATTGTTGGTCGATCGGCCGGTGATCTCAGAGTTGGGGCCAGTCGACCGGATCTAAGTCCCAACTCTCTGTTTGATTCTCAGAGTTGGGCCAGTCGACCAGGTGATCTCCTGCCAACTGGGTTTTTTCTCTCTTGTGTAACATCGGTCGACCGAGTGTTCGACCGATTTCAACTCCTGTGTATGTCGGTCGACTGCCGGGTCGATCGAACCTCTGTCAAAGAGTTTAAAAATTATATCATTCTGATTTTTGATCTTCTCTCTACATTCTCCACCTCAGTAAAGATTTTTCAAATATGAGCCGAATACTAGTGAATTCAATGCCGCTCTATGATCGACACTTGATCTCCGCCACGAGATCGACACACGTTCTCCGCAAAGAGATCGAAACACGATCTCCGCTCCAAAATCGACATATAATCTCCGCCAAGCAGACCAAACGCGAATATTGACTCACCATACGATTCTGACAAATCTCAAATGCAAAGTTGCAATTGATGTCAAACGATCACAACAGATTCAAATGATTAATTTGAAATCAATCCAAATTGAGTTTGTTGTTCCCTCTGGCAACTCTCTCCAAACTCCAAAATCAATTGTAACAATACCAAAATTTTCAGCTCAGCTAAACCAAATGGAATGCATCATACATGTCTTCCCAACACTTCACCGCAAAGAAACATCATATGAGCCGACTAACGAACGTGTGTACAACTCAGCAACTGAATGGAATATCATTTCAAATGATCTCAAGAAGATCTCAACATGAGCCAATAATGGCTTACCAACTGACTGGAATACCAATCCAAATATCTTCAAGATGGTCCAACTAAATTTAAGTAGAGCACACTAAATATCCAACTTCAGCTCAACAACTGCATGCATGCCCCCTTATGCAAGCTCAACTATCTTCTCACCGAAAGATCAAATGTTCATCAGGATTACAATTCTTCACCTCTATATGAAGTCTAAATTGCAGCTTACTGCTGCCAATTCTCAAGAACGCAGATAACCCAAATAGCCTCATATGGGCTGCACCACCAAACAGGCTGCGACATTACGGATGCCTATGTACCCCCTGCCCAAGGGATCTCTCATAGTTCATCCAAATGAATTCCACTGAGCTCAATCAACTTTCTTCTTTGCAGCAACGAATCCAATAAACTGAGTCAAATGAACCTCATCAACCTGAGATTTATGCTTCTTTGTAACCTACTTCAGCAGATTCTCTTTAGGTCCTTTAGCTACAATTGAACCAACGTTTTCAACATATTTAGTATCCATATCGGTTATTCGATCTCCACCCGGTGTCACAATCGATAAAATCTCAGATGATACTGAACCAACTGGACAATATGGAGTAACATCACTCTCAACCCGCTGCGATAACATCAACTTGGTCTTCATGGTCTCCACCTGCTGGAGACGGTAGGCTTCACCATCGAAGCTTTATCCAATGTGACATGTTTGCTCGAGACAAACTCCTTGTTTTTCGAATCCCATAACTTATAGCCTTTCAAGTCTTCTTTGTATCCCAAAAATACCAACTCGTTTGTTTTAGAGTCTAACATGTCTTTCTTGACATCAACATAAGTCAGACAACCAAATACTCTAAGTGAACTATGGTCACAAGCAGCTCTATCTGAACAGATCTCCAATGGAGTCTTATCTCCGATCGCAGTCATCAGCAGCCTATTCAAGAGATGACTAGTACACACAATCGCCTCAGTTCAATACGATTTGTTTAACGATGCATTAGGCAACAAATATTGAACTTTCTCCAGCAAGTCACGGTTCATCTCTTTGGCAACACCATCTTTTTCATTTGTGAAGTGGGTCACAATATCATTGTTCTAGCCAAACTGCAGGAATGAATTCTTATACTCTCTAACATGATCATATTGGAGCACCTTGATCTTCCTACCTGTCTGATTTTCCATCAACTTTTCCACGTCACCAACTATTGGACTTCAACTATTTGTCTCATAGGGTATACTCAATAATGCTTAGAATAATCATTTACAAAAGTATCGATGGCCTCCAAGTGATGCAGTCTTGGTAGGACCCCAAACATCCACGCGAACACAATCAAGAAGACCATGAATATGGTGAGCAATAGTGTTGAATTTCACCTTCTTCTTGTCCAGAATACAACTGTCACGTAATTTCAAATCACTGGTTGATGCACCTACCAATGCTTGATCTGACTTCAAGCCAAATTGTTCGAGCCCTTTATGCCATAATCTGGTAGAGTCACCATCTAATTGTTCTAAAGATGTCAATTCAGTAACTGCGCTACCCATCAAGTAGTAACGTTGTTGCATTTAATGTCCTTCAGAACAACCAACGAGCCGCTAGACATCTTGAAAACGCCTTCTCCAAGAGTCCCTCTGAGGCCCTCTGCTTCCAAAGCTCCTACTGAGATCAAGTTCTTCATCATATGAGGAATACATCTTACCTCCTTCAACTTTCTAACTGCCCCATCTTACATCTTGATACGAATTGTACCCTTACCAACTAAACGGTATGTGTTATCATCTCCCATAGATATCAAACTGTCATTCAGCTTCTCAAAGCTAGCAAACAACTCCCTTATGGGACAAATGTGATAGGTAAAACATGCATTCAATACCCACTCAAACGCATCTAAATGACAACCTGATGTTGTAATAGAAAGTGAAAAGTAAGAAGAGTCAGAATCATACCATCCGACTTCACGACATTTGCCTCTGATCGTGACTTCTTCATTGACTTATTGAGTCTTGAACAATCATTTTTTTCCGTGTCCTTTCTCTTTACAGAAGGCACACTGATTATTTTTCAATTTACAATTATCAACCATGGGCCTCCAATTGGATCTCTGTTGGTTTCCTGTTCTTCGGTTTGAATTACTTCATCTCGCGGCTAATACTTTGCTGAAGTGTTACTGGAAGAGAACTTCTTATTTTTTCTCTTCAATTTAAGGTTCACAAGAGTAATGGTCACCTCACTGTAGCTAAAAAATATTCCCCCATTGATCAAGATAAGCACAAAGGTCTTATATCCCTCACCTGAGGGAGAACTCAACAATATCAACGCTTTGTCTTCATTCTCGATCACTGCATCCAAATATCCAAATTTGTCAAATTCGCGAGAAGTTTCGTGTAGATGTTGATGTGATCATTATCAAAGGTTTCTCTCTTTAATTGAAAACGGTAAAGTTTTCTCTTCAAATGCAAGCGGTTCTTAACGCTCTTCGTCAAGTACTTGCTCGCGAAAGTCTCCCAAATTGGCTTCGCAGAAGTTTCATTCATTACATCATACTTTATATTGTATTAAGCAAGACTTATTGACGTTACACTCTGCCCTATTCATCTTCTTCCAAACCTTCTCGACTTCCATCAGTCTCTCTTGAAATTCAAGAGTATCCTCCAAATTAGCTCCAAATTATGTGCATTTTAGCGCATTCAATACCTCATATCTCCATAATACAAAATTGTTTGTGCCATCAAATTTCACCACATCAATCTTCATGTGATGCACATTCTGAATGTTCTTTAGTACAAAAAACCACCCCCATCGGATGTTTCTCCGGTCATTTCTCTAATTCCGAGCCAAACAAAGTGGAACAATTATGGAATGGAACTACAAATGATAAAGTTTAGGTTTTTACCTCCAATTGAAATTCTAAAAAGAGTTTTCAATTGATCTTTCCACAAAGATTGAAGAGGGATTCAAATATGATAAATTTGATTTTTATCCCACTAAATTCTCAGATCTATTAGATCCAAGCTTTCAATCAAGATTCACTCCACCAAACGAAGCCCAAGCGTTACTTAGAGCTCAGGTACCACTTGTTGGGACCAAAACCGCCCGAAGAACACAACCCTAGATCACAAACACTACACAAAAAGAGGGAAACCGAGATTTACGAGGTTTCGCAGATATCTATGTCCCCGGAATAGAAGAGAGATTTATTGATGATTTACACAAGATTATGAGAGGATTACAATTGGTTTTCTCAAAAACTCACTCCAGCAAGATTCCTAAAAAAAGGGTTCACTCCTCTATTTATAGAGAGAAGAAAATCTCAAAACAGCAGCAGCTGACCCGACTGTCGGTTGACCGCTCAAACCCCCAACTCTCTGTTTGATCTCAGAGTTGAAGCTGGTCGACCAGGCGGTCAACCAAATCCAAGTCCCAACTTTAGATTCTTATAGTTGGGATGATCGATCGCCAACTGGGTTTTTTCTCTCTCGTGCAACATCGATCGACCAAGCGGTCAACCGATTCAACTCCTGTGTATGTCGGTCAACTGCCTGATCGACCGAACCTCGGTCAAAGTGTTTAAAAAGTCTATCATCTTGTTTTTTTAATCCTTTTTCTCTATGTTCGACAGCTCAGACCTCTCAACTCTCTGTTAGATCTTAGAGTTAGGGCCGGTCGACTGGGCAGTCGACCAAATCCAAGTCCCAACTCTCTGTTAAATTCTCAAAGTTAAGTTGATCGGCCTGGTGGTCGACCGATTTCAACTCATGTGTATATCAGTCGACCGCACGGTCATCGAACCTCTGTCAAAGAGTTTAAAAACTCTAATCATTCTGGTTTTTTATCCTCTCTCTCTCTCTCTCTACACAAGCATCCGGCTGTAGTAATCTGTGGGATATCTAATTGTGATTTTAGCATATTTTTCATTGGGAATATCTACAGCTCATGCATATGCTCCGAATATGCATAAGCTGCAGCATGACTCTTTGATTGGGCAAGTTAGCAAGACCTGTCCATTGTTCTTGCCATATTTTTCTGTAGCTATGTCTTTTGGCAAGTCTCTGGATTTGTTGTCAATTATGCACAACGAAATATTTGATTGCAACATTTCTTCCTATCTTCTTCACTGCTATAATCTGCACCTTATGCAACATAAAAAATTTGTTCACACTCTGATCATACTTGGTCCCATGGAGCTGCTGCCAACTGTTGATCAAATAAATAGATTTGAAAGATTTACGCAAATCTGGATTAATTTTCGGGAACAATAGTGCAACATATTATAAGTTTTCAATTTTGTTTCTTTTTTCGTAAAAGCATCTGCAATTTTAATTTTTTGTGTGCACTCAAACCAAGGTGCTTTCCAAGGTGGGACTGCAACTTATGCTTGCATGTGACGGATGAGGATATGAATAAAGAGATGTGTTTGGTATCTTGCGACTAGAGCAATTCAGAGTAAGAGACGATTCTTAAAAGCACACCCACATGATACCGCCAAGATGTAACAGTTGCCTGCTGAAGTTATTGTTCTAAGGAGAATGTTAACATTTCCTTGGTTCTTTTAAATTTTCCCTATACTCATATTTCTATTAGCATACTGTCATACTGGATTTCTGATATAATAATTTTGCTCTTTATATGCCAATGTTATCATTTAAGTAATACTGATCTACCACTCAATATGAAGGACAAAAATCTAGAATTGGCACCTCAATCTGGGAAAAAAAAAGTTTATTTTTGACAGGGTAACATGTTTATCCACACCATATTAGTTTGATCTCACCTATTCTGTCCGTTTCACAGAGAAGTCTTTGTATCTCGAGGTTGTATGAAACCATAAACAAAGCCATCATCACAGTAAGGTCTTTAATGAAATTTGTGGTTTTATCTACTTGAATTTTATTTTCCTTATTAATTTGCCTGCTTGTTATCTTTTCGTCTTTTCATGATAAACCTTGCACTGGTGTTACCAAAAAAATGTAGAACCTACCTTTTGATCATTGGCCTTGTGCATATGATTATTTGTTTTGAGTGGAGCATGATTACGTTACTTGGTTAAATTATCAACAGGCTGTACTTTTCAAATACATTATTGCTGCAGACAAGCTCTTGTTCCCATCAGCTTGTGGAATGAGAAAGCGGCAGCATTTGGTTTGTTACTTCAGCATTGTAAAAAGGGAATTTAGTTGCAGTACCTATGTGGCTTTGCTTTGAATATGTACTGCTAGATTGCTTGGTTTGAATCATCGTAATCTCGTGTCAGATGTCGAAAGGTACCATCAATATACCAGATATGATGCAGATATACATTTTTGTCAGCTTATTTTTGCCTGTAAGAAAGACTACTCTCACATGCCTTAAAGTTCATTTGTTACATCAGTAAAGAATCTATTCCTGTGTTTCTTCTTTCCTTAATGTTTCATTTCCATCTCCTGTCTCCTTGTGACATTGATTTTAGACTTTACATCTTATCTTTAATTATTGTTTGGAAAAGATAGCATGTTCTGTGACAGCGAAACTCTTTACATTCCCTAGATTTTTTTTTTTTTTTGGGAGCAAATACATTCCCTAGATTTTATTTTAGTGTTGTGCCCCTTCTTAAATTTAGTGTTCTGGTCACCTAATATCGGTTGAGGCCATCTCACTTAGTGAATAGCGTACAAATGTTTCTTATGGGAAATAGCATGATTTTAAAATTTCTGAGACTCTACAGCGATAATATGTTGGTCGATTGTATTCATCGCTGATATAGTTTTTACTATTCGGCATCCTTAATAAGCCAAAAATATAAACTCAAGGTGAAAAATTATATTTGTCTGCTTCCATTTTACTTTCATTGTGAATAAAATCAAAACAATGATTTTACATGCTTGGACTGGCTAACTATGAAACTGTGAGAACATTTGTTATTGTGACTATAATATATAACACAACTCTCATAGACTTGGGACCAACGGTTACTCTTTACTGAAAGTTGGAAATAAATTTACCTCATTTGCTGGGTATGCAACTTAAATTTAGTTGAACCTTCGCTATCTGTCAAATGCACCCTGATTGGATTGGGGTTATCAAATGTAGGCTGAAGAATCTCAACCCAAGGTGAATTTGTGTCAGAGAAGTGATCCTCAACCCAATAAAAGACCAGCATGAACCAACCGCGACCCCCACCCCAACATGATCAGATTACATTTAAATAACTACAAATACGTATGCAAGTATTGGTTCTGTTAGATAAAACTTATATAATAGACTTTTCAACTCTTCTAAATTGATAATTCAATCTGATTTAACCAATCCAGTTTAACCAGACCCCACTGGAGCTCAATCCATAGCCAGGTTGGTTGTTTTAACATGGTAGATCCCAAATGAGGTCGGTCTGCTTGGTAACTTGGTTATGGTTGAGGCCTTGATGGTTGATTGGATGAACCTGTAACTCTGTAAGCCAGACCGAAGCATCACTTGCGTAGGTGACCCCTCCATGTATGTTTTTCCCCTTCCAAAATTAGATGATAAATATTTGAGGCACAAAAGTGGGTAAGTGAAGCATCACTCTGCACTGATCATCACGTCCCTCAAGGTCGAGTTCATTCTTTATGGAAAAGACTGGCTACCAATTGGCATTTCAATCCAATCATTTTCAACATCGAATCAATATGTTGGTGCATCATTTTTGCATATGCACATGCTTCCTTTCAGCCCTTTTAAGATTGTCTCACTCAAAAGAACCCTATACTGGAAAATGATGCTAATCAGACAGAATTTCCATAACATCAACAATATATTTGACAGGTCCCTAAGATAATGCTGTAATTTACGGGTGTTAGGAACACACTGTTCCCTCTTACATCATTAACAAAAGACTGCTCCATGAATTATACCTCTTCAACACTCTCCTTGAGATTTGATGGCAAGTTGGTTATGTTGTGGTGCTTGCTAATTAGAGACTGTGGCCCTTAACAGAGAGCCAAATCTTGTAACCAACTTAGAAAATTTAGGACAAACATGCTGAAATTCAAACTTAACTCTGCATGATTATGGTGAGCGCACAAGGATTCCCCATTGTATAGGAAACCTGGGTTCCCCACGTACGGTCTTCCATAACCCCTGGACACACACACGTGATCTCATTAACTCCTCTGTAGTTCGAACACGTTTCTTTGAGCCATATAAACTAGCACCAGTTGTCAAGATTAATATCAAAACTACCATCAGTTTCATCAATTACTGTGTGCTCGAGATTGGGGGGGGGGGGGGGGGGGGGACCTGGCCTCAATTGATTTTTAATGCAGGCATCTAATGCTGAACTAATCTTACTTCTTATGCTGTATGATTTTGGGAATTATGCAGTTAGATGTGCATTGACCATTGGTATATTTACATATGACCTTTTCACTTTCTTAACAACCAGCTGTCTCGACGACCACTTTGCTTGGTCACTGTTCCTCAAAATATTCAGTATGCGTATTGTTTTAATCTCTGCAATGCAATGGCAACATTTCTGACGAACCAACTTCCCCACTCCAATTCATCGTTGCTTTCGTTGTCTTGCAAAAGTGTTGTGCAGCCAAATTGGATCACTTTTCTCAGTGCATTGTTTAGGAAAATTAGGAAAGCTATTCAAGAGTGCGGGTCCTCGCTCTCTTGCATTCTTCTTCTCTTTACTACCTTGATGCTTTTGACAGCAGAATCTCTACGGCCATGCTTTGCCAATTGGAAGCACAAAACAACGGAATAGTTATTTTTGAGCTGGTGCAGTGCTTCGGCGTTCTGCTATAAGTTTTTCGCTGGCTCAGAATTGTTTTATGTTTTCAAGTTTTCGACATATAGTATGATGGACAATTAAACATCATTTAGTAGACAATTATGGCTATTAGTTGGGAATTGTCCTTTGAAAGGTGCCTCTAGAGGATACTAACTATAATTTGCTTTTGCTCGTCTATTTTGCTGCTTTGTAGGATCATTTCATTTACTCCTTTAATTGCTCTAAGATGCATCAGAGGGCACTTTGATATTGACAGCAGTCCCATGTGATTGAGAGGTCTTTGTTGTACACTTTTAGGTCCCCCTCGGAAAGCACTGACCAATTAACAAGTCCTTAAATTGTTTACAGAGTCGTAATCATCGTTTTGTCTGGATATTGACAAGATCATATGAAAGCTAGTAAATATGCGTGCCATTAAATTGCACTAGATACAGATTGTTTAAGAATGTGTTTCATTGTTTTAGTCTTGTGATTAGTTTGCCTGTCATTTCTTATCTATCAGATCACCGCAGGTTATATAGGCAATTTTGGCCTAAGCAAATATGGGAACAGAGGCTGTACTTGTATTTTTGGTATGTCCTTTCCCTTTTCTTCTACAATTGGTGAATGGTCTGATGGTCTATAAGTGGAGTGGTATGAAAATTTGGAGATAAGCTACTTACTACTTTTAGCTTTCAAAATCACTTTGTGAGAAATGTTATTGTAATGTGAATTGTTCGATGATTAAAATTCAACAGCTTGAACCAATACATTAATGAGGTCTCTTGGCTTTAAGCAGACCGTTGCTATCTTCCATCCTATTATGTGTCAACTCGCCTTGTTACATCATCGAAATAGATGATATTTCTGTGTCACTTAGACAACTCAATGCAAAGTGAAAACTGTTCTTTGAGAACTAATTTTGAAGATATCAATTTGAGAATGATTGATGGGGATAAACTTGAGTTCATGCGGAAGGATTCGAGCCTGAATCCTTCCCACTTAAACTCAATGTCACGACATTCAAATACAAGATCTACTCCGTTGAAGTTGATCTACATTGTGTAAAGTAACTAAAAATAAAAAAATCAAGTATTTTGAATACTTTTTGCACATACATCAAGTAGCCGCAAAATGGACGGCTAAAAATAATATTTTACTTAGATTTATGACTTTAGACATATAAATTCTCGATCCGACCTTTGATCATGATCTAAACATTTAAAAAAGTCCACACATTAATTTTTGTTAGATTTCAAATATTATACACCGTTAAGTTAGCCAATTCACTATTTCTGTCGTTCATTTTACGCCTACTTGATTGATGGGCAAAAAGTATTGAAAACACTTGACTTTGATTTTTAGTTACTTTAAATAATGTAAATCAACTTCAATGGAGTGAATCTTGTATTTGAATATCGTGGTATTGAATTTGGGTGGGAATGATTCTGGCTCAAATCCTTTCGCATGTACCCAAGGCTATCCCCGATTGATGTATAGAATTGTTTCGTTCTCTTTTAAAGGCTAGATAGATGTGAATAGTTACCAGGCACTTTGTCATGTGTGACACTCCTGTGTAGAGAAAGCCAGTTTCTGACACCAAAACCATACCATATTCACAAAAATGGAAAAGAACATTTCCAACACTTTTAGAACACAGAGTTTCTACTATTAAGACCTTTCCGACATTTTCATAACACTTAATTGACGTGCACGGGAAATTCATTTGCCACTGGATTTTCTCTACTTAGAAAAGATTTCTCTACTTAGAAAAGAACTAGAAAATTAGTTACCATTAATAGAAGAAAACAGTTTTGAAAGAACTACTGACAATAATAGATAGTTCACTGAACTCTGACTACACAAGTGACAAAAGACATCACTGGCTAACAAAGCAAAGGGTATTTCACGCTTAAATACTTGTTGTGATACATAATACAGTCTTGTACCTATCCAAATTGAGAGCAAGGTATAATCTAAACTTCCCTTTAAATGGGTACACACACACATATATAACATTAGACGCAGTCTCTCTCACGTGCAGTGAGACATTACTCCTGTGACCTCCATAATTGACACTGAAAGAGGTACCATTATATTTGTATAATATATTTTAGATGTGTTGCTGATGTTGTTGTTGCTGCTGATGTGTTCACCACCTTACTCTGAAATCACACCAATCAAAGCTCATGTCTGAAATCTATGGAGCTTACATGAAAAAGTTGTCTGGGCTCTGGAGCTGTAGCTCTCCATGTGAAGGGGAAGTTGGGCAGTTTCTGTAGAGGAGCTCCTCAATCATCTGCAATGCTATTCTTTCCTCTTCATCTATCCCTGCTGATTCCCCCTGATCCTGACTTGATGTTCCTTCGCCTGCGGCGGATGGCGAGGGTGACAGATCTTCCTTCGGCACAGCTGGCTGCTCCGTCTTTCCTAATTGAACTGTCATGACCCAGTTGGAATCAGCACGAGCCCCGGCCCTCTTCTGCCAGACACCAATGTGGGACTTCTCGGTGTCGAGCCTGAGGCAGGTCAGTGACGGAGACGGGACCTTGCAGCATTTGCGCAGCTTGGCACTGAGGATCTCAGACAGGTTGCTTCCAGAGGTGGTGGCGGTGGCGGGGACTTTGTCACCGGGCTGGGCATCTTCAGTCTTCTGAATCGGGAAGTTGGTCTTGGCATTACGTCCGCTCATCAGCACTGCAGCCTCGTCATACACCCGGGCCGCCTCTTCAGCTGTCTCAAACGTGCCCAGCCATACCCTACGCTTCCTATTAACATAAGAACAGAGAACAATGAGGTCTGACCAGAATACGAGTAATGGTGGAGAGAGCTTACAATAAGGGGTGCCGAATCTCGGACACCCAGGATCCCCAGTGCCGTTGCCGGACTCCTCTGAATTTCTTGGGCTGGACCATGTCGGAGGGCGTCTCTGACGATTTGGCGGAATAAAAAGAAGAATGGATGAGTGATTGCTAGGAGAGTTATGGGAGAAGATACTTCCCTGGTGTCAGAGGCTGTGAAGTACCAAGCCTCTGAAGTGGCTGCTGCAGGGTTGAAATAGATGCAGAGAGAGAGAGAGAGAGAGAGAGAGAGAGAGAGAGAGAGAGAGAGAGAGAGAGAGAGAGAGCAATTTGCATGGTGTTTGTCGGTGAACAATGGCCAAATCCTTAACCACCATAGTACAATGGTAATAAACTCTCTCACCTACGCCCAGAGGACAGAAATTAATAATTGGGAACCTTGAAGAGATGATGCTGCTGCTGCCGGTGGCCTTGGGCACGTGGCGTGCACGTGCTTCGACTCCGAGGAGCAAATCATTGGGGGATGATATGATTGTTCTTCTGTCAGGTTATTTTTTGGCGAAGTACAGGGATGTGGCAGAGAGGATTGCAGAGGAACAGTATCCTATGTGGCCGAGGTTTGTGGCATAGACACATGTATACATGAAATGCTGTTACACATACATTTCACATAATTTTCCCATTTATACTGTCTCCTGCTGTGCCCAGCAGAAGCACGAGATCAAACAGTGTTTGATGCTCCTGAAGCCTGGTTCGTATTGTACATTGCTGTAAGATGTATGCAACGCTGTATGTACTTTATGGTGCGTCGCTGGTGCAGTTGTGATGGTGGCGTTCGTAGTGTAATGGTGACAGCTAATGATCCCACATGCATCGTCTCTTGTATGCTTGTGGAAGATTAAGAGTCCCAGGTTGCTGCTCTCTTTTGGTCCTCTTACATAGATAGCAAAGGCTGAACTGTATGGATCGTGTTGATGAGGAGCGAAGAGGAAGGGGCGCGCACTCTAGAAATGTCAATATGGTGCTGTGATTAGCACCGTAGGTCCTGTCCTGTCAAGCGTGGATGGATTCGGTGCATGTTGTTTGGTTGGATGGTCTGGTTTGTATTTTAAGATCTTCCAGGATCGATATGATGTTATGGACTTGAACTGGAACTGGAACTTCACTCTGAATCTGTGGAATTTGAGTTACATGAGAGGTTCAGTTTTTAGGTAAATTGCAGAAACTCCTTGTAATATAAAGATTGGATGGAAAACCTCTTAATTGTTCTATTGGATTTGGCAACAGTTTTGCTATTATTGTACTAGTTTGCACAAATAATCTTTCTTGTGCTATTGAGATTTCTCAAAGGTTTTCTTGTTTTAGCTTAGATTAATGCAGAGAATATGAAAATGCAATGTGTTTGACTGTTCGGTCCATGAAAATTTTATGTAAATTACTCTAACCATGAAACTTTTTCTACTGCTTTTGCATAGATCGCATCTTCAATGCCTTGCAAGATGCACTTGGCAACAGTGATGTCAAGGTGAGAGAGGAGAGAGAGCACATGGTGCCATTTACTCTTGATGTCAGCTGATTGGCTCCTTGAAAGTTGGTTTCTGTGGAGAAATTGGTCTTGTAACAACTACCAGTCTACTCCTAGGTCATTTCCTGCTTTCTTTTCTTATTATAAAAAGTTATCTCAGGAGTTAGTAGCAAGTTTTGAGCAGTGATAGCTAGTACACAGTAGTTATAGTTAATGATTCATCATCCTTGTGCTCTGAGTCCTAAGAACGGACTAGTTACTGAGATCTGACTCAATGATTGCGTGTTAAAACTGAAATGATTAAAATGTATTTTAATATCCTGAAGTTTTATCGATATTAGATTTAAATGCTCTATCGATTTCTTTGTTGCACGCAAATGCCTTATAGTATTATCTCTTAGCACTTTAACACCATCTATTAGCCTACTTTTATAATACTCTTTGGAATATTTTCTCGTGAGAAATGCGTGACTCTTTTGAAGAATTATATCTTCTTCTTCATCTTTATTCTTTAAACATTATTTATCTCATTTATCAAAATTCATGAACTATGAACTTAATAGATATCCTCTTCTAACTCTTTCTTCTTCTTTTTTAACACATTTTGTTATTATTCTTCTTCTATATGACATTTTCTTCGAGAATTGTCTCCCCAAATTACTTTAGAAAATATTTTCAGAACAAAATTTGAAATTATATATAGCTTGTTTCGGATTAACTTGAAGAAATTTTAAAACCATCATAAAGAAATTTTATAAACAAAAAATAGTCTTTTCAGAATAATTATGTATCACATTTTTTTTTTAAAGAAATTTTAATCATAATTTTCTCAGTTTAGAGCTTAAAATTTATATGGCGGCTTCTATTTGGGGCTGAGCCCAATTCCAATTGTGATTGCAGGCCTTCCAGTGGACTGGGCCCTGTTCATAACAGACTATATATATTCCACTCCGCGCCCCCTTAAGACCTAACATTCAAATTTGGCCAACACACGCACACTCGTCTCTCTCCCCCAACATTCAAACCCACCATTCTTTCCCTCTTTCTCTCTCTCTTCCATTGAAGAGGGCGATGGAGGCAGCAAAGATCGAGACGAAGGAGAAACCCTCGGCCATCATCGATGCTGCTATTGAGAGGAAAGACAAAGATCCCAGTGAGGAGTCGCCCGGTTTCTCAAAGGGATCTCGATCTAGGGCACGAGGAGCTCCAAACGTTTCGCACCGTCGGCGATCGATTGGACAGAGGAGTCAGAGGAGACGCTGAGGCTGAAGAAGTAGAAGTCATCAGAATCGGCGGTGGGATCCCTGAAGAGGAGAGATCGGAGCTGGAGTTCGAGGTGAGATCATAACAGATCAAAAGCTCTTTTTTTTTTTTTTTTAATTTAAATTTTAGTGTTTGTCATGAAATCAGAAGGTCCTTGGTCTATGAAATTGTGTAAGGATTTATTTTGATTAAATTGGTTCTTTTTTCCTGACAGATTTCGCAAGAGGTCATAAACTTGGATGCTTTGCAGAGGATCGTGAGCAGGGGGAATTTGGATGGAGGGAATCGTGCATTAGTATGGAAGGTAGGCTCATTAGCATGGAAGATAGTTTTACTTTAAACACATAACTAGATTTTTTAAAATAGATAACAGGAAAGTATTAGTTTTGTACAGATTCTTCTTCAAGATGCAAATAAGAAGGAATTTTGTTAGTAAGCAATGATAATTAAACAAAAATATATTAAACTTCCTTTTTCAAATTTAATTGTGTAGGAGTTATTTAAATGAAACTTCCCGAGTGGGATGTGTGTGCGCTTAATGCAGTTAGGTTCTCCCTATCAAATCATGAGAATCATTTGACTTGCTTACACTCTCCTAAACAATGCATTTAAATAATTTAGTGCCCCTCCAAAGGTGTTGCATTACAATAGTAGAGAAGAGATTTAGATGTTGGATAAATTGATTGGTTTTATAAGAATGACTAGAATTTCTGTGAGAAATGTCAAGTGAATAATAATTTCAGCATCCAAAATGTTACCTAGTTCATCTTCCAAATACCTCATCATAGGTTAGAGGAGAAGCATTTGAATAAATAATTTCAATAGATAGTTTTAAAGCACATTCTCCTTCAAATTTTAGATGTTTTTTTTTTTTTGAGTAAAACCGAGGGGGGAAAACCTTGTTGCGTTTCATTAAAAAGAGCTTTAACGAAACAAAACCAAAAGAAGCCATGATACAGTCATGCCTCTCACATATAAATTGCACCCAAAGAAAAGGAAAGAAAAGAAAAAGAAAAAAAATAGAAAAAAACAGAGAACTCCTCCGCCACACTCTTGTTGTGCCACACTTCATCAGTAACTCCTCTCCAAAATGACTCCAAAATTTTCAGAACTCTAGCGCTCCATCCGCAACTCCGCTCCAGAAAGACTCCACAACTCCAGCTGCAACCATCATCTTAACCAACAAAGCTCGTAGATGGATACCCCAAATACAGATCCCATACTACGAGTTGCTTCCTGAAATATCTCTGCTCCTCATTTTCTCCTCTTGTTCACATCGGCTTTGGACGCTTTTTTGGTCTTACAGAGAGACCGCTCTCTGTCTGACGCTCTTATTCTCATTAGACTAATCATATAAACTCGTTCCTCGTTATTATTTCCCAAAGAAATATAACCGAAGCAGTGAGTTTACTTAACGCATGATTCGGCACGTAGTCTAACAAAGTCACTTTAGGTCGTTCTTGATCTCCAGAATAAAAAATCTAGATCTAGTAAAGCGTGTTTTGATCGACCGTTATCGCTCCGATTAAAACTGATATCATTTGATGTTGTTTGGGAAATTAGCACTCCAATACCTTTCTCCTTGGATGCATCATCGCCCTTTCCCGCACTCCAGGTTGGGTCTTGCCCATTGGGGACGTTGTTCGAATCTGCATGACCTGGATTGGTGGCCCCCTCCATTCCATTTGATTTTTCAAAGGGGCGCTGTCCAATCTCTGGTTCAAGCCCACCACCTCATCTTCTAATTCATCAGAAGGAGGCCCTCCAGTGGACGCCAATAGGCTCTCTGGGCCCATCCCTTCAAGGGCGGCCCGCAGCTCTAATCCAATAATCTCATTTCTTTGCTTAACGGGTGTCAGGTCTAGTTCAGTGGGGGGAGACCCGGTACTCGTCCTCAAATTCAAATTTGAAGCTCCTTGAGAGCCTCGCCCAACGGCTACCTCGAGACTCCCCATCGTCCTTTTCTCGATTTCGTTGTCGGACACCTGTACGCCAGTCGTTGGAGGGCTCGAGTCTCTGTCCTCGGAGGACATCACCGCCCTTGTTCGAGGGCTCGAGGCTCTGTCCTCGGAGGACATCTCCGTGCTTGCTCGCAGCGATCCATCTTGGTGGCTCGCTAATGAGGAGACGGCCCCCTCGCAAGGTTGTGCCGGCGTTGAAGCTTCCGGGAACCCAACTCTAACCCTCTCCTGCACTGAGGGGAAAGAGGACCCAAACCTTCTCTCATCCATCTCCTTACCCATCGCCGAGGAAGATCCCTCAAGAGCCAGGACCTGGCTGGAATCCTCCGGTCGGTCAGTCACGGTGGTCTATTGTCTCCTTGATCCCTTGCAGACCACCTCAGCGAAGGTCGACCTGTCCACCTCCACGAAGGTCGGCATGTTCATCTCCAGAGACGATTTTAGCACTAAACGGAGCGCGGTACTCTGACTATCAAAGAGCCCCAATAATCTCTCCTTGGAGATTCTTAACCGCACTACCATCTCGTTCTGACAGTCTACGGCAATGTTTTGTATGGAGTCTCCAGTAGAGTCTCCCACGATCATCGGCGGCTTCTGAGCATCTGGCTTCGCTCTGACCCCAAATTGATACGGGTAGTCTCTGGCCCGATGTTTTGCCTAGCGACAGGCGAAGCAAAGCAACCCCATGGGGCATGCCACTTTCCAGTGGTGCAGTGGTGACAGCCACTCATCATGCCGCGCCCTGATCTGCCGGAGGAGTCCATCCCCTGTACGAACCCCGCCGCCGACTCAACTCGATTCCTTGTCGGCCGTCTCACCTCTTATCCCTTTAGAACTTTGTTAAAGTTGGAAAAGAGTTACATCTCTCTTTGTATGTCAATGTTTGTTTCTGCTCTAAGAAATTTGGAGTTGAGAATTAAGGAGGGGGTGGGTTTTAATAGGCAAAGGCCCTCAGTCCATATAAGTTGTTCAAATTTTAGATGTTGTGAAAAGCATTTGGATTCATCGTATCGCTTGCTGTAATGAGCCACTTTATGATTTCCTCCATGGCTCATTCAAGTTTAACCTATGATCATGATTAACTCCCTCATTTCATCACTTGTAAACATCGGTATGGTGGTTAAAACTCTAAGAATTGGGTCTTTCCAAATGCATGTAGATTCAGATATAAATATGTATGCACATGTATTTAATAATATACTTGCATGTATTCATAGATGCAATGCACATATGATTATGTTCACCAAGGTTGCCGAGGGAACCATCTGAAAATTTCTATTACTTTTTAAACATAGTAGGATCAAAAGCTACATAATTTGATAGCAGAACTCTCAGACGAGTTCTTGTGCACACCAAGCCAGCGATACACATCACCAACAAATAGTCAAAAAAATTCTTATGTTCTGAATATTGATTGCATTTTTACAAGAAATAATGCATTTCCTGTAATCGTTTATTAATTTCTTTTCCTTATGTTCTTTTTCTGAAGAATAAGTAGAATGATATACTACACAATCTGGTTCAATCTGATCAACAGACCATTTACCTTTCAACCTTTATTTTACACAAGTAACAGTCAAACTTATAATGATTGAATATTTTTGTCCTTTTACTTTCGTTGGTGTACACAGCTGCTATTGGGCTACTTACCTGTCGAGAAGGATGCTTGGGAAGTAGAGTTAACGAACAACAGATTGAGATATGCTGATCTAAAAGCAGAACTTCTGGTAAATCCTGTGAGTACTATTTGAGAGGAAACCTTGCATGAGAGCAGTAATCAAATGAATTTCTGTGTGACTGTTTCTTTCCCATGTGCAGTATTTACTTTAAGTTTCACTTGACCTTGGCTGTTTGAGCTATTGGAGCCATTAGTTTCAGATCTCTTTTTGATTAACCTGAATGTTTTGTTTAGCCAGTCAGCGCTCTCGAGAAAGGAGGGAAGATTTTCCTTGAGTGATCAAGTGAGGAAGAGGGATGCAGATGGGCCACTTTATCGGCGTGATCTCTCTAATGGGGATCATCCTCTAAGCGTTGATAGTGCTAGCATTTGGCATCAATATTTCAAGGTGAACAATGCACCATAGAATTTCAGGAATTACATCTCTTGACTTCTAATTGAACTGTACTCCGCAGAATGCCGAGATAGTCGAACAGATTGACCGTGATCTTCAGCGCACTCATCCCGATATAAGTTTTTTTTCTGGGGATTCTGTACTGAGTAAACATAACAAGGTACCTGATGTAAATTCACTTTAACATCTTTACCTGCCAGGTTCTGACAGGGAGCGAATGGGAATATATTTCATGTACAGGGAGCGATGAGAAACATTCTTCTCCTATTTGCAAAACTAAATCCCGCAATTGGTTATGTACAAGGAATGAATGAGGTCCTAGCCCCATTATACTATGTATTTAGAACAGATCCGGATGATCAGAATGCTGTAAGTTGTTCCGTATACTGGTTCATTTTAGCTTCTCATCCTGAGAAATAGGCAAATGGATTGTTTTGATTTCTGCTTTAACCTTAAAGTTATAGTAAAGTTGTTTCCTTAAATTTGGAGTCTGTGAATTATATAACTTACAAGGAGGTTTTTTTCTCTTTATCTATATCCACTAGAGAATCTGAACATGCAAGCATTATGCAGGAATTGCTTGTTTGTGATGCCAAAACATTACGTATTTATCTTCTACTTTGATGATAGCTCAGTACTTGACCATGATTAACAGTACATCTTAATTATCTTTGTGCTTTTTGTGGCTAAGATGGGGTGCAGAGGTTGCACTTAAGTAGAAGATTTGTGTTAAAGGGATGGGAGGGCCACTGAGAGTTCCTTTCCGGTTGGCTAGAATTTGTGGGGTAAAGCTGGGCAATGGACCAATGGCATACACCTTTGACATCATAGGATGGATGATCTGGCCTTCTACAGTACTTCGTGGGGTACAAATTAATGAGAAAGAGGCTGCAGTGTGACTGGGGATCTTTGTGGGAATGATGCACTCCTGATATTTAATTTTTAGTCACAGTCCTATGTATGTACAGTTGGATCTCAGGTTATATCCGCATGGATATGGATCTAGTAGCCTTGTTTGGATCCAATATGGCTTGACAGGCTGAGATATAACTAATCAGAAACAAGAGGGGATGCAATCTTAGTAATAATCAGGAGATATGTAATATTAAAATGATCAGATATCTATTGATCAGAGTAGAGAAGTTCATTTCTTCAGTCATTATGAAGGAATTATTTGAACTTGAATGCCTAGAAGTTAATCAAGCTGTAACAGTGCAGGAATCTGTTAGGTGTAGTTGGTACATAGTTGATGGCAGAAACTCATCCTAGATTATGTTTTGGTTGGAATTCTTCATTTTATTGTTGGTATATATTGTAGTGAATATGAATTGTATAACGAGTGGAGTTGTATTAGTATATGAGTTGTATTAGGGGTAGAATAGGAATTTGAGTAGATTTAGGCTTTCTTGTATCTATAATTATAACTGAGAGGAGAGACTTCAAACTATCTTTCTCTCTCTTCCAAATCTCTGATACTACTTTGACATATATAAAGTACGTGAGAGTGTCAGTTGTCTAGACTCTAGATTATATCCCAATCTGAATCTGACCTCTCAAATTTCATATCTTAATTTCTTTTTGGATTTTGGATCTAATTTATTAATATATTCTGAACCTAAACGTTTCTGTTGTATTTAAAAAGTGGGAGGTTGATGGAAGTACTAAAGACATGACTTGTGTTCTAGGGATAAGCAGCTGTATAATACGAAACTTTTGGAAAATCGCGAGATTTGGCGTAAAGGTTTTGTTGTTGAAATTGGATTTTTTTTTTCTTTGTTTAAAATGAGATTTTGTAAGCTTTCAAGAAAATTTCTTGTATGCGCTTTTGTAGGGCCTCCACAATTATACATTTCTTTATGAGCTTTTGAAGGCTATCAAGAAAATTTCTTGACAAAATCAGTAATCTCTAGCTAGCACATGTTCTTGTCAATTAGGAAGAAATATCTATTTATAAAAGTTTTTTCTAGGCTTTTTCTACTTTGTGCATCTGAAGTGACTTTGTCATAAAGTGAGTTTCTCATTTGATTGTTTTTGTGTAAACGGTGAAGAAAGAACTCCCCCGTGTTCCATTACAGAGATGTTAAAAGAGAACAGATACAATAGCTAGCATACAGCTTAAGCTAATACCCAAAAAAAAAAAAGTTGGGGGGTGGGGGGGGGGGGGGGGGGGCATACAGCTTAAGCTAATACAAAAAAAAAGGGTTTTTTTTTGTGTGTGTGTGTGGGGGGGGTGGGGGGGGGGGGGGGGGGGGTTGGGGTGTGTGGATAGCCAGCATACATGAATGCAATTTCTCATTTGATTGCTACTTCCACCTATATTTAAGAAAGAGCTATGCTTTATGCTCTTGAATCAAAAAATATATAATGGTATTATGTTTCCTCTTTGTTCCAGACAAATGCAGAAGCAGATAGCTTTGCCTGTTTTGTTCGGTTGATGAGTGATTCTGTATATCACTTCTGTCAACAATTGGATAACAGCTCTGTGGGAATTCTCGCTGCACTCTCGCAACTGTCGGATTTGTTGAAGTCCAAGGACGAAGAACTCTGGGAGCACCTTGAGGTTTCCAAGGTCAGATTATGCACCTCTCATGCTTTTATTATGTTTTGAAAAATATACCTGTCATATTGCATTTTTATATACAGGATGCATCCACATGCCCTATACAGTATCAGTAATAAATGTACATAGTATGCACTGTGTCTAATATATCACAGGGCATATTGTGATCAGATTCTGCCTTTTCCTTTTATTTCCGTAGAATGCAAACATATGTTTGCCAGACATTCTGACCTGTCTACTTTCATGTGTAAGCAATTAGTGTTTGGTACGGAGTAGGAAAATTCGGTGTAAAGTTTCCTTGAATCAGTTGAAAGATTACAACGGACTAATGCTCCGACTACAAGGGAGGGAAGATGTTGAGTCTTGAATCTCCCCTTTGTTTAGTGCTGGGTTCTTCAAGTGGCGGTGGAAAGTGAATCTTGTTTTCCGTTGACCGGGTGAACGTCAGGAACTTCTGGGGGTCTTCTCTTCGGTTGGCGGACGGAGTAACACAGCTCTGTCGACCAAAATCTCAAAGAGATTGTAGGTAAAGATTAACTTGTACGCAGCAAGTTAGTTGAAGAGTTGGACTCTCTTTCCTTCTCTGTAGAAGCTCTCAAGTCAAGCTCTTTTCTGATCTCTCTAAAAAAAATCCGACCCCTTCTCCATAGCAACGGGGCTATTTATAGAGGTTTCAGGAGCGAACGTGCCTCCTAAAAACACTCCATAATGGGGGTTAACTTTCCTCGTTATGTGGGCCGTGATTGACCCTATAACCAGGACGGTTACAACTGAGACGCGGGTTTCGACCCACGCGCCTTGGTGCTGCTGAGACGCGGGTTTCGACCCACGCACCTTGGTGCGGTAGTGCTGGCTGAGACGCGGGTTTCGACCCACGCGCCTTGGTGCTGCTGAGACGCGGGTTTCGACCCACGCGCCTTGGTGCTGCTGAGACGCGGGTTTCGACCCACGCGCCTTGGTGCGGCAATGTTGGCTGAGACGCGGGTTTCGACCCACGCGCCTTGGTGCTGCAGTGCTGGCTGAGACGCGGGTTTCGACCCACGCGCCTTGGTGCGACAATGTTGGCTGAGACGCGGGTTTCGACCCACGCGCCGTGGTGCTGCAGTGCTGGCTGAGACGCGGGTTTCGACCCACGCGCCTTGGTGCTGCTAAGACGCGGGTTTCGACCCACGCGCCTGGGTGCGGCAGTGGTGGCTGAGACGCGGGTTTCGACCCACGCGCCTCAGTGCTGCAGTGCTGGCTGAGACGCGGGTTTCGACCCTCGCGCCTCAGTGCTGCAGTGCTGGCTGAGACACGGGTTTTGACCCTCGCGCCTTGGTGTTGCAGTGCTGGCTATGATTAGCCCTGCGTCTGGAGTTTTGGGACTCTGCTTTTGAAGACTTGTCTTCAATGATTTTTTTAGACAGCCTACAGAATCCCCTCCAAAGTTTTCGATATTCCGCGGTTGGCTGGGACGGATTTCGAAATACTTTGGACTTTAGCTGAATTCGCCCTTCTCGTGGTTGGACTGACAATGCTCTGAGCTTGATCTTATCTGGACCATGGTCTTCGTGAGTGTACTGTGGAACCCTTTGAAGCCGCCAGAAATGATCGTGGTGAGTGTCTAGATACACAGTCTAAACTTTCCCGATGCTTTGAGTTTGTCGTTGGTGTACTTTAAATCAGGGGCGGGCAGTCGTTTGCTGGTGCCAGTGTACTGTTGAACTGAATTGCAGAAGTAAGGACTGAATGCCAGTTCTGTGGACGCAGGGGGTACCACTGTTTTAAAGAAGATTCGCGCCTTCATACTTTGATGCGAAATGATCTGAAAATACACTGTATAAAACCCGATGAGGTTATCACTTTAAATCTGAGGGGCGGGACTTTGGCTGTTGGTCAGAAGTAAGGATGAAAGGGTGCGTCCATCGAAGGGACGCATCTTTAGAGATGAAGACGCGACATCTTTAGAGATGAAGACGCGAATCCGTGCCATGAGTACGCTGCCACGTCTCCCGTAGAATTGAGGGGACATCTACTTTTTGGCGTGCGAACTTCACGCTGCATTTAATACGCTGTCCACGCGTCAGGCGGTAATTAGGCGTCGAGCCAAGCGCCGCGTATCTTTGCGAATCACCTGTGCCTATAAAAGGCAACAGTCTTTCAAGAGTCATCATTAGACTCTCCTTCGTCTTCGTGTGCATCTGTTAGGGTTTTGAGAAAGGAGCTTCCTTTGTTCTCTTTACTTCATCTAACACCGGATCTTTGATTCGCAATGGCACCAAAGGCCAAGCAAACTGCTTCATCTTCACGCGGTCGTCGCTGAGACTCAAAGGGGCGGTTCCTCCATGCAGGAAACCCCTATTTCAAGTATAAAGCCATCGGACTTGATTTCCACCATTAAAAGGGTTTATAGAGTTCTTTGAACTCTTAAACCCCTCTTTTAAAATTGACCCGCCAACGCGGGCTCGAGCCCATGTTTGATCTTCAGACGCGGCTTTTGAGTCGATAAATAAGGCGCAGGTTTACTGACCCTTGTTGCTTTTATCTGCTCGAATCCGCGTCTGCTTGTTGAACACAGGGCCCCAGTGAGCCTTGCGTTTCAAGTTCAACACTTAGAATGTTTCTAAGTATGAAAGATTCGGACGCAGATTTCTTATGACTCTTGCGTCTTGTGAAATCAGACGCTGGTCCTCATGAATCTTGCGTCTGAGTTCAAGTACTTAGAGATTTTTCATAAGTCTTGGATTTTCAAAACGCGGGCTCCATGCCAGCCTCACGATCGCAGATTTTGATGATTTCCGCGTCTGGGTTTACTTTTGCGTTTGAGTTGTGAACACTTAATCATTTCCTTCAGATTTCTGATCAAGTGTTGTTTTCTTTTTGCAGTGCGATATTCCGCCGATCCTCTCTCCAAGAAGTGTCACTTCGGGCACGTAGGTGGTGCTGACCGCAACTTAACCTTCGTGTTGCAAAGGACTGCTCCTGTGACCGCCGACAATCCGAAGGAGCGAAGGGAGAGGCTCTCCAAGGTCGACATGGCGACATTCCGGGAACTTATGACTGACACAGAATTTAAGACGGATTCGCGCATTCCATTGAAGAAACCCGTCTTCTTCTTTGGGGACAATATTGGCGAGGGTGGTTACGTCTTGCATGATGGCGATTACAAGTGGCTCCGCCAGATAGGGGGTAGGAAATTCTTTCTTCCAAATATGGAGAGAATGTACCATCTATCCTATCTCCAGCACATGTCTGTCCCTCGGGCAATGGAATGGGAGCTTGCCCGATCTGTCCCCAGTGTCTCGCTCGGCATCCTGGGTGCCAGGAATGTACACACCGCCGGTCATGGAAGGGAAGTTTTTAGCCTGTTTCCTGGACTACTCAGGTTTGATTACCCAGTAGGGGAAACCCCTCAGCTCAGCACTACCTTTATTAATCAATTCATGAAGGTAGGGGGTGATTTTCCCTCTGACTTCCGCCCGCTCGGGTGGATTCATTCCACTGACAAGTACTGGTGGGGCAAGATGGTCAGCTTTGTCCTCACCGAACTCGGAGGTCTATTGGACCAAGTGGGACTGTACCAAGCGGTCAGGGCTGTGCAATATGGCATCCCACAGAATTCCCAAAATTTCTTTGGGATCCTGGAGCACTACAACCCTTTGACGGGGACGTTCTTCACCTCGGTTGGAGAAATGGGGCTCGCCCTGCATGAATTATATGAAGTCTCGGGGCTGGTAATGGGAGATGCTCCTTATGAGGAATACGTCCCCACCTCTGAGGAGCTTCATCTCTTGAAGAAAGAGTGCCCTCGTGTATATGAGACCTACTGAGAAGTGCTATGTCATTTCCACATCTGCGGCCAAATAACCTCCTGGAAGACTAGGGGAGTTAATGAAAACACTGTTAACGGTTTAATGTTAACCTAACAATGTTTTTAGGTAGACTTGTTGTTCTGTTAAGGAGAATCACAAGTGAGACTAGATTCACGGGGGATCTAGGAAAGTTTTTACCGTTAGAGGTGTGATATTAACTTAACGGGTTGAAGGTCGTCTTGTCAGAAGTGTGATGTTAACTTGACAAGAATGTGAGTCAGAGGTGTGATATTAACTTGACTCAGAAGCATTTCAGCTTTCATTTGGGAAAACTGAAAGTGTCACTGTCATAGGTGTGATGTTTAACTTGGCAGTGAGGGTAATGCTAGAGGTGTAATTTTGAACTTGGCATTGGTCATCTCGCTTTAACAAGGAAGTCAGAGGGAAAGTCATGGCCTTAAGTGTATTGTTAAACTTAGCAATGACTTGGACGCTAGAGGTGTAGTATTAAACTTAGCATCGTTCATTTCAGCTTCGATATGGAAGTCTGAGGGAAAAATGGCTGTCAGAGGTTTAACATTGAACTTGGCATCAACTTGATTACTGTTAGAAGTGTAATATTAACTTAACAGTAATTTGTCAGAGGTGTGGTATTAACTTGACAAAATTGGTTTGCGATACGAGCAATTTGAGGACCTGTCATTCTATTGATGAGAATTGACAAGTGAAGTTTGAAGAGCCAGAGGTATAGTGTTAACTTGGCAAATTTGAAGGTTTGTTACTCCATGTAGAGTTGACAAGCAAAGTTTGTACTCGATAAGGAATATTGAAAATTTTTATTACCAGAGGTATAGTGTTAACGTAGCAAAGATTGTATTTTGTAGACCTACCATTCTGTGGATGAGAATTGGTAAGGGATTTTTAGAGGAAAGAGTGGAACTACATCCACTTAGGATTTTTAGCAAACCCTCAGCTATCAACGGATTTGAGGTGCCTTTACCAACTACCGTTTGAGTTGGGCAAGCCATGCTATTCCCATCAGCATGATGAGTTGTCGAAGACTTATGTTGGGCTTAAAAGCCAACATTTTCCTCTGTCCTTAGCCGTCGGAGGCGTCGGATGTTAATGAAGATGGGAACATTAGAACCCAGGGTTTTTAGCAAACCCTCAGCTATCAACGGATTTGAGGTGCCTTTACCAACTACCGTTTGAGTTGGGCTAGCCATGCTATTTCCCTCAGCATAGTGAGTTGTCGAAGACTCATGTTAGGCTTAGAAGCCAACATTTTCCTCTATCCTTAGCCGTCGGAGGCGTCGGATGTTAATGAAGATGGGAACATTAGAACCCAGAGTTTTTAGCAAACCCTCAGCTATCAACGGATTTGAGGTGCCTTTACCAACTACCGTTTGAGTTAGGCTAGCCATGCTATTCCCCTTAGCATGATGAGTTGTCGAAGACTTATGTTGGGCTTAGAAGCCAACATTTTCCTCTATCCTTAGCCGTCGGAGGCGTCGGATGTTAATGAAGATGTGAACATTAGAACCCAGGGTTTTTATCAAACCCTCAGCTATCAACGGATTTGAGGAGCCTTTACCAACTACCGTTTGAGTTGGGCTAGCCATGCTATTTCCCTCAGCATAGTGAGTTGTCGAAGACTTATGTTGGGCTTAGAAGCCAACATTTTCCTCTATCTTTAGCCGTCAGAGGCGTCGGATGTTAATGAAGATGGGAACATTAGAACCCAGGGTTTTTAGCAAACCCTCAGCTATCAACGGATTTGAGGTGCCTTTACCAACTACCGTTTGAGTTGGGCTAGCCATGCTATTCCCCTCAGCATAGTGAGTTGTCGAAGACTTATGTTGGGCTTAGAAGCTAACATTTTCCTCTATCCTTAGCCGTCGGAGGCGTCGGATGTTAATGAAGAAGCTCTTCTTGTTTTGATCAGAGGTGTACTTTTAACTTGATCAGAGGAGTACTATTAAGGATAGTACTTCTTCAAGAATCTGCCATTGATCGGCATCATGAGTGTATTGCCATTTGAGGTTATGAGGCGATATGATTCATTTGAGTAGACTGACTCTACTACAAATGGTCCCTCCCATTTTGGCTGGAATTTCCCTTTTGTCTTATGTGTCATCACCATAGGTCTTCTGGCAGCTAAGACAAGATCGTCTTTCTTGAAAGTGCGTACTTTAACTTTCTTGTTGAAGGCTCTGATAATCCGGGCTTGATAAAACTCGATTTGTTGTTGGGCCTGCAGATGTTTGTCATCTAAGGCTTCCAATTCTTGGAGTCGCTGTCGATGCTTCTCCTCATTTGTCATCTCTGCTGTCAGGGCGACGCGTAGAGATGAAATTTGGATTTTCAGTGGAAGCACGGCTTCACACCCGTATACCAAAGAGAATGGCGTAGCTTTAGTTGGGGTTCGCACAGTTGTGCGATAGGCCCATAAGCATTCACCTAGCCTGTCGTCCCAGCCACGTTGACTTTTCGAGACGAATTTCTTGAGAAGTTTGCCGATGGTCTTGTTGAAAGCTTCTGCGAGACCATTAGCGCGGGGTAGTATGTCGTTGAGGACACACTCTGGATTCTGAACTTAGCGCAGAACCTCTGGAAAGCCTGACTGATGAATTGGGGTCCATTGTCATGGACAATTCGCTGAGGTACCCCAAAACGGTAAATGACGTGATATTTAACGAATTTGATCACATTAGATGACTTCACCTCCTTCAAAGGGATGGCCTCAGCCCATTTGGAGAAGTAATCAGTTATGGCTAAGATAAACCGATGTCCTTTTGATGATGGTGGGCTAATAGGGCCAACTACATCCATCCCCCACATCTCAAATGGCTAGGTAAAAGTCGTAGAGTGAAGGTATCCTGGTGCTTGATGGATGAAATCGCCATGCACTTGGCAGGCGTGACATCTCTTGGCATAAGTGATGGCGTCGGCAATCATCTTAGGCCAATAGTATCCCAACCTTTGGAGTCGATATGCCAGTTTTGGGCCAGGTTGATGGGCTTCACACATGCCGTCATGGGCTTCTTTCAACACCCCCTGTGCCTCTTTTTGTGAAAGGCAGCGGAGCAAGATCCCGTCGTGCGATCGACGATACAGTGTTCGCGTAATCGCATTGTAGTAGAATTTGGGGGCTTTCCTTCGAATGGCAGCCGCTTCTTTGGTGTCCTCAGGCAGGATGCCGTACAAGACGTAATCAATATAGGGGAATCGCCAGTCTCTAGGCTCTGGACCGGTTGACGACTCGAGAACTTTTTTGCCTCGACAATCTCCTGTTAGCTCCTGGTAGTCCTCAAGAGCAAGTCTCGGGCAATATAGGTCATGACTGTGGACAAATATTTTCTCTACCACTCCAGCTGGAAGAGGTAAAGAGGCAGCGAGAGACGCCAGTGCATCTGCATACGCATTTTGCTTGCGTGGCACATGGTCAATGTAAAAGTTGGTGAACTTCTCGGCCATGTAGACAGTTGCGTTGTAATAGGGTACTAGGTCTTCATGTCTGACTTCGTACTCTCCACGAACCTGGCTGACGATGAGCTTGGAGTCACCATATGCCTCGAGATTTTTAACGCCAATCTCATCGGCGAGTTGCATCCCAATCAGAAGGGCATTGTACTCCGCTACATTGTTGGAGCAAGGTTCAGTTAACGAGACAGCTCGAGGAATCACATAGTTCTGTGGGGAGACGAGTACTGCTCCTACTCCTGCCACTATGTGTCCTTTTGGGCTTGTTCTCGATGCACCATCAAAGAAAAGTTGCCACACCTGCCTTTCAAAGGATGTCTGGGTCAGGCAGGCTTCAGCGACCTCGTCTGGGAGATCCTCGTAAAGTTTGGCTGCCCTCGGATCTGGATGCTCGGCCAGAAAATCCGCCACCGCTTGTCCTTTAATGGCCTTTTGTGGTAAAAAGTGCATTTCATATTGGGATAGCAATATGGCCCATTTTGCCAATCGGCCATTTAACGATGAAGGCTTTGTCATGAGTAACCTCAAGGGGTTGACTTTTGATATGACGTTTATTGTCTGGCCTACCACATAGTGTCGCATTTTCTGAATAGCAAACACCAATGCCAAACATTCCTTCTCGATCGGGTTGTACCGATGTTCGGCTCCGATCATTGTTCTACTCAAATAGTAGATTGCTTGCTCTCGTCCTTGATCATCATTCTGAGCTAGTAGAGCTCCTAAAGAATGATCCATCGCTCGGACGTAGATCAGGAAAGGTTTTCCGGATACCAGAGCTGCAAGGACTGGTGGTCGTGTGAGGTATTGTTTAATTTCCTCAAATGCTTGTTGGCAAGCGTTATCACAAATGAACGAAACACCTTTCTTCATTAATTTGGTGAAGGGTTGGCATCTTCCGGAGAGATTTGAGATAAACCTGCGGATGTACGCCAATCGTCCTTGCAATCCCCTGAGCTCTTTGAGATTTCTCGGAGGTTGCATCTCCTGGATAGCGCGAACCTTTTCTGGGTCCAAATGAATTCCTATGGAAGTCACTACAAACCCTAGGAATTTTTCACTGGCCACTCCCAGGAAGGATTTGGCGGGGTTCATTTTCAATTGATGGGCCCGCATGATGTCGAAGACAACCTTTAAATCAGTTAAATGATCACCTTTAGCGTGGCTTTTTACTACGATGTCGTCAACATAGCATTCCACCGTTTTGCGCATGTGTTTGTGGAAAATGGCATTCATGGCCCTTTGATACGTTGCCCCTGCATTCTTCAGTCCGAAGGGCATGGCAGTGTAACAGTATACCCCCAGTGGTGTCCTGAAAGAGGTATGCTTTTCATCATCAGGATACATTTTGATTTGATTATATCCTGAGAATCCATTCATGAAGGACATTCGCTCGAATCCACATGTGTTGTCAATCATGACATCTGTGATTGGCAGTGGGAATTCATCCTTGGGGCAGGCCTCGTTTAGATCACGAAAGTCGATGCAGATTCGGATCTTTCCGTTCTTTTTAGCAACGGGGACGATGTTGGCTACCCAATCAGAATGTTGTTCTTCCCTAATGAAGCCAGAGTCTATAAGCTTTCTGACTTCTGACTGAATTGCCTCCATCATTTCTGGACGGAACCGTCGCTGTTGTTGTTTGACGGGCTTTACGTCTGTATTAATGTTGAGGCGGTGCATAGCCACTCGAGGATCAAGTCCAGGCATGTCTTCATAATTTCAGGCGAAGACGTCTATATATTCTTGTACAAGAG
Source organism: Agave tequilana (assembly GCA_038442645.1). Classification (NCBI taxonomy): domain Eukaryota; kingdom Viridiplantae; phylum Streptophyta; class Magnoliopsida; order Asparagales; family Asparagaceae; genus Agave; species Agave tequilana. The sequence continues at coordinate 260,371 of JAVJIF010030088.1, read as the reverse complement.
ATATTAGACCCTTTTTCTCCGAAGGTGACAGGCCTTCGCTTATGAAGATGGGCTTAGGGTTAGCCTCATCTCCTAGATTGATCTGGACAACCTTATCTTCTGTTGGCGGCTCGCGTTGTTCGAAGTGAGTATCCCAAAAATTGTTCAAGTGTTGGATCCAAGGATTTGCATCGGATTGGATCATTTCTTCCTCTCTGTCTTCCAGATGGCTTGTTGAAACCATATTTACTGAAAGTTCTCTGAAGATGTTGCCGACACTAGCATCTGATTCCCACGAGGACGTGCCCGATGAGCAATCATGACCCAATGTCTCTTCAGAGTCAGAGGCTGATGGGATCGGAGTTGACACATAGCCTAACCCCCTGTGAGTCCGATGATAATAATCAGGGGTTTTCCCTTTCGGCACAAAAGATCGGAGTAGCGTTCTCCTTCCTTTGCCGAAGTTCAACCCTGGTCCGCTTGTCAGATCATACCCCATGTTTTTCATCATTCTGAGTGCCTTTGGCTCATAATGACCGAACTGAGGGGATTCCTGCTCGCCTTCTGATTCTTTACGGGTCATTGGTTCGGATTCAATTCGTCCGAAAAGAATTGGTCTTTGGCCTTTCCGTCTCGCTGGAACCATAAATATTGATTCTTGCGCATCGCCGGCATCTCGACATGTTTCGAAGGACGATTTCACCGGTACATGCAATGATGTCAAAGCATCCATTGCCGACCAGAGATCGTCATCCACTTCGGTACTAGTGTCTAACGGCACTGAATCAGATGCAAACACAGAGAAATACGCCAGATCTAAGTCTTCATTAATATACCATCCGCCTACATCATCGGAGGTATTATCAACATCGGGCTTATTAATGCCCGTTACAAGTGGATCTAGTTCCCACATGCACTCCTCTTTTTCCGGCTCGGTGTCGGCTTCATTACCAGAATCGGGCTCCTCTGGTTGCGGGATTTCATCTGTTTTCACAGATTCCTGATATAGGAGAGAATCGGTGAAATAATTCTCAACTCCCTTGAACGGATGCCTTTCGGCAATCAACGTTCGCACCTTTCCACTCTCGTCGATGTATTTCATGACTTGGTGGAGAGTAGAGGGAACGATAGAATTATGATGAATCCACGGTCGTCCCAACAGCAAGTTGTAGGAGGTGTCAGTATCTATGACGTAGCATGTCACCTCCGACCTTAGGTCCCCAATCTGGCATTTGAGCTTGACCTTCCCCATTGGACGGGTACTATTGGCATTGAACCCATAAATAGTAGTCTGGGTGGCGCTCAAACGGTGAGTAGGAATCCTAAGATGTTGCATGACTCGACGAGGCATAATGCTCAATGCGGACCCGGGATCTACCTGAATGCGGTTCACCTCAGATGATCCAATATACCCTGCGAAGTAAAGGGGTCGATCATGTTTCCCTTTAACTTGCATATCATCTGCCGTGAAGGTGATGCAGGGAACATTTTGGGAGGTATGGAGGCAGTCATCTACATCTTCCTCCTTTGGTCCGATCGGCACCTGGGTCATGAAAACCTCAGCATTAGCCAAGGCCTCTTGTAGAGCTTCTCTGGTCGACTTCGATAGCCTAAGAAGCTCATAAAGAGTAATCCGGGCCGGGATGTTGGCCAGTTGAGTCAGGACATCAAAGCGGTAAGGTGTTGTGGATCCTTTCACTATGTCTTTCGAAAGAACTCTGAAAAATCGAAGCTCTTTCTGTTTCTCCACAGGTTGCTTTGTGGAGGGCTTGGCTGACTCTGCAGCGGGTCTTGGAGGAGTTACCGCCATTTCGTCATACTTTTTCAAATATGACTGCCCTGAACGGGTTTCCGCCACCAGTTGACTGGGTTCTGTGGCTAGAGCTATCGTCTCCTCTTCTGAGTCGGTCAGTGAGGGAACATCAGTCTCCGCTTCCCGAGAAGAGGCACATACCACATTACAGGATGAAGCCTTAGTTTTGCCTTTGGACTTCCTGCTGGTCACAGTGGTCCATTACTGGCTATCCACAAGGTCGGGATGAACCCACATGACTTCTCCCTGAGGTGTGAAAACGGGTATCAGGCCCTTCTCTTGCTGTTGGTGAGGGTCTGTGTTGACCATTCTCAGCTCTCCTCTTGGGACAGGGACTACTCCAGAGGGTGTTGGAGGTTGCCTTCCAAACTGGAGGAATGACGTCATATTGGCCGCCACTTCTGCTCTGGACGGAGTTTTAATACCTCCGCGTCAATCAGAGCCTGAAGGATGTCCTTGAAGACATAACAGCTCTTGGTGGGGTGTCCCAACATCCTGTGATACATGCAGTAGTTGGGATTATCGGTTTTACCGACTTCTTCAGGGCGCCTAGCTTCAGGAAGCTTCAGTCGGTTGCTCTTGTTGAGTGGTTTGAAGAGCGAGTCGACATGTTCATCCTTGAAGGAATACTGCTTGTTGGCACGTGGTTGGCTTGAAGAGCCACTTCCCTTGACTGGTTGAGGTTTGACAGGGGATTTGGTCTCTGCTACCAAGTTATCCTTTCGTTTGGCTTGGAGGGATGTGTCTAGCGCACGCCTCGTTGACCTTTCAGGTCTGGGTTTGTTTTCTTCTGCCCTGACCCGAGCGACGATTTCTTCAGCCTGTTCACCTTGTTGGATCAACTGCTTCCAGGTGCGGCTTTCGGCAACTCCTATTTGGGTAAGGAGCGAAGTTTGGAGATTGTGGCGGCATGTTTCCACCAGGGTGACCTGGGTCATACCGCTTGGACATCGGAGTGCTACGTTCCGAAATCTTTCTACGAAAGACTTAACGGACTCTCCCTTTCGCTGCTTGGTGGCTAAAGGGGTAGGCATGTTGACCTCCGAGTCATCTTCAAAGAAGCGCGTTAAGAAGAGCTTCTCCAAGTCGCCGCAATTCTTGATGGAACCCTCTGGGAGCTTCATGAACCATTCAAAGGCAAGCCCTTTTAGGGTGCTGATGAACAAGCGTGCCAGAATGGCATCATTATCTACCACATTCCCTGTTTGGGATTTAAAGTAGTAGATATGTTGGTTCGGTGAACCTTTCCCATCAAATGCTTGGAGGGTTGGAGTCTTGAACTTGGGCGGGTATGGAACCAGGTCCCACTCGGTCGGATATGACCGGACCACTCCTGCTTCTTGGAGGCCTTTCCGGTTGGTAAGGGCCTCAAGACGTTGCTCCAACTGATTCATTCTTTTAGAATGAACCTTTCTCTGGTCTCGGTCGTCCTTTTCCTGCGACGAGGATTTAGACGAACCAGAAGTAAGTTGCTCTTCCTCCTCTACGTGTACAGAAGATGAGCTTTCCCCCTCTTTTCGTTTGCCTTTAGACTTCTTAGAGGAGGCTTTGTTAGTTGATTTCCTCTTGTCTTCAAGCAACTGTGCGAGCATCTGCTTGAGGGAGTCGATAGATTCTTGCTGAGCACGAATCATCTCGAATTGTTCCTTCTGGACCTGGGCTTGCTGCTCCAAGCGCCTGACGGTCTCCTCAGGAGTGCTGGTCATGTATATAAAGGCCTCTTTCTCCATAGAAGAGTTTGAAGCCTGTGACTCTGCAATAGCGGAATGCGAGCATTCACCTCAATGCCCCTGGCTAGAGCATTGTAGTCAATTGGGGGAATTGCCCCGGTTCGGGTGCGAGTGTGTCGGTACACTCCTACCGGTTCTGTGTCAGATTCATCATCGGAACTGACTGCAGGTTGTTTTCCCCTGCTCCTGCTCGCCATGTTTGCAGTGAGCTCTGGATATTCAGTGTCAGAGAAAATCCTCCTCCTGTGAGAACGACTTCTCTTAGCTGATCGGGGAATCAGGGTCAGCTGTCTAACTAGAGACTGCTGGTTTGCACCTGAACTGCAACGGCACTCAGAAAGCATCGTGATAAGCCGTTGGCAGCAACATGACGAAGTGATTTGATTAGCACTTCTTTTCTTTGTCAAATAATCTCTCAGATCCGTGGAAGGAGGATCAAAGAGATTAGCCTCGCAATGTCGAGGGCGGGAGGCATCCTTGCTGCGTACAGCCAGGACGCGTGATTTAGAGACGCGGTTCTCGCGTCGTGGCTTCAGGATGCGCGTCTGACGTCTCTGCTGAGAAGAGACGCGACTATCGCGCTGCTAGTTGTTGCGTCGGGGCAGAGACGCTTGAGAGATGCAGGGCAGCTGGGCCCCATGCCTAGAGGAGCGTGCCTCTTGTACTCGACGAGGCGCGCAAGCTTCGCCTTGGCGTCTGGGGAGTGGGGCTTCAGAGGGGCCAACTTGGTGAACCTCACGTTAGGGTTGCCAAACGCGGATTTCGCGTGCCGGATGTGGCGTAGCAGAGACGCCAGTTTGAACTTTGCGTCCTGACTCAGTTGGACGATCAGTTGTTCCAACTTGCAGTTGACGCGCACGCCTCCTCTGTCGGCGCTCAGCGTTCCGGTTACGTCGTGGGGGTTGAGAGAAACCAACGACGGCCTGGTGCTGAGGAAGAGGATGGATTGCTGGACACTAGAGAACTTGACCACGCGGGTCTCCTGAAAGACGTTGGCGCGGGTGTCACGCATGGCGTGATTGGCCACGACATCCCTCACAGCAGCTGCCTCTGAGAGAGGCTCAGAGCGGACTTCGGGGCAAGTCCCCGTAGAGACCCTGCGGTAGGCGCGGGCCTTTGGGCTCTTGGAGCCGGAAGAGAGGAACTCTTCATACTTTGCCTGGTCGAATTCGACGACGAGCGATTTGACCGTTTTCCCCTTGTAGAGGACGTCACCTTGCGCCACAACCTGTTCGTCAGTAACGAAAGTAGTCCCCAGCGGAGACGCCATCTCTTGTTTGGTACGGAGTAGAAAAATTCGGTGTAAAGTTTCCTTGAATCAGTTGAAAGATTACAACGGACTAATGCTCCGACTACAAGGGAGGGAAGATGTTGAGTCTTGAATCTCCCCTTTGTTTAGTGCTGGGTTCTTCAAGTGGCGGTGGAAAGTGAATCTTGTTTTCCGTTGACCGGGTGAACGTCAGGAACTTCTGGGGGTCTTCTCTTCGGTTGGCGGACGGAGTAACACAGCTCTGTCGACCAAAATCTCAAAGAGATTGTAGGCAAAAATTAACTTGTATGCAGCAAGTTAGTTAAAGAGTTGGACTCTCTTTCCTTCTCTGTAGAAGCTCTCAAGTCAAGCTCTTTTTTGATCTCTCTAAAAAAAAATCCGACCTTCTCCATAGTAACGGGGCTATTTATAGAGGTTTCAGGAGCGAACGTGCCTCCTAAAAACACTCCATAATGGGGGTTAACTTTCCTCGTTATGTGGGCCGTGATTGACCCTATAACCAGGACGGTTACAACTGAGACGCGGGTTTCGACCCACGCGCTTTGGTGCTGCTGAGACGTGGGTTTCGACCCACGCGCCTTGGTGCGGCAGTGTTGGCTGAGACGCGGGTGTCGACCTACGCGCCTTGGTGCTGCAGTGCTGGCTGAGACGCGGGTTTCGACCCACGCGACTTGGTGCGGCTGAGACGCGGGTTTCGACCCACGCGACTTGGTGCGGCTGAGACGCGGGTTTCGACCCACGCGCCTTGGTGCGGCAGTGCTGGCTGAGACGCGGGTTTCGACCCACGCGCCTTGGTGCTGCTGAGACACGGGTTTCGACCCACGCGCCTCAGTGCTGCAGTGCTGGCTGAGACGCGGGTGTCGACCCACGCGCCTCGGTGCTGCAGTGCTGGCTGAGACGCGGGTGTCGACCCACGCGCCTCGGTGCTGCAGTGCTGGCTGAGACGCGGGTTTTGACCCTCGCGCCTCGGTGCTGCAGTGCTGGCTATGATTAGCCCTGCGTCTGGAGTTTTGGGACTTTGTTTTTGAAGACTTGTCTTCAATGATTTTTTTAGACAGCTTACATTTAGTATATAACCTGAAGCTTATAGCAATAACACCGATGTTCAATCTAACTCCATTTACTCACACTCTTCTATATTGTTTCACATTTTAGTTTACATATTAACATGTTCTCTGAGATCGTGTGTGACCTATACTTAATTTGCTTTTTCCATAGTCAAAGGGGAAAAGATATGCAGATGCATGACTAGGCTCCGTGCGCTTGTAAACATCTATAGTTAAGTTCCAGAAAGTTGTTCCATAACAGCAGCCAAGTTCATATATCATGTGAATTGGCTTGAAGTAAATGAGAAGTTTAGGTATTGAATTGTGGTACAATTGCCATAAACTGATTAGGCCAGCCACCTGAAGTTTGTTGTGTGTTTGTTAACAGAGTGTGTTAGTAGGATCTTATGTGTTGAGGTCAAAAAAGCCTCATTTCAAGATTATGTTCTCTTATGCTCATGTATTTGTAACATCTCTCACAAACCAACTAACTTCTAATATTAGAAAATCATGTTTCAACGGAAAATTTATGTTACCGTGTGAACACAGTTTCAGATACATTGTGTTTGATTGAGCCCATGTAACTTGGATGATTCTTCGTCTTCTTCTTTTTCTTTATTTAAGCACAGGTAAAAGTGCAGTTCTATGCATTCCGCTGGATCACTCTGCTATTAACTCAGGAATTTGAATTCCATTCCATCATTAGGATATGGGACTATCTTCTCAGCAATCCTATGGGGGTGCAGGTAGAGGTTCGATATATTTTTCCTTGGTGATATAACACGCGCAAAAGGGAAACTTATGCTAATATATGTCTTACAAATGCATTGCGAGTTTTATAGAAGATGCTGCTGATAGTCTGTTGCGCCATGTTGCTGAACGTCAGGCGTGAGCTTTTGAATGGTGACTTCGTGTCGAATCTCAAGCTCCTTCAGCACTATCCTCAAACCGAGGTGGAAAACATATTGGATGCGGCTCGGAGGATAACTCCGCCGTCATGGTCTCCTCAACCCGGTTGGTTGGTTCAGCCAGCTGATGGATCTTCATACTCGTCAAAGAAGGATTAATGGTGATTTCTGTGGGCATCGTTTAAGTGTTTGCTGTGGGTTGTTCTTTTGAGAAAATAAAACTGTGTGAGTGTGTGGACAGAGTTTCGACTATTGCGTGGAAATTACTAGAGATGTATGATTGTGCTTCATGCTACAAGCCAAAACGAACAGAGAGTTCGCAAGGCTAAAAAGGATTTGGATCCGAGTCTTTTTCATTGCATTCGTGTCTCAACTACCTGACCATGGTAGTTGGCCGATCCTGATGGGTCAGAGAAATGAGGTGGGTCCCGCCTTATCGGAATCTTGAAAGTCGTGTCAGTACCTACGTGGGTGGTCAGTACCTACGTGCACCCACATTCTCATGTCACCCAATAGTCTACGAGGGTTGTTTTTTGATGCCGTGCTCGAGTTTGCCTCAGGCTGTAGTGATTCAATGAGACCCAACAACAAGAAGCCTGTAGATGTGTGTGTGTGTGTGTGTGTCTGTGTGTGTGTGTGTGTGTGAGAGAGAGAGAGAGAGAGAGAGAGAGAGAGTAGTTGAGGCACAATTCTGTGTGGCTGTGGAGGGAACTGGCAGTTAGCAGTCTGCTTCCATTTATCACCTCACCACATAACCTTAAGGAGCTGGGGCGTCATTTTAGAACATTAGTCTTCTGATTGGAGTTGCTCAAATTTTTATATATTCAAAGATCAATCATGTGTCTAGTCCGATGGAAGACTATTTATTCGCTCAAATTCCAATATAACTTTCATGTGATGGGTGCTAAGTGATGCTGTCACACTGCCACTTTTTTCTGTGCCAACACGAGTTGCCTCTAGCACGTGGCAGCTTCCGATCCAATTCAAGCCTCTAGTAGTGTTTGCATTTTGAGTGGTGTAACATAATTAAATTTTAGTTTTAAGTCACCACAAAATTGCTAGTAGCTTGCGCAATTTTGTATGTTTTAAAGATGAGCTGTTGTGTAATGTACCTTTTAGATCATATTCAAACTCACGATGTTTCACGAGATAAGGAAATATTATTTGAGCTACTAAGTTAGTAAATAATGATATATTATTTTAATAGATACAGTGATCATTGACTCGCATTCGTCGAATATTATTTAATTGAATTTATATGAAGGAAGCACACCACAAAATGGTCCTGGTTCTAGGAATCTAGAAGGAGATGGCAGATTCAAACGATCGCAATGAGCGCAAAATCTCATGTGCCATGATCTTTAATATGCAAAATAAAATTATTAATAAACTTTGCTTCTCTAGATTTCATCAATGATGCAAAATAAAATAATTTGTCACTGAGCGATGGATGGAAGTGAAGTGGGAAATGTAAGGTTGCCGACAATCTATCTGTATTTGATTTTGTATTCATCTTTGAATACGGATATTCGTTCACTTGAATATATCTAACATATATAATTATACTGAATGTTTGAAAGCACCTATTTTTTTTTTAAATATCAATTTATACATTGTTTTTTATTTTAGTTTTGAAAAGAAAAACTCATGCAGTTTTTTATTAGTTTATGATTCTATCTGAATTTGATTCGAGTTCAAAGTCACAGCGGATTAGAATATAAGAACTAAAAATTATATTTTTCAAGTTAAATTCGAGAAACAGTATGATTTTAAGTAAGCATTTTTTTCATAAGAATTCTGGAGTTCAAATCTAGTTGCACAAAATCGTGACTGACATGTCAAGAAAAGTACAGTACAGAAGAAGGTGGAGGAAAAAAATAAAATGGTAGATTCGGTCAAATAAATCTGGTGGGTCCCATACTCATTATATTTTTTGGGGTCAAATTTCTGGGAGCAAAGAAATGGGTACTTAAAATAAACAAATTTTTGGCGTCTCTCTCAATCTCTCAAATTCTCGTATTGTGGCTCCATCTTCCCTTCGCTCACACTCTCAGGTACTCGTTACCTCCATCTTTTCTCCTCGCTCTCCCTCTTCCTTCGGATCTCGGTGAGTCTCTCTCTCTCTCTCTCTCTCTCTCTCTCTCTCTCTCTCTCTCATTGGTCTCTCCCTCAAGAACTCCTCAGATCTCACCAAAAAATTTCATTTTTTTTTCCAATTAATTCTGCCACTCTTGGAAGTCGGATCTAAACACCACCAACAACAAAGTCACACTGGATCTGTTCGTCTCTGTGTATTATAGCTCTTAGATCCGCTCTCTTGGCGAGATATACTGTTTGTTGATCACTGCTCTTCGTTGAATGTGCAGGTTGAAAGAGGATGGCGCAGATTTTGCTCCACGGGACGCTGCACGCCACCATCTTTGAGGCGGATTCGCTGTCGATGAGGAACTCCGCCGGCGCTCCCAAATTTCTCCGCAAGGTATTCTTTTTTTTTTTTTTTTTGGTTCCGATGATTAGAATAGCGGTGAGTTGTTTCAGGTACAGGCCGGAGGCGATTTGGTTGAAATTTTCCAGCAAAAATGTATTTTTGTCTTCGTACTGATACGCTGCTGATTTTTGTTAATGTTGAAAAGCACTTTGAATTAACTGAGAACCTGACATGTGAGAGCATGTGCAAATGGGTTTTGCCCAAATGCAGGATTGTGAGTGATAGAGAGTGAATGTGGTAATAATATTGTGAGGTATTATGGTTCAAAGTGCAAAGTGTTTAAAGGGACCTTTTTTTAGCTAATCAAAGGATAAGAAAGAGTGGTGTGCTCTCTTTCTTGCTGTGATCAGTTATGATCCGGAAATCATAGGAACAAACATCAACGTCAACTATATTGTAATTGGTGCCATTACATTTAGATTTCCCAAGTTGTCAGCCAGCCTGTGTTGTATCTGAATTTAGATACTACATATATACTATTATCGTTGTTTATAAATATGGTACCAACAAGATTCAATATAATATGTATAACTTAGTCATGGTGCTTTGTTAGCATAACTTTATGTTTTATGCAAGTTAACACATAATCATGTCCTTTCAATTTTCTCTGTAGTATTACCGTTGAAAATTAAAAAAAAAAATTTAAGAAAGATAAAAAGATCTTTTGAGAGGTAAGGGTACAGATGGAGGCCTGAACACAAGCTAGGCTCTGCGCAGTGACACGTGTGATGAAGAACTCAATATATTGTGTGCATATAAACAGCTCATGAGGAGTTTAAAACTGAAGTGGAACACATACAATTGTTATGCTTCCCTGAAACATGTTGAAAGATTTATATGTGTTGGAGTTGGCTCAATTTCCAACTCATTTATTGTTGCGCAATTCTGCGGGTGACTTTTCGGATATGGTGCGGTCTTCTTCGAGCATGGTGCAGTCATACTTTGGGCTTGATATTCTACACGGAAGTTGTAGAGGTACATGCATATCTTTGAATGGTCAAGGGGACGAAGCGTCATCAAAGGCCTATAAATAGGCAAGCTCATTGTTGTAGAGCTGATCACTTGATCAAGCATCTTCCTCATTTGTTCTCTTGAAAGCATAGAGAATGTGAGGGAAAGTCTCTTGTGTTGAAGAGAATTTTAAAGTTGTGAGAGTTGTGTGGAAGTCGGCGTAGTCGGGTGTGCCAAGTGCCTTGTATCCCTTTTGTTGATTCCACCATAGTGAAGCCTCCTCCGAGCCTCAAGCTCAACCCGTGGTTTTTCCCTTTTGGGTTTTCTACGTAAATCTCGGTGTTCATCTGTGTTGCCTCTCTCTCTTTCTATTTTGTTATTTTTTTTTTGCTATCTAGAACAAGATTCTGTTGTGACGTTGATCTTCACGCCAACAAAGTGGTATCAGAGCAAGGTTGGAGTGTTCAAGATGGCGGAAGAGAAGTCAACAATCGGCGGTGTGAAGGTTGAGTTGAAACCATTTGATGGACGGAGCAACTTCACCTTATGGCAACGGAAGATGAAGAACATCTTGATACAACAGGATCTTCACATGTGCATTTTAGGCGTCGAGTCCAAGCCGGAGACAATGACTACGGAAGCCTGGAACAAGGCTGACATGAAAGCTATGAGCTCTATTGAGCTACACTTATCCGATGAAGTCACCTACAATGTGATGGAAGCAACAACCGCCAAATGCACATGGGAGAAGTTAGAGAAACTTTATATGGGTAAGATTCTATCCAACAAACTTTTCTTAAAAGATCAGTTGTATAATCTTCGTATGGAAGAAGGAGATGATCTTATGGAACATCTAAATTTATTTAATCGTTGCATTAACGATTTGTTGCGAGTTGAGGTCAAGTACGAGGAGGAGGACAAAGCTTTGCTTTTACTACGGTCCTTGCCATCATCCTTCAAGCATTTTCGAACCACACTCATGTTCGACAAAGAGACTCTTCGGTTCGAGGAGGTTGTCCAAGACATTATCTCTCATGTCAAGATGAACAAAAGCACAAGTAATGACTTGAAGAATGAAGATCTACTCGTCAAAGGATCAAATGAACGGGGACGATCCAAGGAGAAAGACAAGGGGACGGACAACCGCTGGAGATCAAAGTCCAGGAACAGCAAGGATGTGGAGTGCTACTACTGCCACAAGAAGGGACACATCAAGAAACATTGCCGAAAGTTCAAGGCGGATCAGAAGGAAGGGAAGAAGTATGAGAATCCTTCTACGGCCGCTCTCATCACAGAAAACAAAGGTGAACTTTTCTCGGTTTCTTCGGGTAAACCAATTTCAGACTTATGGATTCTTGATTCTGGTTGTACCTTCCATTTGTGTGCAAACAAGCATTGGTTTGATACATACGAGAAGAAGGATGGAGGTGAAGTTCTCATGGGGAACAATGTCGCATGCAAGATCATCGGCATAGGCACTGTGAAAATAAAGATGTATGACGGCATCATACGTACTTTTGAAAATGTGCGACATATTCCTGCTCTCAAGAAGAATCTGATCTCTCTCGAGACTCTTGATGCACTCGGCCTCACCTACTCTTCCGGTGGAGGAAAGATCAAGATTTGCAAGGGCTCATTGGTGGTCATGCGAGGTGAGAAACTTCCCAACAATTTGTACAAGTTTAAGGGAGATACTATTTCGGGTGGAGCTGCTATATCCACACCGAAAAGTTTAGATGAAAATTCAGCTCAATTATGGCATTTACGTCTTGGCCATATGAGTGAGCGAGCCATGGAGGAGCTTCACAAAAGGAAACTGCTAAAGAATATGGAGTCTTGCAAGCTGGACTTCTGCAAGTACTGTGTACTTGGAAAGCAATGCAAGGTATCATTCAAGCCTACAAACAAGGAGAATCGCGCAAAGGAGGTTCTCAACTACATTCACTCCGACGTATGGGGGCCGGCACCGACAAAATCCCATGGTGGTGCTCGCTATTTTGTCACGTTTATGGATGATCATTCACGGAAGATCTGGGTCTACTTCATGCGGGAGAAATCTGAAGTTTTTTCGAAGTTCAAAGAATGGAAGGCCGAAGTAGAGAATCAAACTGGGCGCAAGATCAAGTACTTGCGCAGTGACAATGGAGGTGAATATCGAGATGGCAGATTCTTGGAGTTCTGCAAGAAAGAAGGTATCATTCGTCACTTCACAGTGAAGAAGACTCCACAGCAAAATGGCGCAGCAGAAAGAATGAACCGAACTCTCATGGAGCGAGAGAGATGCATGAGACTTCATGCAGGATTGCTTGAATCTTTTTGGGCAGAGTCTGTTAACCATGCTGCTTTCTTGGTTAACAGGTCACCATCAAAATTGCTGGATTCTAAATGTGCAGAGGAAGTTTGGTCCGGTAAGGACATCGATTATTCTACTCTAAAAGTTTTCGGATGCAAGGCGTATGTTCATATCCCCAGTGATGAACGAAACAAGTTGAAGCCAAAGTCACTCGAATGCATTTTCCTCGGTTTCGAGAAGGGAGTGAAGGCCTACAGACTCTGGGATCCGAAGAACAAGAAGAAGGTATTGAGTAGAGATGTTGTGTTTGATGAAAGGCTTGGAGCAGAAGCTACTAGAAAAGACGAGGTTTGTAAAGAAAATCATTATACTGAAATTCCTTTTTCAACAGAAGATTCCTTTGCAGAGAATCAAGCTGAGGTGGAGCCGCCAGAGGAGCAACAACAAGCTGAAGAGGTTCATGAAGAACCTATGAGCATAGCACAGACAAGACCAAGAAGAGTTATCAAGCCCCCTCAACGGTTAGGTTGGGAGGATGAGGCCTTCTATGCACTTTTAATTAGCGAAGAAGATCCATCAACTTTCAAAGAAGCTTTAGAAAGTAAAGAGCGGAAAGAATGGATGGCTGCTATGTCGGAAGAGATGACATCTCTTCACAAGAACTCTGTTTGGGAGTTAGTTCCTGAACCCAAAGATCAAAGGATCATCGGTTCCAAGTGGATTTATCGGAAGAAAGAAAGCTTAAGTGAGACGGAGGCACCTACTTACAAAGCAAGGTTAGTTGCAAAGGGGTTCTCACAAATAGAGGGAATCGATTATGATGAAATATTCTCTCCAGTGGTCAAGCATACATCTATTAGGGTGTTGCTATCTCTTGTAGCACAGCATGACATGGAGCTAGAACAGCTTGATGTGAAGACGGCATTTCTTCACGGAGATTTGGAGGAAACTATCTATATGACACAACCAGAAGGATATGTTGAAGCAGGAAAGGAAAATCATGTATGCAGATTGAAGAAGTCTTTATATGGACTCAAGCAATCTCCGAGGCAGTGGTACAAACGCTTCGACTCGTTCATGCTCCAGAATGGCTTCAAGAGAGGTAAGTATGATTGTTACGTCTACTTACACACATTTGATGATGGTCACATAATCATCTTAATGCTTTATGTGGATGACATGTTGATTGCATGTCGGGATACGTCAAAGATAAATAAACTCAAAGAAATATTGAGTTCAGAATTTGACATGAAGGATCTTGGTGCCGCCAAGAAGATCCTTGGAATGGAGATTAAGAGAGACCGGGATAACATGAGGTTATATCTTTCTCAGAGCAAATATATCAGAAAGGTGCTTGAGAAGTTTCATATGGTAAATGCTAAACCCGTATCCACTCCATTGGCTGCACATTTCAATTTAAGTGCAAAGCAAAGTCCGTCTACTGATGATGAAGTTCAAGAGATGAAGAAAATTCCGTATGCAAGCGCTGTTGGGTGCTTAATGTATGCGATGGTGTGCACAAGACCAGATCTCGCTCAAGTTATGAGCGTGGTGTCAAAGTATATGTCAAATCCAGGAAGAGAGCATTGGTAAGCTGTCAAGTGGATTATCAGGTATTTAAAGGGCACCAGAAACAAAAGCATTATGTTTGAAAGACAACATGACGACGCGTACATCACTGGTTTTGTTGACTCCGATTATGCTGGAGATTTGGACAAGCGAAGGTCTACTACAGGTTATGTTTTCACTTGTGGTGGAGGACCAGTATTTTGGAGATCTATGCTCCAAAAGGTTAGTGCTTTGTCTACTACCGAAACGGAGTACATGGCTTTGACAGAAGTTGCCAAGGAAGCTATATGGCTCAAGGGTTTGGCAAGTGATTTGGGGTTACAGCAAGCTTTTGTAACAATTCAATGTGATAGTCAGAGTACCATTTGTCTTGCAAAGAACCAGGTCTTTCATACAAGGTCAAAACACATTGAAGTCCGTTATCATCGGATTCGAGATTGGCTCAACAATGGAGAAGTCGAGGTGAAAAAAGTTCACACAGACGAGAATGCTTCTGACTTCTTAACAAAACCAGTTACGGCTGAGAAGTTCAAGCATTGCTTAAGCTTACTAAATATGAAGAGCTGTTAGTTGGCATGTGCACCTAGCCACCAGAGGTGCGGGAAGGTGAGTTGATACTCATCAAGGTGATGAAATTGCTCATGAATGAGCAACAGTTGTTCCAGAGTGTTGTGTCATCTCTGAAGATTTGGACATCTCGCCAAGGTGGAGATTGTTGGAGTTGGCTCAATTTCCAACTCATTTATTGTTGCGCAATTCTGCGTGTGACTTTTCGGATATGGTGCGGTCTTCTTCGAGCATGGTGCAGTTATGCTTTGGGCTTGATATTCTACACGGAAGTTGTAGAGGTACATGCATATCTTTGAATGGTCAAGGAGACGAAGCGTCATCAAAGGCCTATAAATAGGCAAGCTCATTGTTGTAGAGCTGATCACTTGATCAAGCATCTTCTTCACTTGTTCTCTTGAAAGCATAGAGAATGTGAGGGAAAGTCTCTTGTGTTGAAGAGAATTTTAAAGTTGTGAGAGTTGTGTGGAAGTCGGCGTAGTCGGGTGTGCCAAGTGCCTTGTATCCCTTTTGTTGATTCCACCATAGTGAAGCCTCCTCCGAGCCTCAAGCTCAACCCGTGGTTTTTCCCTTTTGGGTTTTCCACGTAAATCTCGGTGTTCATCTGTGTTGCCTCTCTCTCTTTCTATTTTGTTATTTTTTTTGCTACATAGAACAAGATTCTGTTGTGACGTTGATCTTCACGCCAACAATATGCACATCTGGACCAAACAATGGGTGTGTTTGTTTCGCCGCAAACGCAAGTCGTAAAACTTCTTTTCCATTTTTCGTTGTTTGTTTCGCTGAAAAACAAGTTGCAAAATGCAACTCTTCTTTTCCCACTTGCAGTTGCTACAGTTAAATTTGTGGTCATGTAAATCTCACTTTTACACTCATATTTTCCCAGCAGTTGCTACAGTTAATTTTGTGGTCATGTAACTCTCACTTGTAGTACACTTACAGTTCAAAACAGTTACTTGATAATCAATATATAATTTAATATTATTAAATATTTAATATTTTAAATAGTGTTCAATTTCTTATTTAATTATTTAATTATTTTATATTTTTAATCTTTAATTTTTTTATTGTTTTTAATATTGTTTTAATATTTAACATTTTACTATTTTTATTTAATATTTATTTAATAATTTATTATTTTATTAATACTTATTCCGTTTTTTATTATTTTATTTAGAGTTAATATTTTATTAATATAACAATGTTATACTTTAATATAAAATTACTATATATTTAATTATGTATTTTTTAATTAAAAAAATTACTTTATTAATATCATAATATATTTTATTATTATATTAATATTTTATTATGTTAATATTGTAATAATAATTCAGTATAATAATACTATAATGATAATTTATTATTAAATTATAATTATATTTTACTTTGTTAATTTTTTATTTCTATAATATTACAATAATATTATAATAAAATTTATATTATAATAATTTTCAAGTATTTTTAATATTAAAATATATAACTATATTTTATTATTGTTGTAAGTTTTTTAATATTTATATTTTATTAGTATTCTTAAAATTTTATTAATGTTCTTTAGATTTTCTTAAAATTTTATATTATTTATTTAGTTAATATTTTAGTAATATTTTACTATTTATACTAATATTTTATTAATATTATTGTTATAAATAAAATATTAAGATTATTAATTTTATCTCAAATTTATTAATACAATTTAATTTGTAATAGTAGATTTAATTTAATAGTATTTATAATATTTAAATCACTGCTACAGTTAATTTTGTGGTCAACTTTTCCACTTACGCTTTATATTACCAACCAAACACCGTAAAACACAATATACTTTACCATTTACACTTTCACTTTATCAACCAAACACCGTAAAACACAATATACTTTTCCATTTATACTTCACTTTATCAACCAAACGCCGTAAAACACAATATATTTTCTCTGCTACAGTTCACTTTTTCCATTCTCATTTTATGACTTACGACTTGCGACGTTTTGTAACGAAACAAACAGGCCCAATATGTACTGAATTGGGGGGAAAACTATGCAGAAGATACAGCTAAAGTGAGGGCTTAAGTGGGAGTTTTGTGGGCTTTTACAACTATGGAGGATAAAGCTTGACGCAAAATGTTTAGCAATGAGATGAGAAATACAGTGTAATGGTCAAAAGAATGATACTTAATGCATTTTGAGTCTCTGACATTGATTTGCATGTTGAATGGAAAATTAATAATTGTTTTCTCTTTTTGCTGAAATACTACTACATGTACAATGTTATCGCTGAAGAAAGCGCTGAATTGTGAATCTTTTCTGTAAATAGCAAAGCTACAAAGGTTGTGCTTCTTGTGAGTTTTGTGGTCTATACATTTATAAGCTGGTTGATTTCATTATCTGTGCCCCCATTATACCTTGAACTGTCTTGGCATAATTTTAAGATGAGAGGTTTTGTGGTTCTAATTTCTGTTTTCATACATTACATACGTAGTGGTATCGGTTTGCACTTGGTACTTTTTTGAATTTCTACTTCTAGTTGAATTTACATTTCAGGTCAGGAGCTTTTTGGTTTCTTTTTCTCTGTATTTCTTACACGTGCTTGCAAATTAGAAGCTTTTGGCTTGACTTGCAATAAATATATCCTCACTCTCACTTGTTTGGGTATATGCCATAGTATTTAAATTATTATCTCATATGCTGAAGGTAACTCTTTTTCTGTAATTACTCTGCAGATAAATCTTGATTTCTTGTTTGTTACCTAAAATCGACGTTAGTGTAAATGCTTATGGTGTTGAGTTTTAGCTTTTGATCTTCATATACCTCCACTATTCTTCGTCTCATTATTTTAATCTATCATTTTCTTTTTCTAAATATTTTCAATTTGTTTACAGCTTGTTGAAGGTGTTGAAGATGTTGTTGGTCTTGGCAAGGGATCTACCAAACTTTATGCCACTATTGATCTAGAAAAAGCCAGAGTTGGGAGGACGAGATTGATTGGTGATGAGCCTGTTAATCCCCGTTGGTACGAGTCTTTTCACATCTACTGTGCCCACTTTGCTGCCAATATCATCTTCACCGTTAAGTTTGACAACACTATTGGAGCCTCCCTAGTTGGTAGGGCCTACCTGCCAGTTGAGGAGATCCTAAGTGGAGAGGAAATAGATAGATGGCTTGAGATATGTGATGAAGACCATAACCCTTTAGATAGTGGGGCTAAAATCCATGTGAAACTCCAATATTTTGATATTTCAAAGGACCACAATTGGTCAAGGGGTGTACGCAGTGCAAAATATCCTGGGGTTCCTTACACATTTTTCTCAATGAGACAGGGCTGCAAAGTATCACTCTACCAAGATGCCCATGTCCCTGACAATTTCATTCCCAAAATCCCTCTTGCCAATGGAAGTTACTATGAACCTCACAGATGTTGGGAGGACATATTTGATGCAATTAGCAGTGCACAACATCTAATTTACATAACTGGTTGGTCGGTATACACTGAAATCACTCTGATAAGAGATTCTAAAAGGCAAAAACCAGGAGGAGATGTTACTCTTGGGGAACTACTCAAGAGGAAGGCCAGTGAAGGTGTGCGGGTGCTTATGCTTGTTTGGGATGATCGTACCTCAGTGGGTTTACTAAAGAAAGATGGCCTCATGGCGACCCATGATGAGGAAACGGCGAATTACTTTCAGGGCAGTGATGTGCACTGTGTTTTGTGCCCCCGAAATCCCGATGATGGAGGAAGTATTGTTCAGGATCTGCAGATTTCTACAATGTTCACTCATCATCAAAAGATTGTCGTTGTGGACCATGCGATGCCTACCAAGAATTCTCAACAGAGGAGGATTGTTAGTTTTGTTGGTGGTATTGATCTTTGTGATGGGAGATACGACACACAGTTTCACTCCTTGTTCAGGACCCTGGATACTGCTCACCGTACTGATTTCCATCAGCCGAATTTTGCAGATGGAGCTATTACGAAAGGTGGGCCAAGGGAACCTTGGCATGACATTCATTCCCGTCTAGAAGGACCAATTGCTTGGGATGTCTTGTATAATTTTGAGCAACGATGGAGGAAGCAGGGGGGTAAGGATCTTCTTATACAGTTTAGAGATCTCTCTGACATAATCATCCCACCCTCACCTGTCATGTTCCCTGAGGACAGAGAAACATGGAATGTCCAGTTATTCAGATCCATCGATGGTGGCGCTGCCTTTGGTTTCCCTGAGACACCTGAAGATGCTGCGAGAGCAGGGCTAGTTAGTGGAAAGGATAACATCATTGACCGGAGCATTCAGGATGCTTACATTCATGCCATACGCCGGGCAAAGAATTTTATCTACATTGAAAATCAGTACTTCCTTGGTAGCTGTTTCGGATGGAAGGCTGATGACATCAAGCCCGAGGACATTGGGGCCTTGCATCTGATCCCCAAGGAGCTCTCATTGAAGATTGTGAGTAAGATTGAAGCTGGTGAGCGCTTTACTGTATATGTTGTTGTTCCAATGTGGCCGGAGGGTGTTCCTGAAAGTGGATCAGTTCAAGCAATTTTAGATTGGCAGAGGAGGACTATGGATATGATGTATACCGACATTATAGAGGCACTCCAAGCTAAGGGAATCACGGCAAACCCCAAAGACTATCTCACGTTCTTCTGCTTAGGGAATCGGGAGGTGAAGAAGGACGGAGAATACACACCAGAGGAGCAGCCAGAGCCTGACACAGATTATTTCAGAGCTCAGCAAGCGAGGAGGTTTATGATTTATGTGCACGCAAAGATGATGATTGGTAATTAATTCTTACACACTTGATACTCCAGATGAACAGCTATTGGACATTTCTGATTTATTATTCATTAATTCAGCTTTGTAGTATAATAACGAAAGCTCAACATTACTTAGGTCAGGGTTCACACATAATTTCTTGTATCACTTATTACAAATTGGCTGAATCGTTAACCAAATTTCTAATATAATGCTTTTAACCGTTGCTTCCATGATACTTCTATTGTCTGACATTTATCTTTTATTTTCCTTCTTTTGTTTTTGTTTTTGTTTTTGTTTTTGAATTTTTAAAGCACCCTCACTTAATCTAACTCTTATCAAGCACAACAAATTCAATTCTGAGAATTCAGTTTATTGATTTATTTGCTTATATGTTCACTAACAATGGCTTGTTCCTTTATTCACCAATGAACCCCCCCATCTTTTTGGTTTTCAGTTGATGACGAGTACATCATCATCGGGTCAGCCAACATCAACCAGAGGTCAATGGACGGAGCAAGGGATTCTGAGATCGCCATGGGTGCTTACCAACCCTACCACCTCTCCACCAGGCAGCCGGCCAGGGGCCAGATCCACGGATTCCGGATGGCTCTGTGGTACGAACATCTTGGAATGCTGGACGACCTCTTCCTCCGCCCAGAGAGTCTTGAGTGTGTGCAGAAGGTGAACCGTATCGCAGACAAGTACTGGGATCTGTACTCTCAAGAGAGTCTTGAGAGCGATCTCCCTGGACATCTTCTCAGCTACCCAATAGGAGTAACCAGCGAAGGCGTGGTCACAGAGCTCCCGGGCATGGAGTTCTTCCCCGACACCAAGGCCCGTGTCCTCGGCACCAAGTCTGACTACATGCCCCCCATCCTCACCACATAATCAGCATTCGCGTTACTTTGTTATCAGCTCGGATTTTGTTTTTTCGTTCTTGTTCTTAATAACAGTAGAACTGTATGTGGGAAACAAGCTGATATATGTTTGTTTGGAAGAACTGGGATACTGTCTTTGGGCCATGGTTTCCTGTAGGGTGCTCTTTGATGGGTTTTTTCAGATGATGATATGCATGCAATTTTTGGTATTGAAATCTTGCGTTCTCGTTCTTGCAGCGTTCGTGTTTCATTAGCGTTTTGATCTTCGGAGTCGCTGTGGCTAATTTCTTCAGGAATCTGATCATGCATTAAGTTTGTTTCGATTAAGACCATGATTGCAGTTAACTGTTGGATTACGTGCTTCGTATGCAAATGTTTTCAACAAATTATGCAAATGTTTGCAACAAAATTTAAATTTTCTTTTGTTGGAGTTTTACTTCGGCTCATAAACTTGATAGTTAGAGACTTGAAGTATTTGTTTGAGATTCAACCAAACTCTTTTATCTTTCTAGGATTTAAACTGTAATGTATGTTGTCAAATCAAACGACGTATACGTACTCCCATGGTCGGAATAAAAAGTACAGATGTTTCTTGGATCACTCGGAGACTGGGCCTTCGTTTGAACCGGGTATATTCAAGCCCATTTGAATTTGAACCCATCTCACTCCTACATTCGACTTGAATGTGCTCTTGTCTCGAGGAATGGAATTTTATAAAGCAAATAATGATTGACTCAAAGACCAAAATTTTAAAAAATAAATAAATAAATAAACGAGATGACCTCTTTTTCTTTTCCAGAACTTTCCAAAAAGTGCTAGGCTTTTTCCGAAGTAGTTGTCCATCAGGCCCATAACTTTATCCTCTCAATCTTAATTAATTAATATTTCAAAAAAATAAACACTAACAGAATCTGACACGTTCTCATATTAATAAAAACTTAATTAAGCAAAAGAAATAAAAACAGAGCGCAAATTTCCGCACAATTTTTCCTCCTGGCTCCCGGAGCGGATATTTTCACCCAAAAAATAATTTTCCTTGAAACTTCTTGAGAGCAGATATTTCAACCCAAAAATAATGAAAGCACCCCAAAACTGATGAAGACACCTCCAATTTTTTCAAAAATATGAAAATACCTTTTTCTTCTCTTCCTCCTCCTCCTCTCCCTCCTTTGCCGGCGACTCCCGACCACCGCCCCTCCTTGTCAACGAAACACCCCCCTTCCCTGGCCTCCCCCCCCCGGGCTAGAGGGTTGTGTGTGTGTGTTGGGGGGTGGGGGTGGGTGGGGTGGGGTGGAGGAGGGGAAGCCAGGGACAGGGGGAGGAGGGAGGGGGAGGACAGGGATGGGGGAGTAGGCGAAGGCCGAGAATGGGAGAGGAGGAAGGGACGGGAAGAAGAGAAAAAAAAGAAAAAAAAAGAAAATGATATTCTGAACTTTTGACTGAGAGTGAAAATATCGAAAACAAATTGAAACAAATAGATTCATAAATGCAAAAAGAAATTCAAAATTTATGTAACTAAATGGGCGGACCGGTCGGTCGCACTGATTGCACCTCATCCCCTCAAAAAACCTAGAAAAAAGAAAGAGGGTTCCTGTCCAATTCGAATGCTCTTAGCTCGGACTCGGATCTGATCCGATGTCAGTCGCGGCGGCGGCGGAGGAGGAGCGGCGGCGGAGGTCCGGCGGCGGGTGCAACCCTGTGAAGAAGCCCGGGTCAGTGTCGATGGACCACGTGCTGCTGGCGCTGAGAGAGACGAAGGAGGAGCGCGAGGTGAGGATCCGCAGCCTGTTCAACTTCTTCGACGGCGCCGGCCAGGGGTACCTGGACCCCTCGCAGATCGAGGCGGGGCTGTTGGCGCTCAGGATCCCGTCGGAGTGCAAGTACGCCAGGGATCTGCTCAAGGTCTGCGACGCGAATCGAGACGGGCGGTCGATTGCCACGAGTTCAGGAGGTACATGGACGACAAGGAGCTCGAACTGTACCGCATTTTTCAGGCGATCGACGTCGAGCACAATGGATGCATCTTGCCGGAGGAGCTAGGGGATGCCCTCGTCAAGGCAGGTACATGATCGATTTTGTGAGCATTATATCTTGTCTTTGATAATTCTGAGTTGATAATTAGCGACAATGTGCTCTACATAATCATTGGATATGAAAGAAAAACAATTCATTTTTGCGTTAATTACTCTCTCTGATTGTCACAAAGCAACTAGCAGAAACCATTAAAAATTTTGAAATGTGCAGAAATGAGCGTCTAAAATGTGTTTCCACTGAGTTCGCCTTTGTAGACTACCAGTTTTCCTTTTGTCTATGTCTGGATGATCAAGTTGACTATGGTGTTTGGCACAAAGAAACTTGCGGGAACGGTAAATTAGTATAGTTTCCTAAACCATTTTGGAGTTGGCCAAGCTATGATTGAACTCCAAATTTTGTATTGTAGCTTGTTTGGTAGGCCCGTTTGGAGTTAGCCAAATCCTGGTTTCAATCGCAAGTTTCTCCACCATACTGAGGTCTATGACACTCCACCCTGACTAGATTTTATGAAATTCTAATAGGAACGAAACCATAGTTTGTATTTATATGAACCCCGTTTTGTAATGACTTAAATGGAAGGCAGTTTGGAGCCTGGTTACCTAACTAATCCTAGAAACTAAGAAACCTAGGAAAAACTTTTGGTTTATTGAAAACTTGAGAAGCTAAAATCTTGAATTTCTGAGAATTATTTGTTTTCTGAACAAAGTTAGAGATTGGAAATTAGGATTTCAACCAAAAGAAGATAAATATAAATAAATATGTTGAGTGTAGTAGCTTTTAAGCATTTTGAGATGGTGAGTTTTCAATTTTTTATTAAACGCAATTTGAAATGTCCTATGCGGCATTTATGAGCTAAATATTTTGGGATTTAGGAAACCTGGAACTCACCCGTTTTCCTCCAAAATTGAAATTGATGATGAGGAACTCGCTCGCTTTGTAGAGCATGTGGATAAGGATAACAATGGGATTATAACTTTTGAAGAATGGAGAGATTTTCTTCTGCTGTATCCTCATGAGGCAACCATTGAGAACATCTATCAGTACTGGGAAAGAGTTTGCCTTGTCGCTGTTGGTGAACAGGCTGTTATACCAGAAGGGATAAGTAAGCATGTCAATGCAAGCAAATACTTGATTGCAGGTGGAGTAGCTGGAGCAACTTCTCGTACGTCTACAGCTCCGCTTGATCGTCTTAAGGTGGTGATGCAAGTACAGACAACACGGACACGCATTATACCAGCAATAAAGGATATATAGCAAGATGGCCGTTTTGCGGGAATTTTCAGATGCAATTGGTTAAATGTGATGAAGATTGCACCTGAAAGTGCTAGAAGATTCTTTGTGTTTGAAATGCTAAAAACTGCCATTGTAGAGGACAGAGGCGCAGAGAAGAGTGATATAGGTGCTTCTGGTCGCCTTATTTCTGGTGGATTCGCAGGTGCTGTGTCACAGACTGCAATTTACCCTATGGATCTTGTGAAAATACGGCTGCAAACATATACTTGTCCTGGTGGAAAAGTTCCTAGCCTTCCTAGACTCTCTAAAGATATATGGGTGCAGGAAGGCCTCGAGCTTTCTATAGAGGCCTCCTCCCTTCTCTTCAAGGAATGATCCCATATGCAGGCATAGATCTTGCAGCATACGAGACATTAAAAGATTTGTCGAGAAAATATATTCTTAAAGATAGCGGTAAGCACTTCATTTTCTTACTGCAATTTCCACTTCTCATTTTTCTTTTTTCTTTTTCTTGATACGCCCCGAAAATTTTCGGTATATTATGTAGAGCCCGGTCCTCCAGTTCAACTGGGTTGTGGAACGATTTCGGGAGCTCTAGGGGCTACATGTGTTTATCCTTGCAGGTTATTAGAACAAGGTGAACAATGATTAGTTGCTGTTTTTTTTACTTTTGGTACTTGGGGCCAATCACCTGCATAGCTAATGCCGTTTCATAACTTCTACACCTTGCATAAAGGCTAACATGTGGTTAACTTGCAGACTGCAAGCCAAAAACACTAATTCGGCTACTGCATACAAAGGAATGTCTGATTGTTTTCAGAAAACGTTTCAACATGAAGGTTTTCCTGGATTCTATAAAGGGAATTTTCCAAATCTTCTCAAATTGATGCCATCAGTTAGTATTACATATCTAGTTTATGAGACAATGAGAAAAAGGTCTTTCTCTTGATTAATGGACATTATTTCTTTGCCTACAGGCATCTCAATTGATATGGCTGACTATAGAGTTTATGATGACGATAAAGAGGATATTGATTTAGCAGGTGATATGAATGTTTCAATTATAACAACAGTACTTTTTCTTCAGCACACAAAGTATATGCTACATTACTTTTTTGCAATCCTCCATGGATTGAATAAGAACTGGACTCGTGAGGGTTACTATCAAAGCCTGACATTGGACACCCAGGTATCTTTTTTTTCCAATTAGGTATTATTAATACGTGGCTCATGAATAAGTGGTTTGGTATTTGCTTCCTTCTCAAACCTCTGTTGTAATCTCCATTTTTCGCTGTACGAGTATGCCTCTGTTTTTGCCTTGGATGCTTAGACTCATGATAATTTGCATCAACACATGGAACCGGTTATCTTGTATAGAAAAGATGCTGACAGATTAGCGAAATGTCATTTATAGATTCACTGTATGTGTGAAAATGTAACTCGTGTCCAAGTGTATTGTCAGCCATTGTCAATTCGGAATATAAAGTTGTCCACCAGATTGGTGTAATTTTTGCTCTATTATATGTGGACACCAGAAGGTAGGCATGTCATGCATGGAATGTGTTTTTGTTTCTTGTATATTGTTAATATCACATCCATGTAAATTTTTTCTGGCAATGTGTGATTAGTTTGTGTTGTCCAAAATCCGGTTCACCTGTGTATTTTAATTAAATTGATTCACTGATGGTTCTGGAATTAAAAAAGGTTGGTTTAAGATAGCTCTATTACTTTTTTTTTTTAACTTTTCATTGGTTGTGGTTGTCCTGTGTGATATGTGCCAAACTCGCAATCTTCTTGAGGGATATTTAGTCTTTACCTGCATTTAGCCCCATCACCTATGGAAACATGCTTATAAAACTCCGGGTTGTAGTCATGCTATTAGAACATATAATATCTATAGTAGATTTCTCCTTGCTGGATTGCTGTGGTGAAGAGCTCTCTTACACTGCTTGACCTCCAGTATGACTGTCTTATACTATAACCTTCTGTTTTGGGTATTTCTCCTGCATATTCTTTTGGGCATTGGTGTTTGACAGTTACAGTTCTTTTGGATTCAATGATGAGTATTCAAGAAATGATGCGATGGTGATTATCTCAAGTCTTTAGCTTTTATTATGCCTTTTCAGATGTGTAATCTCTATAAAAAACCGATGTCATCTTCCCTCTTTGCCTCGACTCTGATCTGGCCTAGAGGAATTTAAAGGTTTGATCCCCGTTTGACCTTGAGCTCCTTGTGTCAATTTATATTGTGGAATGCATATGGATTAGTGATAATCTGATGGAGAAGTGGAGACCTTAAAATCTGCTTCATCTTGGTCCTAGAAGCAATGAAATCTCTGATGCTTCGTTGGTGATGTTCTCAAGCATTCACCCAACCGATCATGGGCTGATCCAACTATTTTTTCTAAGAGTAAAGAATATCTTTCTTGCCTTCAAGGAGCTGGTGCCACTCAAAGAAAGCCTCAAGGATCTAGTTGATGAAGATTTCTGGGTTCATGTGGTGGTTGAAATCTGGTACCTCTAGTTTGACTTCTTGAAGATCATCAAAATGGGTTTGTGTTGAAGAAAGATCAATAATTGGTTAGAAAAAGGATGTAAAACTAAAAGTGGAGCGGGGGTGGAGGGAGAAGCCTATGGTATTAGAGCAAGAAGCCCTCTCTGCAAGAAAACAAACAGTGGATGATTCAAAGACATTACCAAAGGAGTGAAGGATTAGTCAAGTTGCCCTTCTTGTGGGGATAAAATAATGGAGAAAGTTGATAAAAAAAATGATAAAAAGATGTCTGATGCGAGAATGGTGCACTCAATTAGTTAGAGTAGCAATAAGCCAGAGATCTGTTTTTTTTTTTAATGGAAAGATTTCTGGGGTTCTGCTAGCTGTTTTCTTGCAGTTCAGAACTAGATTGCAAAATTAGCCTGCTAAACAGATAAGGGGATAATCCAAACAAAACAATAATTGATTACTAGACTTCTAAACTGATTGCAACTTTGCAAAATTTGCCTTTTTTTTATAGGTTTTACATGTTATATGATAGTATAGTGGTCAAATTTTGATCTTCATCAACATCGCGACATATGTTCCACCTCGTCAGGAGCATCCCGAACAAGCAACAAACTTGACGTACTGGTTGACTCATTGCGGTCCCAAAAAGAAAGTCTGAGCATCTTCCCGAAAAAGGTCGAGCACCTTCCCGAAATCGCTCTTTCTTCCGAGGACGCTCAGTTGTTCCCGAGACCGCTCTTTCTTTCGAAACACTCAATTGTTCCCGAGACCGCTCCTCCTTCCGTGGACACTCAGCATTCCCAAGGCCGCTTCTTCTTTCGAGGATACCTCCTTCCCGAGAACTCCCATGCTTCAACCATCTCGAGGTCCACTCCATTATAGAGACTTTCGCTCCGAGCAAGATAGCTACAGTAACCGCCCTCATTGATCTCCGCTTATAAATAGTTACAGCAACATGCCTCCTTGATTTTCGCCTTCAGATAAGCAGTCTGACTTCCCCTACGTTCTTAACGTCCTGGCCAGTTATAGGCTGGGCAGGATTTTTGAGAAAATCTCAACAATCAAGTGCACAAAGTCGCAGCCGTTACAACTCCGCACATGAAAATAGTGGCAGTTACACCAATCTCGCCAGTGTTCCATTCGCCTTCAGGTCAACAATTCAGTACAAATAAACGTTCTCCAATGAGAGGAGGGATCGAATCCTAAGAATCAAGCTTATAATAGAGATTTTAAAACTTGTAATCTCTTTGATTTGGTGGAATTTCTCTTTCTTTGCTCCGTGATTTTTTCCTCGGGTTTTTCACGTAATTCTCTGGCGTTTGCGTCTGATATACATTTCTATTCACAATTTGAATGTGTAGATAAATTCTCTCGAGGAATTTAAATAGAAAGAAAATATCCAAGTCTAATTCTAATCAACTAAATAACTTAAACAAAGCCTAACAAATTACACCAGATTAATCCTGAAATTACATCATAAAGTAAGCATAGGAATTTGTGTGACATCAAGTATCATACAACTTGTGACATCAAGTACATACATTACAATCATTGGAACAACAAATTGCATCCAGAACAAAACCAGCAAAGTATGAAACAACCAATGGAAGCTATAGAGTCATAGACACATTGAATTGTTCGTTCTGTTCAATGATAGGTCTCTGTTTGCAGTCCTATGCTAACATGGTCAGTACTTGCACTCCTCAGTTTTATATTTGCTTGTTAGACATTTGCAGAGGCTTTGGTTGTTAATAGGACATCTGGAAAGATTTTGCCTCTTCAAGAGTCCTGTCTAGAATGGGTTCTGGTATCCACTACCACTAGCTTCATAGAGATGCCAATCTTCGAGAATGTCATATTGGCACTTGTGTATCACAACATAGCATCAGAATTTGCACTGCATTGTAGAATATTTACAATATTCTAAACAATTTAGAATCTTATTATTCTTATTTACATTTCTAAGAAAAATAATTGAGTACATGGAAGTTCTGAATATAACATCACATTCCCACAACATGGTACGCAAATTGGTGTCATGCTACCACGACATTGTGGCAGATGCAGAGGCCAAATTCTCTCTTTCGGGCTAGGGTTGCAAGTCATTTTCTTGGGTAAAATTATACCTAATTCATTTCTCACCATCTCCTACACTCTCTTAGGGCTTGTTTGGTTGCAAGGAAGTGTGCGGAAGTAAGAAAATGGGGAAGTATAATTGCTCACTTCCCTATCTATCCAAACACCGGAAAAGGAAAATAAGAAAACTACTTTTCCTTTTCTCTTTTCTCTTTTATACAACCATTTCCTCACTTTCAGAGTGCTACGATTAATTTTGTGGTCATATAAATCTCATTTGTAATAAGTTGTAACACAAAATAGTTAATTTTTTGATCATGTAAATCTCACTTGCATTCTAATTACAATCCATTTTTTATTTTTCTTAATTAATTTTTATTTTAATATTATTTTGCGGTCAACTTTGTGGTCAACTTTTCCACTTTCACTTCCACATTACCATCCAAACACCGGAAAAGACATAACATTTTCCAAATCACACTTCCCAACAACATCCAAACACCGGAAAACTTACTAACCAATTCCCAAGTTCCAAAAGGAACTATTACCAATTCTTCACTTCTTCACTTTCTCACTTCCACCCTTAACCAAACAGGATAGAGAAGGAAAAAGAGGAAAAGGAGGGGTGTGGGGTACTAGGGGGTGACTTGCCTACAGGAGGGATGAGTGATAAGACCGCATTTGGAGGGAGATAGGTCTTGGCAATAAAATCCTTCTATTGATATGTAGTTATAGGTGAATAAGGTGTAGCAAGGTTTTTGTGCATTACTAGTTGCCATTACTCATTTGCTTAAAAGGGAATGCTCCATAATCATATATTTTAGGGGTGCATGGTACTTGAAAGCTCGTTGACTCTCTCTCTCTCTCTCTCTCTCTCTCTCTCTCTCTCTCTCTCTCTCTCTCTCACGGCGCGCAGAGGAGAGAGAGAGAGAGAGAGAGAGAGAGAGAGAGAGAGAGAGAGAGAGAGAGAGAGAGAGCATGTGCGGGGGTTGGGGGGGGTTACTCATTTGCTTAGAAGAGAATGTTCCATAATCATATATTTTAAGGGTGCATGGTATTTGAAAGCTCGTTGGTTGTGTGTGAGCACGCGCGCGTGTGCGTTTTTACTTTTTCTTTTATTTTTTTGTGTTTGGGTGGGTGGGGGTGGAGGGCATTACACATTCCTATTTTCTTTTGCATATTTTCCTGCAGGTCCTTGTATTTTTAGATTATTTTGGAGATATGCCTTTTCCTTTCTTGCGGAAGTCAATTATTCATAATTTTTTGATGAATTAGATTATGGTCCGGTTAATGTTTGCACTGCTCATTGTGAAACTAATCTTATCCTGTTATCCGTCACCCTTCATGTTAGTAAGCGCATACAAATTTTACTTGATTAAATCTAGCACAGACTAATTCCATTCTTGAAGCACTAGAAGCCTTGTAGGAGAGGTTGCTATTTCATCTGTTCTGTATATGCATTTGTATAGCATTATGCATTTGATGTACCTACATAATTTGTAGTTACCTTGGATTTAGAACATGGAGTCTTTAATCATAATTAAAGGTAAGGGAGCCTGGATGGAAGAAATCGTTGATTCATTGCATTTATATGGTCATACTATTTAAACATGACAGAGTGATCATACTGGTTAGACATGAAAGGGATGTTCATTGAGGTGAAGTATGCAGCTAGAATAGGTTTACTAATTTCAAATATGTAAGTGTAAAATTTGTGCTGTTTATGGAAATAAAAAAAAATGGTTGTGTCACTTCTATCACAATTTTTAGACCATATGGTGGATGCTATGAGTGATTGCCGTGGAGACTTTTCTCTTGACATGGTGCGCTTATTTTATCCAGACCAACTACATGAGTGTGAGGAATCTGCTTGAGTTTACTTGGGAGTAAATTAGAAGCTGCTTTATAACGAGACTTCCTGTTTTGTATGAAATGAGATGATGTTCAGATGCTTTGATACAAAAAAGAGCTGCAATGTTGTCCAATAACACGAAATAGTATTAAATATGCAGACTCTAAGGAGTTCTAAGTAATTATATAGTGATCCTTTTACCTGACCTTGGAAGACCTTTGTACCTTTTTGCTGCTTGCTATTACTATCGTTTTGTAATTTATCTTTACATCTAAACACAACCTTAGATGACATATGCGCACCATTATTATGTTTTATATGTGGTGGCATATGTCAGCAAATTTATGTGATGATATGCCTGACTTGCTATTATTGCTTGGCTAAGTGAACTTAGGAATGAGTTGTGCACGTGTATGTGTGTATTGGAGAAAAGGTTGCGGAATCCTATATAGATATATTTACATTAATGTTATTATGGCTGATATTCGATGTTACAATTCTACATAATTTGGATTTTTTTTTTTAAATTTATTGTAATTGACATTGATGGATTAGAGTGTATCACAACAAAATCTTAAGCCCGTCATTATCTGGACGTCTTTTTTGCATTCAGATCCACTGTTTTCATCCGTGGGAGTTTTGTCAAATTAGATTCTCTCGTATAGAACTTGCAGTACCTATCTGGAGCTCTGTATGGAGCTTCTATGAACATCTGACTTCTCCACTCCGCATGTTTCAGCGTAAGTTTAGGGCTTGCTTTTTGGTTCTACTGTGTTGCATATGTCAAAACCATCTACATAATCGTCACTGCTCTGCACATGTAAAACCAGATAGTTCTGTACACTGTGCTTTATTGTGGCATTGTCACCCTTAATCTGCTTTCACGTTATTAACCAAGCCTTTGGTTTTTCTCCCCATTCATCCGTCTTGCTGTGTCCTGAGCTACTTTCTGCCCTGCTAATTTTCCCTGCCTATGCCTTGCTATTTAAAAAGTTAGTGAGCCTTGTAGCTACATAAGTTTGCTGCTAGTTATGAGGCTATCTTACAACAGGTTTAACTGACGTGCTTCCTGTTCTATGCGCCATATACTTGGAAATCTATCTTGTCTTCTGAGATCTAATTACAATCCAACTCCCTCCCAGATATTGGTGAAGTTGCAGATTGCTCATTGTTGGTTATTCTTTCCTGTCAGCCTTATCTCGCAAAACTGTAACTCTCAAAGATCATTAGTAGCACCTTTTGCTGATCGCATGGCATGTTGCTTGATAAATTTTTATATCTTTATCATCTGGTAAGTAGTAGTATGATCTCGAATAAAGGGACTTGAAGGGTCGGTAAAGTGCTTCCGTGTGATAGGAGATACAAAATTGAAGCTAGGCTAGCCACATGTGTAGAGCATTTCCTCCAAAGTTGGGCAACAGAGTGGAAGTTCTACACCTTCAGTTTTTTCATAAAAAAATCATGTATATGAGCTTGAATAGCTACATTGCTTGCTGCATCTATTGAACATTCGTTCCTAGAAATTATTCTTATTTCAGCTTTTGATGTTGGTCTCCCTTTTCTTGGTACAGTTTGGCCTTTCAAACCACCTGGAGCTCTCTTCTCGGGACAAATCGTTTCGCCCAATGAATGGCCGTCCTGTTCGTCTTTGCAACCGGTATGTTTTAATACTGTATTTGCGCGGCACATTCTCTGTAGATGTTCCTGGCTTGAATTCCAAAAGCTTTTGATTCTTTTTCGTGTTGCTCTTCGACTCTGAATTGAAGGGAGCTAGCCTGCTTCAATGCTTGGTACACCCCCAGTTTAGGCGTAATGTTGTGTTGTAATTGCATGTTTGTTTCCTCTAGGCAGTCTCTGAAAGCATACATTAGCATTATACTAAGCTTTTCAAAGCTTCCAACTATTTATGGCCACATAATTTCCATCTGCACACAGCCAACTTGTTTGCAGATTGTCTGATTCTTTACCCAAATATCAAGTATATGGTGTCACATTTCAAATATTTGTGTGTAAATAATTGATAGTATTGAACTCAATTTGATCGGTATATCTCTATCTCTACTATTATAATGCGAACTTGCAAAACGGTTGCAAGTGCAATTGGCTTGTTTAATGTTTGCTCGATATTAAAGTTCTACAGAACTATTAAATTACCATTGACGTTGTCATATGTTTTATCAAATACACATGCGGGTAATTGCTTGAACCAATGGGTTGGCAACAAGTGTCACTCTGGGGCTGTTTGGTTAGAGATGGAAGTAAGGAAGTGGTAATAGTTTTCTTTGAAACTTGGGAATTGGTTAGTGAGTTTTTCGGCGTTTGGATATTGTTGGGAAGTGTGGTTTGAAAAATGTTATGTCTTTTTCGGTGTTTGGATGGTAATATAAAAGTGAAAGTGAAAAAATTGATCACAAAGTTGACCGCAAAATAATATTAAAATACAAATTAATTAAGAAAAATAAAAATCAGATTGTAATTAAAACGCCAATGAGATTTATATAACCACAAAATTAACTGTTTTGAGTTATAACTTATTACAATGAGATTTACATGACCACAAAATTAACTGTAGCACCTTGGAAGTGAGAAAGTAATTGTGTAAAAAGGAAAAGAGAAAAGCAAAAGAGGTTTTCTGATTTTTCTTTTCCGGTATTTGGATGGATAGAGAAGTGAGCAATTATACTTCCCGATTTCCTTATTTCCGCCCACTTCCTTGCAACCAAACACGTCCTTATGACTGTCTCTCTCTTTTCTTCCTGTAAACAATAATGGTGTTCTCTGTAGCCGCAAAAAGACAGGGATAAAGTTTTTGGAATCTCTCCATCACACACGTCCACATGAGTGGTGGTGGTGGTGTATCCATCATGAATGTTCGTGGAGTCACAATAAGTGTTTTTTTTTTTTTTTACAAGAGTTACTAATTTCAACTCACAATGGAAAATAATAGTCCAGAATTCTTTTAAAGCATCATGTGTCCCCTATTACAAGTATCTTGTAACAGTCAAAATTTCTTTCAAGATATTAAATAACAAATGTCTTTACCAGCAAACTAAATATTTATAGACCAAATGAGGAGATTCGAACTCACAACTCAGGAATAACTTTAGCTCGGGACATCTAATTTATCTCATCATGTCCAAAGTGGAAGCTAGAATCATCTTTAGCTGGATTTGATGACTCGGATTATTATTTATTATTGTTCTTAATCCTAGGATATTCTTTGGTTGTGAGTTAAAAAGGACAGCCTTGAAGGGCCCACTGCTGAGGCAAGTTCTTTGTTAATTAATTGAGATTAATTAGCACAATAATTAGCACTCTTTTCTTTGTGATTAGTTTTTTAGTTTCATTATTTTCTCCTTAATGAAACAGAAAACTATTATTTTGTCTTTTTTTTAAGAAAAACAGAAAACAAAAAACCAGACAAACAAAACAAACGGGCCGTAATAAAAAAGTAGTCAATAGGCTCTCTCAAGTATCGGAGAAGATGAGAACGAGGCTCACACGCAAAAGCATCAACTTGGCCTCCCTTTGCCATTGTCTCTCTATCTGCTTTCAAGCTGAGGTCACAGCAGCCTGCAAACAGAGAGGAAGAAACCCAGATGTTTACGCCATTCATTTTTTTGTTTTTTTTTTTAATCAAAACCCCATCTGTTTTCCTCAAAAACTTGTCTCAAATTCCTAATGATGTCTCTTTCACACCAGCCGCTTTAAAGCTAAGCCTTCACATGCCCCTCTTCCTTTGTGAGAAACCAAAGCTTAGCTAGCAACAACAATGTCCTCTCTAATGGGCAGCCATGGGATGGCTCTGGCCACGGCCGCGGCGATGGCGGTCTCCGGCACCGTGATTCTCATGGCCCTGTGCCGGCCCCGGCCCCTGTCGGTGGTCGTCGACCACCGGTGCGATCTCCGGCCCTGCATCACTTCAGGTATGCATGCAATGTTGTGCACTCTTTTGTTTTGTTAAAATCTTGTTAATGAAACTGAAACGCGGGAGAACACAAACCATCTTGTCATGGACAAAAAAAATTGCATATATAATTACTGATTTCATGCCAGATTTTCAATTTCTCTGCAGGCGAGAAGAGGAAAAGAAACAATCATAAGAAAAAGAAAAGCGTACGATTTGGTGAGGATGTGATCGTAGAGTTTTGCGATCATTTAAGCAACAGCAACAACAGTTGTTTCAGTGACGATGAGCCGGTGATGGTGAAAGAGGAGGAGATGATAACAAGTGTCCCTGAGACCAAAATCGCGGGAAATGTCAGGCTCGACCGGGCCAGACACCAGGCCCCGGCGATGCCGGCCAACCGGGCCGCGCTCTACAGTGGGATTCTCCAAGCTCGGATGCAGAGGATGGCCTGTTATTAGTTAGTGGCTTAATCTGTGATTTAGAAACCCCTAACACTCTGTAATTAGCTTAATTGCTTTTCTGTAGAGATTTAATCTTGAGGTGATCTTTTCACTTCTTTGCTCTTGTAATTTTTGGTACTAATAAGAACAGGATCAGTTGTGGCTTTTGAGAAGCTGAGAAGTTTGTGGTGGCTTTAACTTTTCATCCTTTTTAAAGTGATTACTAGAAAGGAAATTTTGTAATAAACTTTAGAATGTTTTTTTGCGTTCACAACAGCAAGAAATGTGCTGGTAAAAAAATAAATGCACAAGAAAAAAAAATTCATCAGAAGCTTCTCCTATCAACAGGAACATAGGGTTCGTATTTTGTTTGTCTTCGACTTTGTTTTACGCTGGTTGTCAGCTAGCCAACGTGACCCTACTCTTTTAGAGCCTATTTGGGTCGACAACACACGAAATCGAGATATTCGTGACTGTGTCAAATCGAGGAGGTTTCACACGTAAACGGATGCGTAAGCGTAGGCTCCACTTGTGTTAGATATCTGACCCGTTTTCAGCCAGCGCGCGAGAAAACATCTAAGAGAGGCCAACTCAGTGAAATGTGGGGCCGCATAATAATTACGTGTTTCCAAAAATGCACGATCAGACACAAATTCGAAAATTGCTAAGTTGATCTAGATAGGGGTTTTAAATAGGGGTTTGGCAACGGTTTAATACCACCCATATACATGATTAATACCACCCATGTATTTCAAAGAGGGGTTTGGCAACGGTTTGGATTAAAGCAGGATCTGATAATATCAACTTGCTAATCTATCGTAAATTCGTGAGGCTCACATGTAGACCCAAACTTACTAAAATTATAGATCAATGTGTGGATCCATATCAATAATATATCAGATCCATATTTTATGACCAAATCTTTAAACATTTCCCTTCAACTTCATTAATTTTTATTAAGAATCAGATAGATATTGACAGAAAGCTCAAGATAGATGATCTCAAGATTCAGTATTTGTTGTTGTATAGCTTCAAACTTTACAACGTACTCGTACTGCTACTACCGTACACGGTGAATGTATGTACTTATCGTGTACCACGGGCAGCAATCACCCGTACACCTGTCCTCCTCTCATCTCCTGACCACTCAAACACACAAACACAAACCCCACACACTTTGCTTCCACTCGAGGGCCTGTTTGGTTGTCGTAATTGGCCGTAATTCGTAAGTCGTAATTGGTAAAGTCTTTTACAGTTGTAAATGAGTTACATGTATGTAAGTTTTACGATATTTGGTTGGTAATATAAAGTTGTAAGTGGAAAAATATATTGTATTTTACGGTGTTTGGTTGTCATAATATGTAAGTCGTAAGTAAAAAAGTTCACCACAAAATTAACTATTTGGTGATTTAAAAAGTTTTAATATTGCAAATAAATATTAAAAATGTTAAATATTAAAAAAAATTTAAATTAACATAAAAAAATAATACAAATTTGCATGACCACAAAATTAACTGTAACTGGGGTGTAAGTGAGTGGTAATAGGGTTGCAAGTAAGTGATAGTTGAGTTGCGTAAGTCTTTTATGAATTATGATCCAAACAAACGTCGTAGCTGTAATTGGGTTGTAAGTTATTTACGAATTACGAACTTTTACGCCTTTTACGACGAAACAAACAGCCCCTCTCTCTCAGTTGGGCCGCTAGTTTCTTACTTTGCAGTGGGAGCAAGCATTGACAATGCAACAGACAGAAGAAGAAGATGTGGATTGATTTCGTCTCTTTTGTTGTATTTCAAAAATGCAATCAATCTTTTCCTCTTGTTTCTTTCTCCTCCTTTTTTTCAGAAGATTAATCAAAGTTCGTGCGCTTGAAGAAACACCATAAGTGTTGCTTGTGCGCTCGGTGCATATGTCAATCTTCGAGCAAACAAATCTACTAAAGATTAAGAGGTGAATCTCTTTCTGAGTTATAGTTTTTCTTTTTGAAATGTAAGTTGTAGCTTGGCGCGAGTAGAATTTGAATCCTAAATTTCTTAATATGTTACAATAATACTCACTCCTTAAGCTATACTTGTGATGAAAAAATCGTATGCGGAGTGTTTTTTACCGAGGTATTGAGCTCCATATTAACTCAAAAGGATTCTTATTTTTAATCACGAGTTCAAACATATTTAATCATATATTCATCTTGTCCTCTTTTCAACACGGGGACTAACTCCCATCCTTCGTACGTTGTCACACTCAGTTCAACTCAACATGGGAACACACAATTTCCTCGAAGCTTCTCAATTTTTGGTCCTAATCCCAGTGTCTAATTAAAGCATTTGATTGTGATAATGAATGGTGATGCCTCACAACTTGACTTCTTGCTGCAGGGTTGAAGATAGAGAGAAAACTAGTTAGCCTACGCTAATGTGATTCATGCCCACAAAAGAAAGAATCTGAGAGTTGTCCCAATGGGAGGAGTTGGTGAAAATTAGAAGGCAATACGTGTGCTGCTGACTCATCACTTCAATGACACATCACCTCAAGTGACAAATTATTTGAATTGCAAGCTAACAACTCCCACTGTTGGGTTATTTTAGAAACATACAATCTTTTCTTTTGTAAGAAGTGGTACTCTGATCAGTAGGTAAATGAAAAAGGATGAAGAAAGAGAAATAAAGAGTATGCATGATGGCTCTTTGCTCATTTTCCAATTGAGTTAACATTTCTCATTCTTTTACATACAAATGCAGAGTTTTCTATTACAAAATAAGCCTAATTTTATGCATCTCTTTTTTATTTTTTGTTTACCCTTTTAATTATTTTTAATAAAATCATAACTTAGCACGGACATGATTTGTACGACAATCTTTTATCTATTACAAAACACTTTTGTTACTTTGGGCTGTTTTGTTTGCCATGAAAGTGTGCGAAAACTGAGCCTTTTTCGTCCTGACATGTGGGCCTCGCGAGCTTTTCCTCACTTCCACTCTGTTTTTGCTGTGAGATTGAGAAGGAAGAGTGTATGTACCATACGTACAACCTCAGTTTTCTATCGTTATAGTGCTCTGCCAGAATTTCAAACTAAAAGCTAAAAAAACACCCGAAAGCTGAACGCGGCTCTATACATTTTTCCTTCTTTTATTTTCCAACAGCCAAACATTTTGCTATACAACAACAGGTGCAAGGTTTTCACCACATTGCTTGAATTTTTTTTTTTCCCCTTCTTGTTGATCTTTCTCAATCAAAGGGTTTCTTGTTGTTGAAGAGATGACAATCAAATTGCAGATTCATGATCAATCAATCTCTCTATTGCCAATGTGGACACCTTTTTTTAGACCCTTACATTTTCTTGCATTTGATGGAATGTCTCTCTCATGTAAAGATAAATGAAAAGTAGGATAAACATCCAAGAAAAGCTTGTGAGTTCTTCTACACACTACTGCTACACAAGTGCATTCTTACTTTCATACTCACAATTTGACTAGAGAAAAAAGATGATGTGCCATGAAATTAATGGGAGAGTTGGTAAAACATATGAACATAAGATTAAATGAAAAATCTTTTGGGACATAAACATGAAGTATGTTGCTAGGGTTTTACACGGACAGAACAACTTTGTCTTATTATTTTTGTTTACAAAAATTGGCATGTCACACTCTTGGAGTCTCATAATTTGTCCAAAAAAAAAAGAAGCTATTTTGTTGGGTTAAAAGAAAAAAAAAAAATCTCTGCACAATCATTTATAAAATCTACAATATAAGATTAGTTCTATTGTCGAAACAATAAAACAAACAATTTACTACAGCAACTAAAATTTAACTGACCATTTGAGAACTTTTTTTGCTTCACCAGAAATTTTTTTTTTAAAATTTTTTTTCTTTTTATTTCAATGGATAAGAGAAGCAAACAATGTGTCGGTGCGAAAATAGGAGTAGTGGGCCAAAAAAATGGGCCTGGGCCCTCTTGGCTATCCTCAAATGTATCGCTTGAGTCCATGCTACGGACTGGTTCAAATGGACCGGGTTCCCTCTTGAGCACGCTTTGCCCCCATGTTGTTTTTGACTTGTTTCCTCTTTATTTTATTTTGTTTTATTAATCATTTTACTTTTTGTCCACGGCATATAAAGCTCGGAGCCAGTCTTGCGCTTGAAATCTCTCATAACTTAATTTTCACCAATTACTGAAATTAGGCTTCAGTAGGAATAAAAATTAATCTTACATTACTTTCACATAGATCATTTATTATAAATAAAAGAGAAGACGATAAGAGAAGTAAAAGCCTTCTTACATGAGAAAATGCATGCCCATATACTTTTCTATATTGTGCATGGTTGAGATTCAAATCGATAAAGAGATTATAGAGCAAATGATGGAGAATACTTTATACATGAAAAAAAATGTTCTCGAAGGATATTGTGCTGAATAGAAAGTAAAGTAGATCTAAATGGTAAGAGAGTCGCGACGTTTAGAGAAGAGGATTAAGGATGGGCTATCGCTTATTGGATTGAGTTAACTTGAGTTCATATTGAATTTTGCTTTTTTTTTTTTTTTTTCTCTTTTTGAAAGACCTTCTCATTCTAAATTTAGAACCTTTCAAAACATAATAACTCTCTATTTTAGCATTGAGTCAAGATCTCAACCAACCCGGCCGAACGAACCGAGATGTAAATTCGGGCTGAACTTGGGCCGGGTTCAGATAAACCGTCCCGCTTCCGTGGCGAAGAAAATATCATGTCGGCCCCGCTGGGCCCACGATGTACCTCGGGACAGGGACCTGTCATTAATGGGCTCTTTCCTATTGGCGCTTAAAACCAATTGGGCCCAATTGGCGCTTTCAATTTAAATTAAAAATGAGAAAATAAGAATAAAATAGTAATTAATGACAGATAAGGAAAGCTCAAAAAAAGAAAAAGGAAAAAAAGGGGAAAAAAAGGAAAGGAAAAGAAAAAGGTGGGGAAGGTGCTCGTTGTTTTGACCTTGAAGAACTCGAAGTAGCCGCAGCGATCGATTCAGGGGCAAAGGGAAAAGGTATTCATCTTCATCTTGATCTTCTCCTCTCTCGTTTGAGATCGATCTCTAATTTTTTGTAACTTTTTTTTTTCCGAATTTTGTATTTGATCTTGGAAATTGACAGGAATCGAGGAGCCATTTCCTTTTTCCCTTAGTGTTCCCTTATCAAAAAAAATATATATGTATAGAAGATCAATCGATCGTCGATGATCTATGCTTCTCAATAGACCCGTCTCTTCTTGGATTCAGCACCTTCTCGCATGCATGGGGTCAGTCCTTTTTTTCTCCATTTTTGAAATTTTTTATATTTATTTTATGCCTTGACGTTTCGGATGAGTATTCTGCAAAAAAGACAATTTTTTTTCTCAATTTAGTGGATTATTCGTTCCTGTTGCGTGAAGAAATAGATATATCTGGATGAGTTGTGAGACGTGAGGTCATTTAGCTGGATGTTACGGATTGGATTGATTTATCTCCGCACCGTGAAACGATCATATATGAGGAAATTACTGTGTTGCTGGCCTTCTGTTTTGAGTGTGAGATTGAAATGAATTACTTTTTTCATTTCTAGGGTTTATTGCTCTTTTAGGATATTGTGAGATGAGCTGGATGCTATTTTTATTGACTTATCCACTCATTTTGTGTTCCCCTTGGTGACGAATCAAATCGCTGTCAAATTATTTTCATTCTGTCATTAAACAGCATGAAGAACTCTATCTGGATTTTACAGATTTAGCGTGTTTCATCATATAGACACCTTGGGAAATTTCTCAAACTAAATTGTCTTTCTGCATAAAGAAAAAGATTTAGAGGCCTTTCCTTTGTTGAGATTGTTTCTTGAGGACTTATTGGCATGTTGCTCATCTATTCCTGTTGTTTTGTGGACCAATTTAAGGTAATCTACCACTTCCCCAAGCTAGAATTACAGAACAAATGCGGTAAATCTTTCAGCAATGTTACGGCTTCCAATTTTAGACTGTTATATTTAGTTGCATTATTAGTTGTGACATATACACATCAGTTGATTTGCTTTTTTTTTTATTACTGCAAAATCACCATGTCTTGATAATGCTCTAATACTAGTTGAGTGCTTGCATGTCTCCTTGTATAATAACAACAGGAATGGATAATGCACCACGTGCCTCGTTCAATATAATGCTTAACAGTGTGTCCTTTTCAGTCCTAGACAAGAACAAAGGGGCAATGCATGATGAAACCTTTAAGGTCACTCATGTATGATCATGGAATGAGTGATCAATGATTTGGATGGAACGAGTGATCAATGATTTGGATGCTATCTTGTCGGTAAGTTGATGCAAGTATGCAGAGACCACTACATTACTACAGCCTCAACTCTATCTTTGTTACCATGATACAAGCAAGATAGAACATTAAAAGAAATGGGTGAAACTTGCAGCAATGTCATTGTAGACTGTCTAACTCTGAGGACATGTCATCAGATAGTAGAGTCTATACTTCAGACGCGAGGTTAATCAAAACCATTTATGCAACGCCAAGACGCAGAGCTCGAAGCTCGCGTCCCGTATCATTGCAATGCTAAAACACAGAGCTCGAAGCCCGCATCTCAACATCATTGCAGTGTGAAAACGCGAGGCTCGAAACCCGTGTCCCAACATCACTGCAATGTCGAAACGCGAGACTCGAAACCCGCGTCCTAACATCACCGTAGTGTCAAAACGCGAGGCTCAAAACCCGTGTCCCAGCTGAAATCACCTAGAGGGGGTGAATAGGTGACTAGCTAATCTAATGATGAATTAATGTGGAATTAAAACTATTTTTGCAAATTAAAAATTATTATGCTAAACACACCAAGTATAACACAAGAGTGTAGTCGAATTTTCGGTGAAGGGCTCTAGACTATCTTCTCAAGATTCCTCTAGATAAGAGTTGAGGTGCCGCTCTGGCTCTCAAGGTTGAATACAAGTGCGGGCAAACAATTCTAAGTATATATCAATTAAGGACAAGTATATCAAGCAAGTAATAAATATGAACAATAAGAGCATGCAAAATATAATCATAAATGAGAGAGCAATCGCAAATAAGGGAGATTTGTTTCAAGGTTCGAGCACCCTTGATCTACGCCCCCGCCTTCAACACTATTAAGGATTTCCACTAGAATCGATTCCACTGGATCACTCGGTGCCGTAACACCTACAACGAGTTCACACTAGAACTCCTTGGACTCACTAGTCCCTCTTTTGTTCCCGCAAGAACTACACACGCAAGCACACTAGCTTGCTGAGGTCGCACCTCTATACCGAGCTCCCACAAGAATTTGAAACAACACGAACCCGCAAGTTCGCCTCCTCAAATATAAGAATGAACACTTTGGTGATCTTAAGACTTTGATCACCTAAAAACACTCTCACAACAAAGATCCCTAAAGGATTGATACAACAATGGATAGCTCAAGTTGTGTGTGAGAAAATTAGGATTGATTTGGTGGTGAAAAACTCAAGAAATCTCTTTTACAAAACACTTTTGAAAAACTCTCCTTTTGATATGCAAGTATTTGGCTCTAAAACAAGTGGAGATAAACACTTAGAAGTGTAGGAAAAACTATCTTGAAAACTTACTTAAAATCTTATAAAAAACAGTTCAAAGGAACCCCAATTTATAGGCTCCCAAAATATGGCGGTTGGAGGCCAACTCAGCAGGATTCCCTGCTGTCCGGTCGACCGAGGCCTGGATACAGAGAGCAGAAGCTCTCTGCTGGTCGACCGCCTGGTCGACCAGGGCCATATCCAGATAGCAAAACTCTCTGGCGGTCGACCGGGTCGGTCGACCGGCCCTCCAGCCAAACAAGGTTGTGCACGTTTGTGCACATCGGTCGACCGTGTGGTCGATCGGCAGAAGGCCAGAACACAGGTTTTAGGAATTTAAAATTTGGTCTTTTTACCTTCAATAAAATCCCATAAATTCTCATAAATTTTACAAAAATAAGTTCATTGATATACTTTGAAATACAAACATGTTTGATAAAAAATCAAAACATATTACAAACATTTTGAACTATTTTTGTAATATAGAAGTTATGCCTTAAACAAAAACATGTATTTTTCAAAAACGATTTTTTCAAAACTTTTCCAAATACAAAAACAAGATATTCTAAATACTTTTAAAGCTAAGTGTGTATGGATATGATTCACTACACATATATGATGAAATATCTATGTTTTTGACATTAAGTTCTAAAATAAGTTTTGATAAAATACATGTATATTTTGAATCTTAAAAACCAAACCGGTATTTTTCAAAACGAAAACTCTTTTATGAAAACACATATAAATTTTGTGTGTGAGTGTATATGAGTTATGAACTTGAACAATCCACCAACTAATCTATCCTTTACATTTTATCTAAAAATAAAATCTTGACACTTACAAACATGACA
Source organism: Agave tequilana (assembly GCA_038442645.1). Lineage (NCBI taxonomy): Eukaryota > Viridiplantae > Streptophyta > Magnoliopsida > Asparagales > Asparagaceae > Agave > Agave tequilana. The sequence goes on along the minus strand of JAVJIF010030088.1, from coordinate 217,658 downwards.
CAAGTCTTCTTGAAAATCTTCTCTCGAAGGTCTTCCTCTCCTTTTTGACTTGTTCTAAACCTTGATCCAATGAGTTAGACTCCTCTTGAGTACTTGATGCAATTTTGATGCGCGAGCTCTTGAATTAACACGTACTAGCTCCAAAACTTTGACTTGAAATCCTTTGTTGAAGCTAAACACCAACTAAGATCTTGATCAAATATCTGATACTAATTAAACTCAAGATTATTAGTACTATAACTGCATGAGTTAATCATCATTAAAACTAGCGCGATGGGCCTTCGGGCCAACAATCTCTCCCTTTTTGATGATGACAAAACTCATTGAGTTATATATGCATAGATTTAAGTTAAGCTTCATAGAAGCTCCCCTTTAACTCATGCATAACAATAAATAAATAGATATTCAATGAAGTGCATAAAATTAAACAAATATATATATGCATAAACAAGGTGAGAGAAACATGCATAAATCAAAAATTCTTCTCCTCAAAAACCTTCTCCCTAGTTTTAGATAAACTTTCAAAATCCTTCTCCCCCTTTTTGTATAAACATAAAATATAGAACATGCATAAACTCAATATATGCATAAACTCAATTTCTAAATATGCATATATAAACTCAAAATCATTCTCCTTTTTGTCAATCATCAACAAAGGGGTAAAAAAATCAATAATAAGGATATATATGCGATATACATTCATGAAGAGGAAGACGTTAAGTTAGCTCCCCTGCATACATGCATTTCATGAAGAAGGGATGACAAAACCCTAACTCACATAAAGTATAATATACAATGCATAAGTGGAGATGTTAAGCTCCCCTACACACGTGTATCACATAAAGAAGAGATGTCAAGCTCCTCAATATAAAATACACTCAACATGAATCTATAAATAGAATAGATGTTAAGCTCCCCTTGCATATAAGCAACACATATCAAGACATTTTTAAGATATCACAAGATTTTTAATACCAATAGAAATTGGAAATTTTTGATACTAATTGAAATTGAAACGTTTGTAAATTTTGATACCAATGAAGGTAAAATATTTTATATTTTGATATCATTTGAAATATATGGTAAATTTTGATACCAAATAAAAGGTAAAACATTTTTGATACCAATTGAAATCGAAACCCAATTGAAATCGAAACATATTGATACCAATTGAAGTATATTGTAAATTTTGATATCAATTAAAAGGTAAAATATGAAGTATATTTTGATATCAATTAAAATACCAATTGAAAATAATGCCTAAGCTCATTAAAATACCAGTTAACATTTAAAAATTAGTCAAGCTTAGCATAAACATAATTTGTGCTTTAAACATGTAAGGGTCTTGTAAATCAAGCACAATCAAATCATATATATGTATGAAAATGAAAATATCAATTAAAATTGATATTATTTGAAGTTTGAAGCATACATGTATAGAAAACACAAATATGAGTATACAAAAAAAAATTATCAATTGTGATACCAATTGAAAACACAATGAGGATCAAATGTATAACTCATGATTATTCACCCTAATCATGCATATGATAAAAAGATTTTCAAAAAGGCTCAAAGGCATGGTCGCCCATCCATCCGCCCTTTATGGGTAGAAGTTTTCAAGAATAAGATTTGAAAATAGTTGTATTTTAAAAACACTATCATATGAAGAATAAATAACTAGTTAAAGTAATTTTTGAGAAACTAGTTAAAAGATCCTTCAAAATATGAAACCAAATCATATATCCCATGAAACATGCTAAGAACACAAGAATTGACACTCGAAATCTATGAAGCTCAAAAATTCTCATGAAAACAATGTCACGAGTAAACAAATGAAGTGTGAGTGCACAAGAATCATGTAAATAGCATTTTCATGAAAATGATCAATAAAACTCAAAATAAACATGAATATCTTTTATTAAAAGCATAAAAATGTATTTTTCATTAAAATCAAACTTCCAAGGTATATGTATGTTTTATTCAAAACTAAAACTATACATATATATTCTAAACACGAAAGAATCTATAATATAATTTGCATGAAGGCAAGAGACTCAATGGTATACATGTATATCTATTAGTTTTAGATAAGAATAACATATACATGAAGTAAAACATGCATAAGAATAGGGAAAACAAGTTAAAATGCACGAATCATTAAAACTATGTTATACTAGTACATCTAATAGGTACAAGTGAGCAATTAAGTACAAACATACAATGGTCAAATGTGGCTTACTAGTTGTACGAGTATATGCACAAGTTTTAATGAAAATTTACATTTAAATATGTAATCAAAACATGAAGTGCACAACCATAAACAAACATGATTATTTAGGTAAATGCACATGTTTTAGAGTAATGATATATACAATAGCTAAACTAAAGTGAGAATACAAAATATGGATCCATATGAACAGGGGTGTATCTTAATTACTATACATGTATGTCATAAGTCTAAATAACATGACATTTAATAATAATCATGAAAAACATGCTAAAAATTAATAATCTAAAAGCATGTAAACAAATAAGGAGTTAGAGATAGTTTCCAAAATCATTAGGGCACATCTCTATATTTCCAAACCATGGTGGTCCTCCTACCAAACTTCCTTAATAGTGATGCATCAATTGTATGTCCATCTAGCCCATGCATCCACCACCAAGGCACCAATTCTCTCACGTTATGTGAGAGCCCACACCTACATCAAACACAAGAGGTGGGGATTTTGGTACCCATTTTCTTTTGGATCCACGGGGGTTAGCATTATTCGGAACCCAAACATTTTTATTAGCAAAATTAATATGATTCATCTTATCAATGCAAAACTTTGCTAAATGGCCTTTGCGGCTGCAATGTGTACATTTGTACACTCTAGTATGCGCATGAGAATGAGTGTGATCATGATGTACAAAGTGTGCATACGTGTGTCGTGGGTGATGTGCATGTACATGTGGAGCTTGTTTCTTTTGAAATAAGGTTTCTAATTTATTATGATTAAATGCACAATTGCTTAAAGTTGAGAACAAACAATCTATTCAATTTTTCAAAAATTGAATCTCATTTTTATCAATAATAGCATGAAAAGCATGGTGAGAATGAGAATCAACACTCTTTTTCTTTTTAGAAATATTTTTTTCTTTTGAACAAATTTTCTTTTCAAAGAGTTGTTTTCTTCCAAAATAATTTCCTTTTCTTTTTTCATCAAAATAATTTTATTTTTCAAAGAAGTATTTCCTTCACAAAGATCATTTAATTTAGAAGTCAAGGAAATATTATCCTTTTTCAACATATCATTTTCTTTTGAAATACATTCCAATTTATTTTGAAAGGAATTTTTTCTTTTAACATGGATTCAAATTTATTTTTTAATTTCTTATTATCCTTTTTAAGCAGGTCATATTTTTCAATAAAGCAAGATCATCATATGACAAGTCAACATCCTCATCAAGCTCGGATTCGGAATTTACCTCAAGGGGGTTATTCCTTTGGACCATGTCACATATGTTGGAAGCATCACTTCCATCAATATTGCTTTTGTTCGCCAAGGGAGACTATAGTGTTCCATACTACAAAAGTCGAATCAAAATTAGAAACCTTAGATAAATATTCATCATTTAGGGTTGACTTTAAAGCATGGATGGCTTTTGCATTAGTCTCTAGATGTTTGTCATTTAAACAATATGAATCTTTAATAGTGGCAAAATAGACATGAATACTTAAGGCTTTGAGGTACATTGATATCTTAACCTTCGAAGTTTGGATGTTAAGAATATCAAACAAGGGAGGTGACATGAAATCCATGTGTGTGTGTATAAATATTGTAATTAGCCAAAATGAGAATCTTTAACTCTAGGTGACTCAAATCAAGAGCACCAAGCTCTGATACTAATTGAAATCCCCTAGAGGGATGAATAGGTGACTAGCTAATCTAATGATGAATTAATGCGAAATTAAAGCTATTTTTGCAAACTAAAAACTATTATGCTAAACAGACCAAGTATAACACAAGAGTGTAGCCGAATTCCCGGTGAAGGGTTCTGGACTATCTCCTCAAGATTCCTCTAGACAAGGGTTGAGGTGCCGCTATGGCTTTCAAGGTTGAATACAAGTGCGAGCAAACAATTCCAAGCATATATCGATTAAGCACAAGTATATCAAGCGAGTAATGAATATGAACAATAAGAGGATGTAAGATATAATCACAGAGAGAGAGAGCAACTGCAAACACGGGAGATTTGTTTCGAGGTTCGAGCACCCTTTCTCTACGCCTCCGCCTTCAACACTATTAAGGATTTTCGCTAGAATCGATACCACCGGATCACTTGGTGCCGAACATCTACAACGAGTTCACTCTAGAACTCCTTGGACTCATTAGTCCCGCTCTTGTTCCTGTAAGAACTACACGCGTAAGCACACTAGCTGAGGTCGCACCTCTACACCTAGCTCCCACAAGAACTCGAAACAACACGAACCCGCAAGTTCACCTCCTCAAATATAAGAATGAACACTTTGGTGATCTCAACACTTTGATCACCTAAAAACACTCTTACAACAAAGATCCCTAGAGGAATGATATAGCAATGGATAGCTCAAGTTGTGTGTGGGAAAACTAGGATTGATTTGGTGGTGAAAAACTTAAGAAATCTCTTTTACAAAATACTCTTAAAAAACTCTCCTTTTGATATGGAAGTATTTGTCTCTAAAACAAGTGGAGATAAACGCTTAGAAGTGTAGAAAAAATTATCTTGAAAACCCACTTAAAATCTTATAGAAAAGAGTCCAAGGGAACCCTAATTTATAGGCTCTCAAAATATAGCGGTTGGAGGCCAACTCAGCAGGATTCCTTGTTGTCAGTTAGTCGCCCGGTCGACCGGCCAACGGTCAGATTTTTGTTCATTGTGCCATCGGTCGATCGGCCGGTCGTCCGAGGCCTGGATACAGAGAGCAGAAGCTCTCTGCTGATCGACGCCCGGTCGACCGGGGCCATATCCAGAGAGCTGAACTCTTTGCGGTCGACCGGGTTGGTCGACTGGCCCTCCATCCAAACAAGGTCGTGCACATTGGTCGACCGCCTGGTCGACCGACCTCTGGCTTGGTCAACCGTGGGTTGACCCGACAGAAGGCCAGAACACAGGTTTTAGGGATTTAAAATTTGATTTTTTTACCTTGAATAAAATCTCATAAATTCTCATAAATTCTACAAAAATAAGTTCATTGATATACTTTGAAATACAAACATGTTTGATTAAAAATCAAAACATATTACAAATGTTTTGAACTATTTTTGTAATATAGAAGTTTTGCCTTAAACAAAAACCTGTATTTTTCAAAAACAATTTTTTCAAAACTTTTTCAAGTACAAAAACAAGATACTAAACACTTTTAAAGATAAGTGTGTATGGATATGATCTACTACACATATATGATGAAATATCTATGTTTTTGACATTAAGCTCTAAAATAAGTTTTGATAAAACACATGTATATTTTGAATCTTAGAAATCAAACCGGTATTTTCTAAAACGAAAACTCTTTCATGAAAACACATAAATTTTGTGTGAGTGTATATGAACTTGAGCAATCCACCAACTAATTTATCCTTTACATTTTATCTAAAAATAAAATCTTGACACTTACAAACATGACACAAGTCTTCTTGGAAATCTTCTCTTGAAGGTCTTTTTCTCCTTCTTGACTTGGTTCAAACCTTGATCCAATGAGATATATTTCTCTTGAGTACTTGATGCAATCTTGATGCGCGAGCTCTTGAATCAACACGTGCTTGCTCCAAAACTTTGATTTGAAATCCTTTGTTGAAGCTAAATACCAACTAAGATCTTGATCAAATATCTGTTACTAAAATTAAACACATAATTATTTGTACTATAACTACATGAGTTAATCATCATCAAAACTAGAGTGATGGGCCTTCCCAGCATCACTGCAATGCCAAAACGCAAGGCTTGAAACCTGCGTCCCAGCATCACTTCAATGTCTAAACACGTGCTCGAAACTCGCATCTCAACATCACCACAGTGTCAAAATGTAAGGCTCGAAACCCGCGTCCCAGCATCACCGCAATACGCAGGGTTCGAAACCCGCGTTTTCAACTACAGAGGAGCCCTGCGTCTCAGTTGTAACTGCTCTCATTACTGGGTTAATTACTGTCCACGTAATGAGGGGAGTTGGGTTCCATTATGGAGGGTTTTTAGGAGGCAGTTTTATCCCTAAAACTCCTATAAATAGCTCAGTTTGCTATTGAGGTTTGGGCGGTCGAATTCGTCAGGGAGTCGGTCTAACTTGGTCAAATTTAGTCAGAATTTTCAGTCGAGGAACCCTGAAAAAGAGTACAACTCTTCTACGCCAACTTGCTGAGTTCAAGTTTTTATATAAGTTTCTTTGAGATTTCATTGGATAAGAGTTGTGCTACTCTATCCGTGATCCAAGGAGAAGATTTTCAGAAGAGCTTAACGTTCTCCCGGTCAACGGAAAATAAAATTCACTTTCCACTACTGCACAAAGATCCCATCTTTAAACAAAGGGGAGATCCAATTATCCTCCTCTCTTTTGTAATTGGATTATTGATCTGCTATAATTTTCTTTACAATCAAATAAAGAAGCTTGCACCTTTTCAATTTTTTCGAGTAAACAAGAGATGATGACTCCGCTGAGAACTATTTTCTCCACTGATGAGCAAGTTGTGGCATAAGGTGACGTCACCTTTATGGGAAAAACGATCGTGTCACTTGTCGTGGAATTCGACCAAACAAAGTATGAAGAGTTCTTTTCCTCTGGCTCCAAGAGTCCTAGGGTGGTACGACAGTACCGCAGGGTCTCCTCTGAGGTCCGCTCTCAAGTCCCTTCGGAGACTTCCCCAAAGATGGCCTGCGCAAACGCCTTTCTGGCCGCATCGCGCGCACGGCTTACGTCAACGTCTCCCACGAGACCTGCGAGGCCAATATCGTTGAAGGTTAATTTTGCCACGCCTTTTCTCTTCCTCAGCTCTAGGTTACCGGGGGTTCCCAACAACCGTAAATCATAACTGGAATGCTGAATGTCGACAAAGGTGACGCGCACGTCGACAACAAATGGAAGAAGTTGGAAAAATCATCTGTCCAGCAAATACAGGACGTGAGGTCCATGCCTGCGTCTCTTCTGAATCGCATCAGTCGCGCTGCGTCTGGATACCAAAATGCAGAGCTTAAGAGGCTCGCGTTTCTGAGGCTTCATCTCCTAGATGTAACGTTCAGCAACGCATGGCCGTGCCTCTTCTCAGAGACACGAGACCCGCGTCTCTATGACAGAATGCGGGACTCATAAAGTTCGTGTTTCCCAAGTGTCGCTAGACAAACATAACAATCAGTAGCGCGAAGTCCGTCCGCGTCTCTTCTCAGCAGAGGCATGAGACTCGTGTTTCAAAACCAAAAGGCGAGAGCTGCGTCTGTTTTACAGAACGTGAGCTCCGCGTTTCTGAACCCTGCGTCTCGGAGTTGCGACGCAAGGTTAACATTCGCTCTCCAACGGCTAAGGTCAGAAGTGAGCTGAAAAGTCTTCGTCCCTAGAGACTTGAGGTTAGTCTCTTCGATCCCCCTCTGACGGATCTAAAGGATTACTTGACAAAGAAGATGAGTGCTCATCAAATCATTCCACCATGTTGCTGTGAATGGCTCATCATAGCGGTGCTCTCTGAATGCCACTACAGCTCGATATAAGCAAACAGTCGGTGTTCAAATGATTATCATCTACGTCAGTATCTCGATCGGCCAAAAGACGTTCCCGCACAAAGAGAACTTTCTCTAACGTGGAGTACCCTGAAATTACTGCGAACATGGCGAGTTCAAGCACTACGCCAAGCAGAAGTAAGGGGAAGCAGCCAATAGTCAGCTCTGACGAGTCTGACACTGAACCGGAAGAAGTGTACCAGCGTACTCGCTCTCGAACTGGCTTGATAGCCCCAGTGGATTATAGTGCCTTAGCCTAAGGGTGTCTAAGTAAGCGAGTCACATTCTGTTATTGCAGAATCACAGACCTCAAACTCTTCCGTAGAGAAAGAGCCTTCGCATATATGGCAAGCACTCGGGAAGAATGACCAGACGCTTTGAGCAGCAAGCTCAGGCTCAGAGAGAGCAACTCGATATGATTCGTGCTCAATAAGAATATATCGACAGCCTTAAGCAGATGCTTTCACAATTGCTTGAGGACAAAAGAAGAAGCCTAAGGCCAAGACTCCTAAAAAGTCCAAAGGCAAACGGAAGGAAGGTGAAAGCTCGTCTTCTGCACATATTGAGGAAGAAAAGCATTCCAACTCTGAGTTGTCTAAGCCTTCATCTGAAGCGGATTCAAACAATACGAACAATTATTCCAAAAGAATGAGTAAACTGGAACGTCTTGAAGCCCTCGCCAGTTGGAAAGGTCTCCAAGAAGCAGGAGTGGTCCGGCCTTACCCGGTTGAGTGGGATCTTGTCTCGTTCCCTTTTTAGTTCAAAGCTCCGACCCTACAGGCCTTCGACGGTAAGGGGTCACCCAATCAGCACATATATTATTTCAAGTCTCAGACAGGGAATGTAGTATCAAATGATATCATCCTGGCACGTTTGTTCATCGGTACTCTAAAAGGAATTGCTTTCAAATGGTTCTAAAGCTCGCAGAGCGGCAGAAGGCTCCATCAAAAATTGGGGTGATCTGGAGAAGCTTCTCCTTACACGCTTCTTCGAAGACGACTCGGAGATTTCCATGCCAACTCTCCTGGCAACGAGGCAATGAAAAGGAGAGTCAGTTAAAACATTTGTGGAGAGATTTCGAAATGTGGCACTCCGACGTCCTAGCGGTATGACTCAGGACACCCTGGTGGAAATATGTCATCACAATTTGCAAATCTCACTCCTATCTCAGATATGAGTAGCTGAATGTCGTACTTGGAAACAGTTAGTCCAGCAAGGCGAACAAGTAGAAGAGATTGTTGCCAGGGTTAAGGCAGAAAAAAACAAGCCCAGACTCGAAAAGCCGACAAGGCGCACGTCAGAAGCATCTTTCCAAGCTAAAAGGAAGGACACACTAGCGACAGAGACAAAGTCTCCCTGTAAGCCCCAGCCGTCTAGAGGGGGTAGCTCTTCAAGTCAGCCACGCACCAACAAATAATACTCCTTCAAGGACGAGCATGTCAATTCGTTGTTTAAATTACTCAATAAGAGCAACAGACTAAAACTTTTTGAAGCTAGACGTCTCGAGGAGGTTGACAAGACTGACAATCCTAATAACTGCTTATACCACAGGATGTTGGGGCACCCTACCAAGAGCTGTTACACCTTCAAAGACATCCTCCAAGCTTTGATTGATGCAGAGCTGCTCCAGCTCCGCCCGGAGCAAAAAAAGTGATAGCTAACATGACGTCATTTCTTTAGTTCGGGGTACAACCTCCAACGCCGGCCGGAGTAGTTCCCATTCCGAAAGGAGAACTAAGGGTACTCAATATAGATCCACACCACCAGCGGAAGAAAGGTCTCATATCTGTTTCTACTCCTCAGGGAGAGATCATGTTGGTTCATTCTGATCTCGTGGAAGGCCAACGCTGAACTACTGTTACCAACAGGAATTCCAGGAGTAAAGCAAAAGCTTCGCCTTGCAACGTGGTATGTGCTTCCTTCCAGAAAGTAGAAATCGATGTTCCCTCGCTAACTAACTCAGAAGAGGAGACAATCGTCTTTGCTACATAACCGAATGCGCTGCTTGGAGCAGGGACCCGCTTGAGTCAGTGGTACTTGAAGAAATATGACGAAATAGTGGCAAATTCACCTAAACACTCCCCTGAGCCAACCAAGCAATCAATGAAGCAACCCGTGTAGAAGCAAAAGGAGCTTCAGTATTCCAAGGCCCTTCCCAAGGACAAAGTGGAAGGATCTTCAGCACCTTACCGCTTTGATGTTTTAGCTCAACTAGCCAATATCTCAGCCAGGATACCCTCTACGAGCTCTTGAGACTGTCAAAGTCAACAAGGGATGCTTTTAGAGAAGCTTTAGCTGATGCTGAGGTCTTCATGGCCCACGTAATTAGGGGAGTTAGCCCCATTATGGAGGGTTTTTAGGGGCAGTTTTACCCTTAAAAACCCTATAAATAACTCAGTTTGCTATTGAGGCCTGAGCGGTCAAAATTCGTTAGGGAGTTGGTCGAACTTGGTCAAATTTAGTCGGAATTTTCAGCTGAGGAACACTGAAAAAGAGTGGAACTTTTTGACGCCAACTTGCTGAGTTCAAGTTTTTACCTAAATCTTTTGAGATTTCATTGGATAAGAGCTGTGCTACTCTATCCGTTATCCAAGGAGAAGATTTTCAGAAGAGCTTGATGTTCACCAGGTCAATGGAAAACAAGATTCACTTTTCACCGCTACACAAAGAATTCAGCTTTAAACGAAGGGGAGATTCAACTATCCTCCCCTCTTTTGTAATTGAATTATTGATCCATTATAATTTTCTTTACAATCAAATAAAGAAGCTTGCACCTTTTCAATTTTTCCGAGTAAACAGTCATGCCTTCTAATTTTAGAACAATATAGCTAGTATGGTAGATATGCATTTGATTGGCTTTTCTTTCTGCACCAAAATAATCATTTCTCGATGTCTTACGAATCTAATCACCATATCTCGATGAGATACTAATCTAATTGAGCTCTTGATTGAATCATCAATTATAAGCATTGGATCACATAATGTATCACATGCATCCCTTGTTCGGGATATACCCAATCATGCATTGAAGTGACCAGTGATTCCAGTGCACTGAATGATTGAGAAGGTGAGTCACTCCTTGGAAGCAAAGACCATTGCATTACATTATAGCCTCGACCCAGTCTACCTTACTGCGATTGATTGTGTTAATATGTCTGTGCTTAGGAAGGTTAGCTCCTTATTAGAAATTGAGGCACAATGCTAAGGAAATAATATTTTAATGATGTTTTTTCTCTTTTTATATTAACACCAGCTGCAGAGAATGGTTACTATTAATTTTGTTGGAGACAGGAAATTGATGCTAATCATCTATGTGGTGAAACCTGATTTGTAACAGAACAGAGGTTGTCTTGGCTGCTGTGCAAAGCCCACTCCAATAACTGCAGTGGATGAGCCTTCAAAGGGTTTAAAGATCCAAGGCCGGACGGTGAAGAAACACAGCATACTTGAGGACTTTTGGAGTACAAGCACATATGAGATGGATAATAGTGGAGTTCAATCTCAAAGGAGCATTTCCTCAATAAGCACATCAACACAAACCCTTGACCACCATGGAGCTGGAAGCACCAGCAGCCCTTCTGAATTTGTGAATCATGGTAATTGATAATTTAAATGCTCTTATATTGTGCACTTTATTTCAGTTGTTTACTCTTATCTAATTGTTATTTGCATATACTCGTTATTTCCCATCTAAGATTTTGGACATGATGGCAAATTTAATGAAATTTATGTACATGACAAGCATATGAGATGAAATGCAAGTATAATTGTTACTATTGTAGCAGGAGATCCTTCATGCTGATTGGAATATTTGTTAGGTGGTCTTATATGATAGATGTACTGAAAATATTTGTCTCAATAACTTTGTGTGTTGAGATTTTATTTACTATCAGAAACAAAAGGCCAACCGGTAGGTTCTTTCGTAGACTGAATTGTTATGTGCAGTTTGTGTAAACAACAAGCATGACATGAGCCTATTCTTTCAGTTACAGGAAATGCTTCAGGGCAGAGGGAATATGTTAGGTGGACTTGATAAGATAAAGACATTGAAGAACTTTTTTGTATTCAATGTCTTTGTGTTGAAGAAGTAAATTGATAATTTTCTTCTTACTAAATAGGTTAGATTCTTGTAATTTCTGGCGATATAACCTAACCAACAGTCGGAAGACTCCAGCCAATAACAAAGGCTTTTTCCCAATTTTCTGTCAGCTAAGCGCTATTTACCATCTTATATTTTCACAATCATGTTTGCCCCAATTGTCCATTGCCCTTCATATTTCCGCAACAGGGATTTTGTATGTTATGCATGGTTGATGAGTGTATGTAAAGAGTTTGGTGGCAGAGCAACTTTAAGCCTTCTACTCAATGTGACACAAATTTGCTGAATTAACTATCGTGCCCAAGTTTTATGTTATTAGAAAAAGTAGACTATAATAAATGCGAAGAAGATACCTGTTAATGGTATAATCTCTCTTTTTTCTTTGTCGACTTCATTGACAAATGCAAATATCTAGCAAAAAGTTTGCTAAATCTGGTTGTTGTCTATGATGCAGGACTTCTTCTTTGGACCCAAACCAGGCAGCAATGGCTTGGAAATAAAAGGCCCGACAACCGAGCACAACAGCTTCGAGAACCAAGATTAAGGTATGTCTTAGTCATCCTTGCTGGAAGCGTGCATCAACAGGACTTGTTTGATTTAATTAATATTGAGAAGCTAAATACATGAGGCAACCTTTGCGAACTAGAGGATCAGATTAATGTATTAAAAAATCAATTATGTAACTCATCATAACCCGTTATGTAATGTAACAACTCCCAGTCGTTATATGACACTCGCAAAAAGTGCAGTTCCCAGTAACGAGCATTTTTTGGAGCGTTACGAACTTTATGTTACGAAAATAGCGTAACATTCGTAACTCGTTATTTACACGAGTTGTTAAATATAAAACAACAAAGCGATTTCTTTCTCCAGACCAAATCAACATGAAACCTAAATTGGCGACAGCGAGCGTTCCTCCTCTCTATGCAGTCAACGTCGACGTGGACGATGACTCTCACGTGTTCCTCATGTCTCTGCAGTTCTTCTTCAATGTCACGCCCCGCTTCCCAAAATATGCTGGAGTGGAGACGCGACACGAGTCGGCGACGCATATACGCAAGGAAAATACCTCACGTATACACGCTAAGCCTTAAGTAACCTGAAATAAGTTATAAATTTATACTATAATGAGTCAGCAACCACTGCAATAATACATATAAAGGCTACACATGATCTGAAATGAAATAAGGAATGGAATAGAAGCCAAGTGTGATATACATGAATCAAAAAGAGGATAGCATGAAAAAGAAAATGCAAGAATATCAGAATCAAAAGGGAGAGCGTTCGGCTCCTCGCGAAGCGCACAGTCTCATCGAACACCTGCACAATAGAAACAATAGCGTCTAATACCTGGACGTGCAAAGTCAGGGTCGTCAGAAAGCGACCTAGTGAGTGTGTGTGTAAAGGGGAGAGCTCGTGCATATAAACAAGGTGCATAAAGTAATAACAAGAATAACTGCAGATATAAGATAACCAAATAACATGATACATAAGCAACTGAATAACAATAGCAAGAATAAGAGTACAGGTACAAGACAAGTAAAACAACTGTAACAAACAACAAATGTCTAGGTGTATATCCTAGCAATATCACTAACCTAGTACATAATCTGATCCTGGTTACAATCATGTGTCTATCATAAAGATATATATAGATATACAATCAGGTGATTACAGTCAGTCACAATGCATATACAATTTATTATTATTAATTATGTCAGCGAACACTAATTGTCACATGTAATAGACACATCCCATTCCCCGCCTGAATTTAAATTTCGAGGATGAAATTTTCTTATTAGGTGGGTAGAATGTAATACTCTTGTTTTTTAATGCCTAAAATAAAATGAAAATATATATATATATATATATATGTTGATAGCAAGTTTCGAACTTGGTTCCTTTGTACTTAATCCTAATGCCTTAACCATAATGCCACATTGGCGTGTGGTTAAGTAGGAGAGCTAAATTATTTTAAAACAACCCAAATCCAAATCTAAACTATCAAATCCTAACCACCTTATCAAATCCCAAATCAAATCCTAATCCCAACAACCTATCCTAACCAATCATATCTTCTCCCAATCCCTTTTTAATCATCAACTCAACTAAATCCTAATCTCAACCACCCAATCTAAATCCTAACTCCAAATCTCAATCCTAACAACTCAATCTCCATCAAATCCTATATTCTATCAGATCTTAACTCACCAAATCTTTATCTCATAATCACCCTCTAAATAAACCCCTATAATAATTCTTCCAAGTTTTGAATCCCTTGACCTCCTCATTCAAACTCACAAGCTCCCACCACTATGCCTCATTGGCGTATAGCTATCCCCACCTTTTCCGTGATGATTAGGTATATTTCTTTCCCCGCCTGAATTTAAATTTCGAGGACGAAATTTTCTTATTAGGTGGGTAGAATGTAATACTCTTGTTTTTTAATGCCTAAAATAAAATGAAAAAAAATAAATATATATATATGTTGATACCAAGTTTCGAACTCGGTTCCTTTGTACTTAATCCTAATGCCTTAACCATAATGCCACATTGGCGTGTGGTTAAGTAGGAGAGCTAAATTATTTTAAAACAACCCAAATCCAAATCTAAACTATCAAATCCTAACCACCTTATCAAATCTCAAATCAAATCCTAATCCCAACAACCTATCCTAATCCTAACCAATCATATCTTCTCCTCTCAATTCCTTTCTAATCATCAACTCAACTAAATCCTAATCTCAACCACCCAATCTAAATCCTAACTTCAAATCTCAATCCTAACAACTCAATCTCCATCAAATTCTATATTCTATCAGATCTTAACTCACCAAATCTTTATCTCATAATCACCTTCTAAATCGGTAGGAGACAACGTCTGTATTTTGGGTGGACCTAGGATTTAGGTTGCGCAGCCGAAATAGGGTTCCACCCCAGGGTTCCCGTGGGGTGACTGACACCCCGTCCTGTTTTCTGTTCCTGATATACATGTTATACATGTACCTGTTCCTGTTATATATGTTTCTGACTACTTTGCGGTAGGTCCTGGTTCAGCGTCAGGAGTCTGGGCCGTGGTCCCGGGTATTCATGGGACCCACCTAAAACACAGACAATGTCTCCAACCGATTTAGAAGGTGATTAAGAGATAAAGATTTGGTGAGTTAAGATCTGATAGAATATAGGATTTGATGGAGATTGAGTTGTTAGGATTGAGATTTGGAGTTAGGATTTAGATTGGGTGGTTGAGATTAGGATTTAGTTGAGTTGATGATTAGAAAGGGATTGGGAGGAGAAGATATGGTTGGTTAGGATTAG
Organism: Agave tequilana; assembly: GCA_038442645.1. Taxonomy (NCBI): domain Eukaryota; kingdom Viridiplantae; phylum Streptophyta; class Magnoliopsida; order Asparagales; family Asparagaceae; genus Agave; species Agave tequilana. The sequence goes on along the minus strand of JAVJIF010030088.1, from coordinate 202,514 downwards.
GATAGGTTGTTGGGATTAGGATTTGATTTGGGATTTGATAAGGTGGTTAGGATTTGATAGTTTAGATTTGGATTTGGGTTGTTTTAAAATAATTTAGCTCTCCTACTTAACCACACGCCAATGTTCCTCGATGCTTGCTAAAATTTGTTGTGGGATTTGCTAAATGTGTTATATATTATTTTGATACTTTTTTAGATTTAAATTATTTTTCTATTTATAAAATTTTTAAATATAATATATATATATTTATTTATTTTTATTAAATAAATATTAAGTTGTGTAACCTACGTTATGCATTACGTTACAATCTATGTTAACATGACTATCGTTATTTAAACATTGGGCCAGAATGCTGCTTGGTTGGGCTTTCAATTGCGTGTACTGTATTCTCTGTTTGACATTGGGATTGGTTAGGCTTGATAAATCTATAATCAAGCTGAATTCTGCCCAAGAGTCTAGCGTTAATCATGATCACACTAGTGTGAACTTTGTACTGGATCCAGGTCAATCATAGTTAACATGTTTAAACAATGATTAAACTAAGATTGATTACATTAATTTTTATGTGTAGTAAAAATATTTTGGATTCCATTAGTATTATGTCACTTTAATTGTTTGTATCATTGAGGTAGATGTTTGTCCAGGATTGAAATAGCTAGTGTGCTGCATATCTGAAGATTTCTCGTAGATGACAGGGACACTATTAGTGGATGTGAAAAATTAAATTGTCTATCACCAAATATGCTCTGATTAGCTCAATATTAATTGAGCAAAGCCCAAGCTTGGGGCACAGACTCGAAGTAGTGACTAGGTTTGACTGTATTTTTAACCCCCCACCCTCTTCAAACTCAACCAATTCAATAGCGGATGGGTCCTTTTAGCTTACAGCTCTTTAGATTTTTTCCTTTTTCTTTTTTGAAACATAGGCTGGTAGCTGCAGCTCTTTATGTCTTGATTATACATAAAAATACAAAATCTATAGTAAGGTTTGATTTGCTATCAAATATCAAGTGTTCAGTGTGAGCATGAGGCAATATGTTAGCGTCTCTGTGGCATTTGGGAGACAAAGCTTATAAAGTCAACATACCAGATACCATTGTAAAGCTGAATTTCATCTGTTGGAAATAGTTTCTGTATCTGATAGTTGCTTAAGTATGCGGACCATATTTTTTTTAGCCGAATCCCTTTTGAGGAGCAAGTATGTTTGAAAGACGTGGGCCATTCGGCTTTAGATGACTGGATGAGCTATTATGCCTTATCAGTATCCAAATTCTAGCACTTTATTCACAAAACTAGCTTGGCAAAATATGTAGTTGTTTTAGTACAAAATGATGTAAACAAAATCTCTACTATTGCTCATCTCAAAACATATTTGAAACATCAATCTTATTTCCTTCCTTTGAAGCATGATTATAAAGATGCATGTTTTAGAAGGGGCATTAAACCAGATAAGTGTGGGGTTGTGTGCTTGTTATATAGTACCTGGGATGTTCTTGAACCTATGGAGCCTATTAGATGAGTTGTCAATTATGAAGATTGGCACACCAGTTCGAAAGTGTGGCAGTAACCTTTATTATGCTCTTTAATGTTTTCAATCGACTGCCCTTCTACAAGTTTTCTCATGGAAGTTAGGAATTCATGTACAGATCGACATAAATTCTCGAGGCACATTCCTAGTTCATCAATACCTATAATCTTATCCGATATGCTATCATCTGTATCTAGATTCTTTTGTACATTATTGCTATCATCTATTTCCCTAGATTCATTTGCACATTGGTTGAAGAAAATGGAAAGGATCCCACATTTTGTTGTCGGGTTTGGTTACTAGGCATTTGAGGAACAATGATTGCTTTTCTGGATCTATAGCTACTTGACTTCTCTGAACTATAGATGGAGATATGCCAACAAGTTGGCTTCATCATTTGACTCAGTTAGGGAAGAAAACAATGATCGAATGAGTTAAAAGAATGTTGTAGATTTCTAAGTTGTGTTTGGAAAGATGATTCTAAAAATTTTACAATTATCTCTACCTATACAAATACGATAGCTTAAAAGTAACAACTTTGAGGACTTTGTTTTATAACTCACTTTGACTTGCATTCTTCATCTGGAGTTTTACTGAAGTTAGAAGATCCAGTGACAGCTATAATACTGAAGATTTGCAATCTGGCAGCATCATTCCTGGTGACATTAAGCTCTAAATCTGACTCAAATATTTACTTTTTCCCCCACTGGATGCAGCTGGAATGCGACATACGATAATTTGCTGGGGACCAACAAGCCGTTTCCGCAGCCTGTCCCTCTCGCCGTAAGTAGATGAATCACAGGCAAATAGAGGCAAACTATAGCAGAAAACTTCATTTCTCTGATATCTGACTTTTTATTACTGGAATTGGCCTTGCTGATTGCAGGAAATGGTAGATTTCCTCGTGGATGTGTGGGAGCAGGAGGGGATGTATGATTAAAACCTGAGAAGAACGTCCTTTTGTAATGAACTGTGAATGTGAAAAATATAATAGGGTGTATGCTCGGCATGCATAGTGGAAAAGCTCAAGCATATTCTGTAATTTGCCTCCAGAGGGCCAACAATGTTGGCTATGTATTAGTAGAACTCGAAAAATATCCCATTTATACTGTGTGTTGCCACTCAAATTCCTCTCAAATATTGCTCCTTTTTAGCAAATCTGTTTCACCCTTATTTGCGCTCATTTATATTATAAATACAATGTTAACATCATCATGTATGCTCTCTTTCTCCTCTTGTTGCTTGCCTGGTATTATGTAATAAGTGTGTAAAAAACATATAAAAGCTCGGTCATAAAGGATTCAATATTAGATTGGTGATATTATAGATCCTTTGCCCCCGAGAGCACTCAAAATCTTTCATCTTTCTCTCTCGATCGAAACTAGAATCTCTGTTCTCTTTGTTTATATGTCAAACATCAGTTTGTGTTTAGTTCTCAAAATCAATGGCTTTGGCTCGTGTGTGCATGAAGAATTCATCTCTTCTCCGTGCATGATCTCCAGTGTTGTGCAACAACACGCACAGATGAGGTAGTAGGGGCATGCAAGGGTTTGAGGCTTGCCACATGCCTCGGTCTCTATCATGCTCCTACTCATCTTCGTTGTCGAGTTCCGATGAGAAAGTTGGTGATCATCAGGTTTCTTCTTCTTCTTCTCTGACTGATGCTTCTCGCCGTGGTGGCAGACGTGGCCTTCTGTGGAGGAATCCGCTGAACGCTCTTCCCTTTCGGGTCGGGAACAACGGTAATTGTTTGTATCTTTACGTTCTAAGTCACTTGATGTTCATTATTCTCTCTTTATATAATGTCAATTCTATGATGTGATCATATTATAACTTGCAAATTCTATAGCTCAAATATATTAATATATATACTGTTAGCGTAGATGAAAGGATTCAAATCCACATGTATCTATCTAAATGTGCAAATGTTTTTGTGTGTAACCTCTACAAAAGTTAAGTTTTCACATGTGCATATCAAGTTTTTGCCTTTTATGACTAATTTGGGTTCTTTATGTTCTTGGCATCGACAATTTCAAGCCTCGGATCTCTACGGAACACACTGGTACACGTATCAGACAATGTAAATAGGCTTCTGGAAAATTTGTCTCGTCCCAGTTTTTCATATATTGTCTTAGACCTTTTTCTATTTTGATTTTTTTTTTTTGACAAATTTGTTCCTGATTCTGCTCTGATTTAGTGAAGAATATTGTTTTATTTTTTTAGCAAATTTATATATTGCACAAGTCTATGTTATAAAAGATTACAGCTTACTTCAAAATTTATTTCTGGTGTAAGGACTCGGGGCACCATCTTAAAAGACTAATCTGTTAAGTGGAGTAACCCAAATCCTTATAAATCTAAGACCATCTCCATGTCTAGCCGATGTGAGACTATTTATTCGATTTTCAATATCTGGTTCCGACCCTGGTCGCCGTCCCGACTGCTCGGCCGAGTAAAGGAGGACAACAAATGCTCCAAGCTGCGGTTCGAGGTCCCGTGCTCAGCAAGAAGGACCTAAAGATCACGATCGAGGACGTGTTCCTCGTGATAAATGGCGAGCGCAAGGAGAGGGGGTCCGACGATGAGAGAGACCAAGGATGGTACTCTCAGAGACACGACGTCTACAATGCGAGTCTCTTGCTGTCGGATGACGCCAAGGAAGACGAGATCAAGGCTGAGGTGAAGGATGGATGTGACGCCCCGATCCGGCGGGTACGGAGACGTCACTGCGACATATATACGCAGGTCAGAAATACCCTCATGTATATACGCTAAGCTTCAGTACATGCAAGATTCAGGGTGCGGAAGCACAGTAGTCATATACATTCCAACAGAAAAGTACAAATACATGATTATCACAGAGAGTGATACAATATTACAGGAATATTACATCACTGAAAATACAAAAGAATACAATACATGAAAAGATATACATAACAAAGAGGTGCTTACGATACATCAAGAGGGCCTCGGGAGCCAAACAGGAGAGGAACTAGGAGGAAGAGCTGCGGCGGCGTCCAAACTTTGGTTGCGCTCTGACCACCACGGGAGGGTCTACTGCACACTCTGATCAGCTACAGCTAAGCCACCATGGTCCAGACTTCAGGATCTGAACATGAGAATCCAGGGTTGTCAGATGCAACCCGCGAGTACATATAATAAAGCCAGATGACGTGCATAACAATTACACGTGAGCGATCAAGTGATGTGATCCAAGTATGCAGGTACAAATAATAACAAATGATATAAGAGAATTTAAAGGAATGACAGTATATCATGTATATCGAGGAATTTGAAACTGAAAACATGCATAGAAGGCAGTATGAAGAGCATAGGTACATATAAACATGCGGTAAATAAGTTAAACATGCGATAAATATAAGTATGGACAAAACTAGTTGTACAAGCTCAGATTATGAATTCACGGGACAGATACGTCAATGGGATAATCAAAATAAGGAAACCCTCATCTATATACCACATACCTCATGTCGCCATCGTCTGAGTTTATACAACTTGAGTTGCCCTAAGAGTAACAGAACTATAGTGTGTTTGAAGTAATCATTTGTCACATAAATCATATATCATAAGGCAGGGAGTCAACTCAGAACATAACACTATAACTGAATATAGAGGTATAGTATATTAATTTATCCAACAATAATAATCAGTACCGTTTGATATTTCAATCGACTCCCTACTAGCGCCTCACATCACCGATAGTTCATACTAGAGTTCGCACTCTGTAGAACTTACCCGGGTCTGATATGTGAGTACCAGGACCCGAACAAAGGAGAGACCAAATATCACACGTTCCTAACCTTATTACTATTTGGTTGTTTTATGTTATTCATCCGATTCATATGCTTTTGTATATGCTACTGGCACACATACATCCACTTATGAATAAAACGAGTTATTATTTGGAAACTGATAAATCTGATGGCTCATATTTATAGTGGGTCCCGTCTCTACCCGGGACTAGCTCAGGAGTACAGGCTACTGCTTCCGGGGACTTATCATTACGCGCCCCACACGACACTTTAGATTCAGGCTACTGCTTTCAGGGACTTATCATTACGCGCCCCACACGACACTTCAGAAATATCACCATTATAAATATGACATCATACCGGTTTCCATCAGTTTCCCCCACCCAGTGTAATTTGAATATTTTTATTATATATATTACCCAAAGATAATGTCCACAAGTGTATACGGTATAACCATGATTATCCAACTACGGGAATTAATAGGAGTATAGTATTAGGAGTATAATATCTGGAGTCACCCTTTTTCAGGGGTTCAGGAGTACAGGAGTTCAGGAGTACCAAATGTCTGATAACAATTAGGGTCAGGTAACAAATATGTCGGTGAGAGTCGCAACATTAAATCCTAGGTATCAATCGGTCACGTAACATGGTACAAGAGATCAACATAAACATATCAAACTCTTTACAAGATTATTCTGACAATAATAAATTCATCTATTTATTGGCCATGCGAAGCCGAGTGAAGCGGGAGCAGATTTAGGCATACCCGGTATAATACCGGTTCAACAAAGTATAATAATGGCCGGCAGCTATTTATAAAACATGATAATTATTTATATAACATATACTAACTTGCATAAAGAGACATCATATATTAAAAGCCAATTAATAATTATTAGACATGAAATGATGGTAATAAAGAAAGAAACGTACTCGCCTAGCATCGGACGAAATACCGAGAAAATCCAGAAAAATCCGCGAACCCGTTCAAGTAAGCTACTAGCCCATATATATATATATATATATATATATATATAAATATATATATAAATATAAATATTATAAATATATTAGAGAGAGAATGAGAGAGGGGAGAGAGAGAGAGGAGAGAGAGAGAGAGTTATAGGAAGGAAAGACAGAAAATAAGGTGTTTTTAAAAGGGAAAATAGAAATTAAAAGGGAAAAGGTATGAGTGTAATTATATGGAAGTAAATAAGGGGTTGAGAAGGGGGGATTTTAGGGATGTAGGAAAAGTGTGTTTATTTAGGGAAAAGAAAGATAAAAGAAAGAAAGAAATGAAGAAGAAAGAAAGAATAAAGAAAAGGAAAAAGAGAAGGAGTGGCTGCCAGCGGCCTGGCGGCGACGCCGCCGCCGCCGGGGAAGGCCGCGCGCACGTGGGCTGTCCAAGGGGAGTGGATGGAGTTTATTGTTGTTGGTGGTGGTGGTGGTGGAGGAGATGGAGGTGGTTGTGGTTGTGGTCGTGGTTGGTGGTGATTGGTGGTGTTGGGGAGTTAGAGGAGGAGGAGGAGATGATGATGGGATGGTTGGAGTGGAGGATTTGATGAAGATGATGGTGAATTTTGGAGAAGAAGTGGAAGGGAAGTGATGAGTTTTTTGTTGAAATTAGAGGAGTTGGGTTGGTGGTTGAAGGTAAAGGAGGTGGTGGAGTAGAGAGGGGGTGTGGGGGACAGCGGCAGCGGCAGCGGTGCGGCGGTGGTAATTTTGGAGGCGGCGGCTGAGTGGTGGAGGTTGGTTGTTGGTGGAGAAGTGAAAGGAAGAAGATGAAGAAGGAAAAAGGGAAGAAGGAAAGTTAAAAGGAGAAGAAAGAGAGGGAAGGAATGGAAGAGAAATGGGGGGAATGGGGTTTGCTTGCTGCTGCAGCAGGCTGCTGCAAGGGAGTGGTGGGGTGGTTGGCGTGCAAGGCATGGAGGAGAAAGAGAAAAGAAGAAAAAGAAAGAAAAGAAGAAAAGGGGAAAAGAAAAAGGGAAAAAATAAGAAAAATTTATAAATAAATTTATTATAAAATAATATAATTATTAGACTATTCTGGGAGTATAAAGTAAAGGAGTGGAGAAGGAAAAAGCAAGAAAAGGAAAGATCGGAAAATAATATTATTATTTTAATAAGGCGAAAATTTGACTGTTTCAGAAACATTCTGAAAAATTCTCAAAAATAGAAAATATTATTTTAAGATATTTGGTGAAATCAGATTCGAGAAATTCAAAGTAGTTTTCAAATTAAAAATCTTGAAATCTTCCGGCGATACCGGCGGACACCAGAATCGGTGAAAATTTGATAAATTTAGAAAATCTCAAAAAATGTATTTAAATAGAAAATGAAATTCTAAGAAGTATTGTGAAAGCCGTTTTTAAAAATTTAATCCCATTTGAAAACTAAAAATTTAGGAATCAGTAAGTGATGCCGACCGACAACGGTTTTAGAGATTTTGCAGAAAAATTCTAAAAAATTTCAGAAAATGATGAAAAATTTAAAATATTAGAAAATAGCGTCTGAACTGAAATCGATCAAATCGGACTAACAGAAAGGTCAAATCGGGCTACTGGCTGGTACCAGGTTCCCGGTCCGGGTTAGGGCTTACTCCAGATCTGAGAATGCAGATCCGATACTTAATAACATAAGTAATCACAACTCAAAAATACATACAGGAAGAAAACTGAATTAATACGGTCGAAAAAAATTTTGGGACACGTATCAGGATACGTATCCTGGGAACGGGATGCTACAATGGATTACTTTATGTCATTATACCGAGGTTTGAGGAGAAGAAGAGAAATGTTCTTTTGAGGTAGAGATTCACTGGAGTACTTGTATAGAATAATCTCTATTGTTATAATGTGAAAGTTTTTAATTTGTAGGATAAAGTAATTCGCATACTGTTTTAAATTGTGGCATTGTAATTACATTGGCTAGCGTGTACTTTTGATGCACATGATCAGGTGGTGCTCTTTTTTCTAATTAATTGAATCTTATGTTAATTTTTGGCTTAAAATGGTGTGGATACAGTGTTTGCTTATTAGGTACAGGGGGATGTTTGGTTAGCGGTGGAAGTGAGAAAGTGGTAATAATTCCCTTTGAAACTTGAGAATTGATTAGTAAGGTTTTCGGTATTTGGATGTTGTTACGAAGTGTGGTTTGAAAACTTTTATGTCTTTTCTAGTGTTTGGATGGTAATGTGGAAGTGGAAGTGAAAAAGTTGACCACAAAGATGATTGTAAAATAATATTAAAATAAAAATTAATTATGAAAAAAATTGGACTGTAAGAAGAATGCAAATGAGATTTACATGACCACAGAATCAACTGTTTTGAGTTATAACTTATTACAAATGAGATTTATATAACTATAAAATTAACTGTAATACTTTAAAAGTGAAAAAATAGTTGTGTAAAAGAGAGGTGTAAAAGGAAGAGGGTTTTCCTGCTTTTCTTTTCTAGTGTTTGGATGGACAACGAAAGTGAAAATGTATAATGCACCAAGTATTTTCGGACTCTGATTCTTGCCTGTACATATATGCACGGGTATTTTTGACCTACGTATATACGTCACAGTAACGTCTCCGTACCCCTGGGACCGGCATATTACAGAGAGGGGGTGTGCTGCAAGGGGTGCAGTGGAGGGAGGGGGTTGCCCTCTACGTAGAGGAGGACCTGGGTGCTCTGGGGAGAAGGTGGCATGCCGGAAAAGATGGGAAGGCTGCTGTTGAGGGCTCGTTTGGAGAGGTGGAGATGCATGGTGATGGTGGCGGCGACATGGAGAGTTAGAGATGAATGAGATTAGAGTTTGGTTAAGGAGATGATGAGGATTATATATAGGAGTATAATGGGTTGTAGGGTTTGGGTAGAGATAATGCGTATGAGCTTGATTTAGATGAAAAGGAAAATAAAATGTGTGGGTTCAATGATGAGAGGAAAGATATGAAATGAAATTGGGCTTGGGTTTGAATTCTTAGATTAAGGGAAAAAGAAAATCAAATAGTAAAAATACTAAAAACATATTAATAATAATATTTAATTAATTCATAATGATAAACATGATTAATAACAATTCATTTTTCTAACATATAAGGTAACACACAATAATTAATACAATAATATATATGTATACATATTATAATATGATTATTATTATTAAATCATGTATTACAAAAATACGGGTACTACATTCTACCCACCTTATAAAAATTTCATCTTTGAAATTTTAATAAAGCGGGGAATGATAAAAATCAAGTTGTAGGAGAAGATGAAGTTTTCACGTCGCTTCTCACTGCATCAAGGGTCCATCATGCTTTCACTACACACTTTGATCTCTACTACCAGCTTCAAAATGAAGGAACTAGTTCCAAGAGATAAGATCAGGTAATAGAATCAGGAAGAAGAATAAAAATCAAAATGGAACCCAGATTACTCTAGAAGAAGAGCTGGAATCAGGAATATCAAAAGATCATAGAGATATCTAAAGGGAGGATGGTTAATTTTCAAATGGACTCAATATCGTCGTGTAAATATTATATGTTTATTGTAGTGTAAATATAACTTGTTTCAACTTACCGGTAACAATTAGGTCCTATTTATTTCGAAAATCGAATTTTAAACCTGGCTCTAATACCAAGAAAACTCTTATCACACCCTGTTTCACAAAATACGTGAAAATAGAGTTGCGACGAGAGTCGGCGACGTATATACGCGAGGCGAATACCCTACGTATGCATGCTAAGGCTAAAGTAACCTGAATAAGTTATATAAACTCTATAATGAATTAATATCACTGTAACATTATATGTATTGTCCACACATGATCACAGCTGGATAAAGAAATGAAACAAGCAATGAGTCCAATATATTGGAATCAAGGAAACGACAGAATAAAAAGAAGTAAAAATACCAGTAATCGAAAAGAGAGAACTTCAAACTACTCGTAACACATGTGATCCTCTCCAAGTACATGATTAGTAAGATAACATACATAGACCTGAATGTGCAAATTCAGGGAGTCAGAACTCCCTATGAGTGTGTAAAAATAAAGGAGAAAGTGCACGTGTATATAATGTGAGCATTCTAGGCTACTAATATGAAATGTTCTGAATGAGAAATAACAAGAATAGAACTGTAATAAAAGAAGAGTATAATATAACGTACTATCAATCAGCACACCCCCAGTATTAGTATAAATGTTGTACATGATTTACAGAGTAATAGAATCAATCTGTTATACAATCATATGTTGGGTCTTAAGCACAATCAGATGTCTATCATAACATGTATCTGTCGGGCGAATACAATCAGTCACAATATATTATGAACGGTTTATTATTATTTATTATGTCAGTGAACATCAATTGTCACCTGTAAGTGGGCTATTAGTGAGATTTGCATTACCACAAATTCATTGTTTAGAGTGCAAGTGTATTTTACGACTTACGGTCTCAAACAAACACCGTAAAAGATTTTGCTGCAATTACATTTTATCACTTACAAGCCAATTACGTGAAACAAACACGCTCATTATTGAACAAGTAAAACTCACATCTCATCAATCAAGCCATGTTCAATTCATCACTATTTTTCTGAATTGAACATCTCAAATTAACATTGAACAAGAATCAAGAACCGACCTGTTGGAAAAAGCGGAGGTTCTTCGAACTTGAGCCCTCCACCGGCACCCAGATCCGCTGCGGGAACCCTCAACAACAAACAACAATGAAAAGCGGGCACCACCCCTACAAGTTGAGGGGCAAAAGCTGGGTGGAGGGCGCCCTGGAGCTGCTCGGTAGTACTACTGAACAAATTATTTTAGGACATATTCGGCAAGAAAACATGTTCGGAGAAAGCTGACTGCTGTCAGAGCTTTTGTTGGGAAAGTATGAGTCTGATAGCAGTCAATTTTCTAACTGTTTTTCTCTCATTTTGAGAGGAAAAACACTGCCAATTCAGAGAAAAAATGAAAATTTTTTTGGACTTATTTTAACAAAACTAACAGCTCATGTGACGCCCCGCTCCCGCGGATACGGGGACGCCACTACGACGTACATACGCAGGGCGATGGTAGCATCATGTATGTACGCTAAGTATCAATACAACACAATACGGGGGTCAGAGTGCCAAAATATGAGGTGTTATAAATTCCAACACAAAATAGTATAAGTACTCAGTCATCATAGACTGTGACATAATATTACATAAATATTACATCACCAGATAGTACAAAAGTAGACAGTATAAGGTACAAAAGATAAGGACTCACGAGCTGGAAGAGGGAATCTCGCGAGCGGGAAAGACGGGATGAAGTTACGGCTGATCCGCCTGCTCCTCGAAGAAAGCCTGGTCCTCACCTGATGGGTCCACCTCACTCCAAGCTGCTAACTCTGGACACGCAAATCCAAGGTTGTTAGTGGGCAACCCAGCGAGTGCAAGAAGAACCCAAATGGTAAGTATAAACGAGTGCATTAGGTCAAGTATAATGTACCCAAATCAATAAGCATGGAATAACCATAATAAATAGGGAAATATGAAAATGACATTAGAATTTATGTGGCATGAAATAAAAGCATGTGTAGTAGGTCAAACGTCATGTAAATAAATCAGCAAGCATGAAATAATAACAATAAATGGTAAATATGAAGATGACAATAAAAATTATGAAGTCAATTATCAAGTTATTATTAAGACTCGTTCAATTTGTATGTTTCGGTATATGGCCCGTACCATATACTTCCGCATACAAGTCGAGCGAGGTTGGTTATTGAAAATTGATGGGGAACGACGAACCATATTTAGAATGGGTCCCGTGCATGCCCGGGACAATGATCCAAGAGTATCCGGTACTGAGCCGGAACGTACCACTAGGTACCGGGACTTACTATATGCCCGAAGGTCTTAGTATATGCCCGAACAGGAATAGAGTGTCACCGTTCCCCACAGGGATATACCTAGAGGATTATAGCACACCCGACAAGCAGGCAAGGGGGTAGGGGTGCCATTACACCCCTCGGAAGCGCCTGGTGGTCTCCAGGTCGAATCCAACAGGAATTAGTTGTACAACATATGTATGACCACCATAAACACAGGAGCTAAATCGATACCCATCAATTTCCCTCGCCCCGATGTAAGTTGTTTAAATATAACAAAGTGTCAAATAATAAAGTCCACAGGGTATTCACAAAAGTCCAATATCCATATTTATCCTATTACGGGGGTCAACAGGAGTATAATATCAGGAGTAATGTCAGGAGCCTCCCTATTTCATGGGTTCAAGTATATAGGAGTTCAGGAGTACCAAATGTCTGGTAATAATATAATAATCATGCCAAGTCTCCGTAAAAGTGATAGTCATGAATATGCTATATAATATAGGTATCAGGGGTGGTAGTATCCTTTCACGGGTCACGATGTCAAGTTAATGTACTTGTACCACAAGAAAGCATATCAAGTAAGGGTTAGCATGTGTCATAAACCGGGAGTCAGGATCAGGTGACAAGTATGACATATATCAAGTACCGGTGTCTAATATCAAGTGTCGTGGATCAGGTATCAAATATAATATATTAAGTGCCGGTGCCATAAATCATACATCAAGTATAACATGTCAAGTGTCGGGAAATACTTGTTGGCCCGGAGGCCTTCCTCTTTAGTTTTGATGATGATTAACTCATGTAGTTATGTTTACTAATAATCTTGTGATTTAGTTTCAGATCATTAAGCAAGATATTAGTTGGTGATTGCTTCAAAAAGAGGAGTTTGGAAGCCTTCACTTGGTGATTCCCGAGCCCGAGCGTCAAGATGATACATAGCCATGCTCGTTGGATCACGGTGTTTGGACCGAGTCGACTTGAAGATGAAGATCGTCAAAAAGACTTAGGTATCCTAGAGTTTAGTGTGTTTTAGATCCATTTGTAAAGCTTAGAATAGTTGATATGCTCAAGTGCACAACACACACGTTTTTATATTTGGATATTGGTTTTTCGGTTTTAGTTTAACCGATATTTGTTTTCATGAATAGATTGATCAAAACAAGTTTAAATAGTTTATATGTATAATAGATGTATTCTAGTTATACATGCATGCTTAAACTTTCTATACAAACTTATTTTGACTTTCCTATTCATGTGTTGAAAAATCCAAGTTTGATAAAATACAAGTTTTGTTTTTGGTAAAAATGACAAGACACAAAAATGGTTTCATATGCTTGATATTTGAGCTAAACTTTTTATCACATGTTTATATATCAATGCAAAATGATAAAACTATTTTTGGGTATTTTTACAAGAGATAAAAGATTTTTTGAAATATTTTTAACAAGTGTTTCCGACCCAGAACTGTGCTGACAGACCAAGCCGGTCGACCGGGCGGTCGACCGACGTGCACAAACTTGTGCACGTCTGCTGGCACAGTGGGCCGGTCGGCCGGGCGGCCGACCGGATCAGAGAGCCTTGCTCTCTGTATCTGGGCGGTCGGCCGAGCGGCCGACCGGATCAGAGAGTCTGCTCTCTGTATCTGGGCGGTCGGCCGTGCGTCGACCGGGTTGCCCCAACGGTCACATTTCTGACCGTTGGCGGTCGGCCGGCCGGCCGACTGCTAGGCCTGTCAGGCTGCCAGATCAGCCTAACGGCTAGTTTCTGTTTTGGCCTATATATACCCCATTTCTTGGGGTTTTAACCAAGATTTTTTGAGCTAATTTTTCCCTACTCTCTGGTTTTAAAAAAAAAAAATTCAAAAGAGTTTAAAGAGCAAAAAGATTCATTTTGTTTGTTTTGAGTGTTTTGTTATTTTCAAAGGAAATAGGTTTTTGGGAAATTGTTTTATTGTTCTTCATTTCAATATCTATTTGGTATTTTCCCAAGAGTATTTCTTTGATCAAAACACTTAGTTTTCCACACTTGAGCTATATCTTCTATCCTAATCTATTAGAATCTTGTTTTGTGGAAAAGAGAGATTGTTTGTGGTTGAAAGAAACCACTAGTTGTAAACACCCTTGCTTTTGTTGTATCTCTCTTTGGTAGAGGTTGATCGGGTAATTGGTTTGCTCCCTCTTTGGTAGAGGTTGAGATTGTTGGCCCAAAGGCCTTCCACTCTAGTTTTGATGATGACTCACTCATGTAGTTATGTTTACTAATAATCTTGTGTTTCTAAGTTTCAGATCATTAGCAGGTTATTAGTTTTGATGATTAGCTTCAACAAGGGTTTTGGAAGCATATCATGGTGATTCCGGTGCCAAAGCTTCAAGATTATACCTTTGCACTTGGAAGATCACGGTTTGGGAGCTAGTCTACTTGAAGATAGAAGATCTACAAGCAAGACTTAGGTATCCTAGTTTAGATAGAGTTTTTAGATCCATTTGTAAAGCTTAGTTTAGTTGATATGCTCAAGTGCACAACACACAAGTTTTATGTTTTGATATTTGGTTTTCATGAATAGTTTGATCAAAACAAGTTTTCATATTCTATATGTATAGTAGATGATTTCTTTCTATACATACATGCGTTAACCTTCAAGATAAACTTATTTTGATATTTCTATTCATGTTTGGAAAATCATGTTTGATAAAAATACATGTTTGGTTTTTGATTGAATCGGTTTTGGATTTCAAGGCTTGACACCCTTCTATAGTTATTATCATAACTTTTTATTTTTATATTCAAATAACATGATTTAACTTTCATCTCAAAGATAACTTTCAGATCTAAATTTCTTATTTAATAACCATTTCCTGATTCTAATTTTAAAGTTGTCAAACATTTGGTTGAAATCTGTTCTTGTTCTGAAAAACAGTTTACAGTTTCTGTTTTGACACCTTTTAGTATTTTATTGATAACTTTTAATTCTGAATTGATATTGATTTGATTTAAGTTGCATTAGAAAATAGACTTCAATATCTACAACTTCATCCTATATACTTATTTCCAAATTCGAACGTTTTAGACCTCAAAAATGCGTTCCAACCTGACCTATTTTTGCTGTCTGCCAGGTTGGGCCAGTCGACTGGGACAGTCGACTGGGCCAAGCGGCAAGTCGACCGACCAGTCGACCGGACGTGCACAAAACTGTGCACGTCGGCCAGTCGACCGGCCAGTCGACTGTACTGAAACAGGTTTGGTCTCGGGTTGTTACCAGTCGACCGACCAGTCGACCGGCAGCTGTCAACGGTCAAAAATAGCCGTTGGACGGTCGACCGGCCAGTCGACCGACCGCCTGTCAGGCTGACACGTCAGCCTAACGGCTAGTTTTGTATAGGGGCTATATAAACCCCATTGTTTGGAGTTTTTAGTTAAGATTTTTGTGCTAGTTTTTCCAGATCTTTTTCATTGTTTTAAAAGTGTTTTCAAAAGAGTTTAAGTGCTAAAAGTGATTCATCTTTATTTGTTTTGTGTTTTTGGAAAATCAAAGAAAATAGGATTTGGGATATTTGTGTTGATTTTCATTCTATATCTTTTGGTAAGAATTTTCCCAAGTATTTTTCTTTGTTGCTTGTTTTCAAAACACTTAGTTTCCACTTGAGCTATATCTTCTATCCTAAGTTATTAGGATCTTTGTTTTGTGTGGAAAAAGAAAAGAGAAAAAGAAAGAGAAGTGTTTGAGGTTGTTGTTGTAAACCTCTTTATTGTAAAACACCCTTGTTATTTGTGAATCCCTCTTAGGTAGAGGTGATCGGGTGATTGAGTTTGTTGTGAGCCTCTTCGGTAGAGGTTGTGGGTTTGTTGTATTTCGGCTACGGGCCGTATACCTCTTCGGTAGAGGTGTGGATTGTGGTTGTATAGCCTCGGTGGCTTTGTAAGGTTGAGAGAGGAGTTTGGTACTCCTATAGTGGATTGGGAAATCCTACACGGTGGTGTAGGCGGGGATGTAGAGCTAGGGGCTCGAACCTCGAAACACATCTTGGTCTTTGCGTTTGATCCAATTTCTCTCAACTCTACTCTTTTTACATTTGTGCAAGCATCATCCATTCATATCATCATATATACTTGCTTGTGTTTTGAGCATTGTTTCATATTGCCTTGCATATATTTCTATTGCAATTCATCTATACTTGCTTGGCTTAATTGTGTGCATTGTATTGCTATATCCTTGATTGCTTGGATTGCTTGTGTGTGTGTGCCTAACTTATACTCATCCAACAAGAGCTTCACATAGCACCTCAACCCATTTTAAGGGGAATCAAGAGGAGTTAGTTCAGAGCCTCGCAAGGGGAATTCGGCTACACTTGTTGAATTGTATTAGTTTGTCCAACACTTGCATTAGCTTCCGCTTTTAGAGCATTAGAGTTTGCATTTAGCCTTAGATTAGCATTTACACCTATTCACCCCCCCTCTAGGTGTACTTTCAATTGGTATCAGAGCTAGTGCTCCTGATATTAGGCTTAACATCCTAGGAGTGATCCATTTGCTTGCTAATCTCTTGTTTGCATAATACTTGTTTGCATACATTTAGTTTATCATGGACTTCATGACCCCACCTATGTATGATGCTTCCAACATTCTTGTTTGGAAGACTAGAATGTCCATTTACCTTCAAACCCTAGGTTTACATACTTTCCTTGCGGCTACCAAGAAATGCTATCTTGGTAACCTCATTCATATAGGGGCCAATGCACAAGCCCTAGAGGCCATTAGAAGCACTTTACCTAAAGACTATCTTTTATGTGTTTCTAATCTTGATTCCGCTTTTGCAGTATGGAACAAGTTGACAACAACCACCACCTCCAAGCTTCAAGTCCAAATCCAACAAGAAGAGGAATCTAGTGGAGAATCCGAATCACAACAATGCTACATGGTCCAAGGGAATGACTCCCTTGAGGTACAATCGGAAACTCAACTAGATAGTAATGATTGTGCTAGTTCTTCAAATGATTTTGTTGATCCCCATGCTTTAAATGAAGAACTATCTATTGTTTGTGAAAAACTAATAGAAAAATATAACTTGTTGAAAAAGAAGAGTCTAGGCATTAATAATGAAAATAAAAATTTGATTGCTAGACTTGATGTTGTTTTGCAAGAGAAGGATGAGATTGCTAATGAAAGGGACTCATTAAAATCTCAACTTAATCTTGCTTTAAATGAAAATAAAATTTTGAAAAATAAAAATGATTGTGAAGATGTTTTGAAGAAAAATGATTCTTTAACTTCAAAACTTGATTTTGTTTTAAAAAGTAACCATTCTTTGAAAAATGAAATTGAATTTATTTCAAAAGAATTAGAAATTTGTTTAAAGAAAAATATTGTTTTGAAAAATAATATGGATGCACATGTTTGCCATGCTAGGGTAGTTTCACCTAGAACACCTATTGCATGCCACACTTCTTCTTTGATTAACATTGATATATCCATGCTTAAGAAGAAGGTTGATTGTTTGGGCTCCACTATGAGCCAATGTGCCATGAACCACACTCGCTTGGAAACCTTGGTTCGTATGAAACAAGTTCCAACTTTTATGCATGCACACCCTCCACGGCATACACATGCTCCTCACGGACACACTTCTCACATGTTTGCTCATGTGTACACATGTACACATTGTGGTCGTAATGGCCACCTTGCTAAATTTTGCTTTGATAGATTAAATAATGTAAATTTAGCAAATAAGTTTGTTTGGGTTAGAGAAGGGACTAACCCCCATGGACCCAAGAAGGTATGGGTACCAAAGACCACCCCTCCAATTTTTGATGTAGGTGTGGGGTCTCACATGACGTGAGAGTGTTGACACCTTGGAGTGGATGCGTTCCGGACTTAAAGGAAATCATATGGATGCATCACTTTCAAGGGAAGAGTTGGTGGGAGGACCACCTTATTTTGGAGAATTAGAGAAGTGCCCTCATCGGTTTTGGTATAAATCTCTAACTCTCATATTATTTGTTTACATGCTTTTATGATTCATTATTTATAGCATGTCTCATTTGTTTAAGCATATTTTTGATGTCTTTGGATTAGTGTGTAAATTCCATGATTATTAGATCCATGACATACATGTATAGTATTTGAGACACATATGCTCACTTGAATTCATATTTAATGTTCTCACCGTTTGTTTAGCTATAATGTACATCATGAATCTAATACATGTGAATTTACATAGTAATCATGTTTTAGTTTTATCATGATGTTCTTTTATGATTGTTTTAATGTTTCATGTGGTGATAACATGTTTAAATGTAGATTTTATCAAAACTTGCATTATACTTGTGTAAATAGTGAACTACAATTGTTTCTTATATGCTTGTTCTTCATGCTCACTTGTATTCACTATATGCACACGTATGAGCTAAGTTTTGATGATTCGTTCATTTGCACTTGTTATGTCCATTTGCATGTTTATGTATTTTAGAATTCAAATAAAATAATTTTTGATGAATCTTATATGTGTTTTATTTAAAAATATGGTATTCATGTTTGTTTTAATGCTTCATGACTTGATTACATGTTTAGATGTTAGTTTTCATTAAGACTAGTTGTATACTTGTACATATAATGGGAAACAAATTAATCTTTATATATGTTTGAGCTTGAATGCATATTTGTACCCATTAGATGTGCTAGTATAGTCTAGTTTTGATGATCCATACATTTTAGACTTGTATTCATATTTTTGGATTTATAAGAGTTTTTATTTCATGTATATGTTTATTTTGCCAAAACATTAAGATATACATGTATACCTCTTGAGTCATTTGCCTTCAATGCAAAATCTATTTATGGACTCAATTGTGTTTAGGGATATGTATGTATACTTAGTGTAGTGACAATTCATACATATACCTTGAAATGAAATTGATTTTGGATGAAAATTTAGTTTTTCATGTTTCATGTATTATAAGTTTAACCTCATGTATATGTCTTTCTAGTTCAAACTAATCTTATACATATACATCCTTTTTGAGCCACGTGCCTTCATGCATATACTTTAGTGGACTCGTTGAGTTTTGGATATGTATGTATATTTTAGTTTGCATCAGACATACATATGCCATTGAAGATTAAACTAGTTAGTTTTATGATTTTCTAATTTTGATGTTTAAAGGAATAATTGAGTTTAATGAAATATTTTTCATGATTATGATCTTCACATTTTATTTGTACACTCATATCTATTACTCATGTTTTGTTTCTCATGAGTTGTGCTTAATTGATTAGAGTAATAATTATTATGTGATTTTCATTTCTATGAAAAATAATCTTGTTTTATTCCTTGCTTGAAGGATTTCATACTAGTTTACAAAACTTTTCATTTTAACTAGTTCGGATTCTTCTTTGTGATATGAGATATACCATACTTATTATTGTTAATTCAATTGGTATCATTGAACTCTTTCAATTGGTATCAATTTGATTTCTTTATGTATACTCATATTTGTTGATTTGTGTATGTATGCTTACAACTTGGTATCATCTATTAGTGATTGGTACTCATTTTATCTTCATACACATTTACATGTTTTATTTGTGCTATTATATTTCTATATCTTAAGCACAAATATTGTTTATGCTAGTGCTTGTGACTTAATTTTTATTTCAATTGATTTAGTCTTTCAATTGATACCTTAATCAAGCCTAAGCATGTTTTTAGTTAGTATTTCATAAAGGGGGAGAAAATTTGAATTTCTTATTTCAATTGGTATTTGATTTCCACTCCCACACTTTATGACTTTAAAAATTGAATTTGAATGAAATATATTTTCAATTTGGTATCATTGGTATGCTTGCTTATCAATTAGTATCAAAATGTTTTTAATATGTTAAAACATGTAACAATCAATAAAAAATTATGATATGTATTTTTGACTCTCTTTTATGATTACATGACTTTGTTTCTATTGGTATCTAGATGCACTTTATTGACATATTTTTAACTGATATCAATGTTTTGATTTTTAACCCTTTATTGATTCTTGGTTTAGAACAAAAAGGGGGAGAAGATTTTGTATTGTTTCGAATGTTTTGATTACCCCTTCTTGATTTTTTTTTGTTTTTAACAAAAAGGGGGAGAAAAATTTGTTTTTATGTTTTTTACCCCTTTGTTGATGATTTACAAAAAGGGGAGAAGAATTTGTGTTTTGTGTTTTATATATGCATGTCTTCCTTGTGTTTGCATATATGTTTGGTTGTTTGCTTATTTTAATTGGTATCTAGAACATGCTTTATGTTGAATATTCCATTAGTATCTAGAGCACCATGTTTATATGATGCATGAGTTAAGGGGGAGCTTCTTTGAAGCTTAACTTTAATCCATGCATATATAACTCCATGAGTTTTGTCATCATCAAAAAGGGGGAGATTGTTGGCCCAAAGGCCTTCCACTCTAGTTTTGATGATGACTCACTCATGTAGTTATGTTTACTAATAATCTTGTGTTTCTAAGTTTCAGATCATTAGCAGGTTATTAGTTTTGATGATTAGCTTCAACAAGGGTTTTGGAAGCATATCATGGTGATTCCGGTGCCAAAGCTTCAAGATTATACCTTTGCACTTGGAAGATCACGGTTTGGGAGCTAGTCTACTTGAAGATAGAAGATCTACAAGCAAGACTTAGGTATCCTAGTTTAGATAGAGTTTTTAGATCCATTTGTAAAGCTTAGTTTAGTTGATATGCTCAAGTGCACAACACACAAGTTTTATGTTTTGATATTTGGTTTTCATGAATAGTTTGATCAAAACAAGTTTTCATATTCTATATGTATAGTAGATGATTTCTTTCTATACATACATGCGTTAACCTTCAAGATAAACTTATTTTGATATTTCTATTCATGTTTGGAAAATCATGTTTGATAAAAATACATGTTTGGTTTTTGATTGAATCGGTTTTGGATTTCAAGGCTTGACACCCTTCTATAGTTATTATCATAACTTTTTATTTTTATATTCAAATAACATGATTTAACTTTCATCTCAAAGATAACTTTCAGATCTAAATTTCTTATTTAATAACCATTTCCTGATTCTAATTTTAAAGTTGTCAAACATTTGGTTGAAATCTGTTCTTGTTCTGAAAAACAGTTTACAGTTTCTGTTTTGACACCTTTTAGTATTTTATTGATAACTTTTAATTCTGAATTGATATTGATTTGATTTAAGTTGCATTAGAAAATAGACTTCAATATCTACAACTTCATCCTATATACTTATTTCCAAATTCGAACGTTTTAGACCTCAAAAATGCGTTCCAACCTGACCTATTTTTGCTGTCTGCCAGGTTGGGCCAGTCGACTGGGACAGTCGACTGGGCCAAGCGGCCAGTCGACCGACCAGTCGACCGGACGTGCACAAAACTGTGCACGTCGGCCAGTCGACCGGCCAGTCGACTGTACTGAAACAGGTTTGGTCTCGGGTTGTTACCAGTCGACCGACCAGTCGACCGGCAGCTGTCAACGGTCAAAAATAGCCGTTGGACGGTCGACCGGCCAGTCGACCGACCGCCTGTCAGGCTGACACGTCAGCCTAACGGCTAGTTTTGTATAGGGGCTATATAAACCCCATTGTTTGGAGTTTTTAGTTAAGATTTTTGTGCTAGTTTTTCCAGATCTTTTTCATTGTTTTAAAAGTGTTTTCAAAAGAGTTTAAGTGCTAAAAGTGATTCATCTTTATTTGTTTTGTGTTTTTGGAAAATCAAAGAAAATAGGATTTGGGATATTTGTGTTGATTTTCATTCTATATCTTTTGGCAAGAATTTTCCCAAGTATTTTTCTTTGTTGCTTGTTTCCAAAACACTTAGTTTCCACTTGAGCTATATCTTCTATCCTAAGTTATTAGGATCTTTGTTTTGTGTGGAAAAAGAAAAGAGAAAAAGAAAGAGAAGTGTTTGAGGTTGTTGTTGTAAACCTCTTTATTGTAAAACACCCTTGTTATTTGTGAATCCCTCTTAGGTAGAGGTGATCGGGTGATTGAGTTTGTTGTGAGCCTCTTCGGTAGAGGTTGTGGGTTTGTTGTATTTCGGCTACGGGCCGTATACCTCTTCGGTAGAGGTGTGGATTGTGGTTGTATAGCCTCGGTGGCTTTGTAAGGTTGAGAGAGGAGTTTGGTACTCCTATAGTGGATTGGGAAATCCTACACGGTGGTGTAGGCGGGGATGTAGAGCTAGGGGCTCGAACCTCGAAACACATCTTGGTCTTTGCGTTTGATCCAATTTCTCTCAACTCTACTCTTTTTACATTTGTGCAAGCATCATCCATTCATATCATCATATATACTTGCTTGTGTTTTGAGCATTGTTTCATATTGCCTTGCATATATTTCTATTGCAATTCATCTATACTTGCTTGGCTTAATTGTGTGCATTGTATTGCTATATCCTTGATTGCTTGGATTGCTTGTGTGTGTGTGCCTAACTTATACTCATCCAACAAGAGCTTCACATAGCACCTCAACCCATTTTAAGGGGAATCAAGAGGAGTTAGTTCAGAGCCTCGCAAGGGGAATTCGGCTACACTTGTTGAATTGTATTAGTTTGTCCAACACTTGCATTAGCTTCCGCTTTTAGAGCATTAGAGTTTGCATTTAGCCTTAGATTAGCATTTACACCTATTCACCCCCCCTCTAGGTGTACTTTCAATTGGTATCAGAGCTAGTGCTCCTGATATTAGGCTTAACATCCTAGGAGTGATCCATTTGCTTGCTAATCTCTTGTTTGCATAATACTTGTTTGCATACATTTAGTTTATCATGGACTTCATGACCCCACCTATGTATGATGCTTCCAACATTCTTGTTTGGAAGACTAGAATGTCCATTTACCTTCAAACCCTAGGTTTACATACTTTCCTTGCGGCTACCAAGAAATGCTATCTTGGTAACCTCATTCATATAGGGGCCAATGCACAAGCCCTAGAGGTCATTAGAAGCACTTTACCTAAAGACTATCTTTTATGTGTTTCTAATCTTGATTCCGCTTTTGCAGTATGGAACAAGTTGACAACAACCACCACCTCCAAGCTTCAAGTCCAAATCCAACAAGAAGAGGAATCTAGTGGAGAATCCGAATCACAACAATGCTACATGGTCCAAGGGAATGACTCCCTTGAGGTACAATCGGAAACTCAACTAGATAGTAATGATTGTGCTAGTTCTTCAAATGATTTTGTTGATCCCCATGCTTTAAATGAAGAACTATCTATTGTTTGTGAAAAACTAATAGAAAAATATAACTTGTTGAAAAAGAAGAGTCTAGGCATTAATAATGAAAATAAAAATTTGATTGCTAGACTTGATGTTGTTTTGCAAGAGAAGGATGAGATTGCTAATGAAAGGGACTCATTAAAATCTCAACTTAATCTTGCTTTAAATGAAAATAAAATTTTGAAAAATAAAAATGATTGTGAAGATGTTTTGAAGAAAAATGATTCTTTAACTTCAAAACTTGATTTTGTTTTAAAAAGTAACCATTCTTTGAAAAATGAAATTGAATTTATTTCAAAAGAATTAGAAATTTGTTTAAAGAAAAATATTGTTTTGAAAAATAATATGGATGCACATGTTTGCCATGCTAGGGTAGTTTCACCTAGAACACCTATTGCATGCCACACTTCTTCTTTGATTAACAATGATATATCCATGCTTAAGAAGAAGGTTGATTGTTTGGGCTCCACTATGAGCCAATGTGCCATGAACCACACTCGCTTGGAAACCTTGGTTCGTATGAAACAAGTTCCAACTTTTATGCATGCACACCCTCCACGGCATACACATGCTCCTCACGGACACACTTCTCACATGTTTGCTCATGTGTACACATGTACACATTGTGGTCGTAATGGCCACCTTGCTAAATTTTGCTTTGATAGATTAAATAATGTAAATTTAGCAAATAAGTTTGTTTGGGTTAGAGAAGGGACTAACCCCCATGGACCCAAGAAGGTATGGGTACCAAAGACCACCCCTCCAATTTTTGATGTAGGTGTGGGGTCTCACATGACGTGAGAGTGTTGACACCTTGGAGTGGATGCGTTCCGGACTTAAAGGAAATCATATGGATGCATCACTTTCAAGGGAAGAGTTGGTGGGAGGACCACCTTATTTTGGAGAATTAGAGAAGTGCCCTCATCGGTTTTGGTATAAATCTCTAACTCTCATATTATTTGTTTACATGCTTTTATGATTCATTATTTATAGCATGTCTCATTTGTTTAAGCATATTTTTGATGTCTTTGGATTAGTGTGTAAATTCCATGATTATTAGATCCATGACATACATGTATAGTATTTGAGACACATATGCTCACTTGAATTCATATTTAATGTTCTCACCGTTTGTTTAGCTATAATGTACATCATGAATCTAATACATGTGAATTTACATAGTAATCATGTTTTAGTTTTATCATGATGTTCTTTTATGATTGTTTTAATGTTTCATGTGGTGATAACATGTTTAAATGTAGATTTTATCAAAACTTGCATTATACTTGTGTAAATAGTGAACTACAATTGTTTCTTATATGCTTGTTCTTCATGCTCACTTGTATTCACTATATGCACACGTATGAGCTAAGTTTTGATGATTCGTTCATTTGCACTTGTTATGTCCATTTGCATGTTTATGTATTTTAGAATTCAAATAAAATAATTTTTGATGAATCTTATATGTGTTTTATTTAAAAATATGGTATTCATGTTTGTTTTAATGCTTCATGACTTGATTACATGTTTAGATGTTAGTTTTCATTAAGACTAGTTGTATACTTGTACATATAATGGGAAACAAATTAATCTTTATATATGTTTGAGCTTGAATGCATATTTGTACCCATTAGATGTGCTAGTATAGTCTAGTTTTGATGATCCATACATTTTAGACTTGTATTCATATTTTTGGATTTATAAGAGTTTTTATTTCATGTATATGTTTATTTTGCCAAAACATTAAGATATACATGTATACCTCTTGAGTCATTTGCCTTCAATGCAAAATCTATTTATGGACTCAATTGTGTTTAGGGATATGTATGTATACTTAGTGTAGTGACAATTCATACATATACCTTGAAATGAAATTGATTTTGGATGAAAATTTAGTTTTTCATGTTTCATGTATTATAAGTTTAACCTCATGTATATGTCTTTCTAGTTCAAACTAATCTTATACATATACATCCTTTTTGAGCCACGTGCCTTCATGCATATACTTTAGTGGACTCGTTGAGTTTTGGATATGTATGTATATTTTAGTTTGCATCAGACATACATATGCCATTGAAGATTAAACTAGTTAGTTTTATGATTTTCTAATTTTGATGTTTAAAGGAATAATTGAGTTTAATGAAATATTTTTCATGATTATGATCTTCACATTTTATTTGTACACTCATATCTATTACTCATGTTTTGTTTCTCATGAGTTGTGCTTAATTGATTAGAGTAATAATTATTATGTGATTTTCATTTCTATGAAAAATAATCTTGTTTTATTCCTTGCTTGAAGGATTTCATACTAGTTTACAAAACTTTTCATTTTAACTAGTTCGGATTCTTCTTTGTGATATGAGATATACCATACTTATTATTGTTAATTCAATTGGTATCATTGAACTCTTTCAATTGGTATCAATTTGATTTCTTTATGTATACTCATATTTGTTGATTTGTGTATGTATGCTTACAACTTGGTATCATCTATTAGTGATTGGTACTCATTTTATCTTCATACACATTTACATGTTTTATTTGTGCTATTATATTTCTATATCTTAAGCACAAATATTGTTTATGCTAGTGCTTGTGACTTAATTTTTATTTCAATTGATTTAGTCTTTCAATTGATACCTTAATCAAGCCTAAGCATGTTTTTAGTTAGTATTTCATAAAGGGGGAGAAAATTTGAATTTCTTATTTCAATTGGTATTTGATTTCCACTCCCACACTTTATGACTTTAAAAATTGAATTTGAATGAAATATATTTTCAATTTGGTATCATTGGTATGCTTGCTTATCAATTAGTATCAAAATGTTTTTAATATGTTAAAACATGTAACAATCAATAAAAAAATTATGATATGTATTTTTGACTCTCTTTTATGATTACATGACTTTGTTTCTATTGGTATCTAGATGCACTTTATTGACATATTTTTAACTGATATCAATGTTTTGATTTTTAACCCTTTATTGATTCTTGGTTTAGAACAAAAAGGGGGAGAAGATTTTGTATTGTTTCGAATGTTTTGATTACCCCTTCTTGATTTTTTTTTGTTTTTAACAAAAAGGGGGAGAAAATTTGTTTTTATGTTTTTTACCCCTTTGTTGATGATTGACAAAAAGGGGGAGAAGAATTTGTGTTTTGTGTTTTATATATGCATGTCTTCCTTGTGTTTGCATATATGTTTGGTTGTTTGCTTATTTTAATTGGTATCTAGAACATGCTTTATGTTGAATATTCCATTAGTATCTAGAGCACCATGTTTATATGATGCATGAGTTAAGGGGGAGCTTCTTTGAAGCTTAACTTTAATCCATGCATATATAACTCCATGAGTTTTGTCATCATCAAAAAGGGGGAGATTGTTGGCCCAAAGGCCTTCCACTCTAGTTTTGATGATGACTCACTCATGTAGTTATGTTTACTAATAATCTTGTGTTTCTAAGTTTCAGATCATTAGCAGGTTATTAGTTTTGATGATTAGCTTCAACAAGGGTTTTGGAAGCATATCATGGTGATTCCGGTGCCAAAGCTTCAAGATTATACCTTTGCACTTGGAAGATCACGGTTTGGGAGCTAGTCTACTTGAAGATAGAAGATCTACAAGCAAGACTTAGGTATCCTAGTTTAGATAGAGTTTTTAGATCCATTTGTAAAGCTTAGTTTAGTTGATATGCTCAAGTGCACAACACACAAGTTTTATGTTTTGATATTTGGTTTTCATGAATAGTTTGATCAAAACAAGTTTTCATATTCTATATGTATAGTAGATGATTTCTTTCTATACATACATGCGTTAACCTTCAAGATAAACTTATTTTGATATTTCTATTCATGTTTGGAAAATCATGTTTGATAAAAATACATGTTTGGTTTTTGATTGAATCGGTTTTGGATTTCAAGGCTTGACACCCTTCTATAGTTATTATCATAACTTTTTATTTTTATATTCAAATAACATGATTTAACTTTCATCTCAAAGATAACTTTCAGATCTAAATTTCTTATTTAATAACCATTTCCTGATTCTAATTTTAAAGTTGTCAAATATTTGGTTGAAATCTGTTCTTGTTCTGAAAAACAGTTTACAGTTTCTGTTTTGATACCTTTTAGTATTTTATTGATAACTTTTAATTCTGAATTGATATTGATTTGATTTAAGTTGCATTAGAAAATAGACTTCAATATCTACAACTTCATCCTATATACTTATTTCCAAATTCGAACGTTTTAGACCTCAAAAATGCGTTCCAACCTGACCTATTTTTGCTGTCTGCCAGGTTGGGCCAGTCGACTGGGACAGTCGACTGGGCCAAGCGGCCAGTCGACCGACCAGTCGACCGGACGTGCACAAAACTGTGCACGTCGGCCAGTCGACCGGCCAGTCGACTGTACTGAAACAGGTTTGGTCTCGGGTTGTTACCAGTCGACCGACCAGTCGACCGGCAGCTGTCAACGGTCAAAAATAGCCGTTGGACGGTCGACCGGCCAGTCGACCGACCGCCTGTCAGGCTGACACGTCAGCCTAACGGCTAGTTTTGTATAGGGGCTATATAAACCCCATTGTTTGGAGTTTTTAGTTAAGATTTTTGTGCTAGTTTTTCCAGATCTTTTTCATTGTTTTAAAAGTGTTTTCAAAAGAGTTTAAGTGCTAAAAGTGATTCATCTTTATTTGTTTTGTGTTTTTGGAAAATCAAAGAAAATAGGATTTGGGATATTTGTGTTGATTTTCATTCTATATCTTTTGGCAAGAATTTTCCCAAGTATTTTTCTTTGTTGCTTGTTTCCAAAACACTTAGTTTCCACTTGAGCTATATCTTCTATCCTAAGTTATTAGGATCTTTGTTTTGTGTGGAAAAAGAAAAGAGAAAAAGAAAGAGAAGTGTTTGAGGTTGTTGTTGTAAACCTCTTTATTGTAAAACACCCTTGTTATTTGTGAATCCCTCTTAGGTAGAGGTGATCGGGTGATTGAGTTTGTTGTGAGCCTCTTCGGTAGAGGTTGTGGGTTTGTTGTATTTCGGCTACGGGCCGTATACCTCTTCGGTAGAGGTGTGGATTGTGGTTGTATAGCCTCGGTGGCTTTGTAAGGTTGAGAGAGGAGTTTGGTACTCCTATAGTGGATTGGGAAATCCTACACGGTGGTGTAGGCGGGGATGTAGAGCTAGGGGCTCGAACCTCGAAACACATCTTGGTCTTTGCGTTTGATCCAATTTCTCTCAACTCTACTCTTTTTACATTTGTGCAAGCATCATCCATTCATATCATCATATATACTTGCTTGTGTTTTGAGCATTGTTTCATATTGCCTTGCATATATTTCTATTGCAATTCATCTATACTTGCTTGGCTTAATTGTGTGCATTGTATTGCTATATCCTTGATTGCTTGGATTGCTTGTGTGTGTGTGCCTAACTTATACTCATCCAACAAGAGCTTCACATAGCACCTCAACCCATTTTAAGGGGAATCAAGAGGAGTTAGTTCAGAGCCTCGCAAGGGGAATTCGGCTACACTTGTTGAATTGTATTAGTTTGTCCAACACTTGCATTAGCTTCCGCTTTTAGAGCATTAGAGTTTGCATTTAGCCTTAGATTAGCATTTACACCTATTCACCCCCCCTCTAGGTGTACTTTCAATTGGTATCAGAGCTAGTGCTCCTGATATTAGGCTTAACATCCTAGGAGTGATCCATTTGCTTGCTAATCTCTTGTTTGCATAATACTTGTTTGCATACATTTAGTTTATCATGGACTTCATGACCCCACCTATGTATGATGCTTCCAACATTCTTGTTTGGAAGACTAGAATGTCCATTTACCTTCAAACCCTAGGTTTACATACTTTCCTTGCGGCTACCAAGAAATGCTATCTTGGTAACCTCATTCATATAGGGGCCAATGCACAAGCCCTAGAGGCCATTAGAAGCACTTTACCTAAAGACTATCTTTTATGTGTTTCTAATCTTGATTCCGCTTTTGCAGTATGGAACAAGTTGACAACAACCACCACCTCCAAGCTTCAAGTCCAAATCCAACAAGAAGAGGAATCTAGTGGAGAATTCGAATCACAACAATGCTACATGGTCCAAGGGAATGACTCCCTTGAGGTACAATCGGAAACTCAACTAGATAGTAATGATTGTGCTAGTTCTTCAAATGATTTTGTTGATCCCCATGCTTTAAATGAAGAACTATCTATTGTTTGTGAAAAACTAATAGAAAAATATAACTTGTTGAAAAAGAAGAGTCTAGGCATTAATAATGAAAATAAAAATTTGATTGCTAGACTTGATGTTGTTTTGCAAGAGAAGGATGAGATTGCTAATGAAAGGGACTCATTAAAATCTCAACTTAATCTTGCTTTAAATGAAAATAAAATTTTGAAAAATAAAAATGATTGTGAAGATGTTTTGAAGAAAAATGATTCTTTAACTTCAAAACTTGATTTTGTTTTAAAAAGTAACCATTCTTTGAAAAATGAAATTGAATTTATTTCAAAAGAATTAGAAATTTGTTTAAAGAAAAATATTGTTTTGAAAAATAATATGGATGCACATGTTTGCCATGCTAGGGTAGTTTCACCTAGAACACCTATTGCATGCCACACTTCTTCTTTGATTAACAATGATATATCCATGCTTAAGAAGAAGGTTGATTGTTTGGGCTCCACTATGAGCCAATGTGCCATGAACCACACTCGCTTGGAAACCTTGGTTCGTATGAAACAAGTTCCAACTTTTATGCATGCACACCCTCCACGGCATACACATGCTCCTCACGGACACACTTCTCACATGTTTGCTCATGTGTACACATGTACACATTGTGGTCGTAATGGCCACCTTGCTAAATTTTGCTTTGATAGATTAAATAATGTAAATTTAGCAAATAAGTTTGTTTGGGTTAGAGAAGGGACTAACCCCCATGGACCCAAGAAGGTATGGGTACCAAAGACCACCCCTCCAATTTTTGATGTAGGTGTGGGGTCTCACATGACGTGAGAGTGTTGACACCTTGGAGTGGATGCGTTCCGGACTTAAAGGAAATCATATGGATGCATCACTTTCAAGGGAAGAGTTGGTGGGAGGACCACCTTATTTTGGAGAATTAGAGAAGTGCCCTCATCGGTTTTGGTATAAATCTCTAACTCTCATATTATTTGTTTACATGCTTTTATGATTCATTATTTATAGCATGTCTCATTTGTTTAAGCATATTTTTGATGTCTTTGGATTAGTGTGTAAATTCCATGATTATTAGATCCATGACATACATGTATAGTATTTGAGACACATATGCTCACTTGAATTCATATTTAATGTTCTCACCGTTTGTTTAGCTATAATGTACATCATGAATCTAATACATGTGAATTTACATAGTAATCATGTTTTAGTTTTATCATGATGTTCTTTTATGATTGTTTTAATGTTTCATGTGGTGATAACATGTTTAAATGTAGATTTTATCAAAACTTGCATTATACTTGTGTAAATAGTGAACTACAATTGTTTCTTATATGCTTGTTCTTCATGCTCACTTGTATTCACTATATGCACACGTATGAGCTAAGTTTTGATGATTCGTTCATTTGCACTTGTTATGTCCATTTGCATGTTTATGTATTTTAGAATTCAAATAAAATAATTTTTGATGAATCTTATATGTGTTTTATTTAAAAATATGGTATTCATGTTTGTTTTAATGCTTCATGACTTGATTACATGTTTAGATGTTAGTTTTCATTAAGACTAGTTGTATACTTGTACATATAATGGGAAACAAATTAATCTTTATATATGTTTGAGCTTGAATGCATATTTGTACCCATTAGATGTGCTAGTATAGTCTAGTTTTGATGATCCATACATTTTAGACTTGTATTCATATTTTTGGATTTATAAGAGTTTTTATTTCATGTATATGTTTATTTTGCCAAAACATTAAGATATACATGTATACCTCTTGAGTCATTTGCCTTCAATGCAAAATCTATTTATGGACTCAATTGTGTTTAGGGATATGTATGTATACTTAGTGTAGTGACAATTCATACATATACCTTGAAATGAAATTGATTTTGGATGAAAATTTAGTTTTTCATGTTTCATGTATTATAAGTTTAACCTCATGTATATGTCTTTCTAGTTCAAACTAATCTTATACATATACATCCTTTTTGAGCCACGTGCCTTCATGCATATACTTTAGTGGACTCGTTGAGTTTTGGATATGTATGTATATTTTAGTTTGCATCAGACATACATATGCCATTGAAGATTAAACTAGTTAGTTTTATGATTTTCTAATTTTGATGTTTAAAGGAATAATTGAGTTTAATGAAATATTTTTCATGATTATGATCTTCACATTTTATTTGTACACTCATATCTATTACTCATGTTTTGTTTCTCATGAGTTGTGCTTAATTGATTAGAGTAATAATTATTATGTGATTTTCATTTCTATGAAAAATAATCTTGTTTTATTCCTTGCTTGAAGGATTTCATACTAGTTTACAAAACTTTTCATTTTAACTAGTTCGGATTCTTCTTTGTGATATGAGATATACCATACTTATTATTGTTAATTCAATTGGTATCATTGAACTCTTTCAATTGGTATCAATTTGATTTCTTTATGTATACTCATATTTGTTGATTTGTGTATGTATGCTTACAACTTGGTATCATCTATTAGTGATTGGTACTCATTTTATCTTCATACACATTTACATGTTTTATTTGTGCTATTATATTTCTATATCTTAAGCACAAATATTGTTTATGCTAGTGCTTGTGACTTAATTTTTATTTCAATTGATTTAGTCTTTCAATTGATACCTTAATCAAGCCTAAGCATGTTTTTAGTTAGTATTTCATAAAGGGGGAGAAAATTTGAATTTCTTATTTCAATTGGTATTTGATTTCCACTCCCACACTTTATGACTTTAAAAATTGAATTTGAATGAAATATATTTTCAATTTGGTATCATTGGTATGCTTGCTTATCAATTAGTATCAAAATGTTTTTAATATGTTAAAACATGTAACAATCAATAAAAAAATTATGATATGTATTTTTGACTCTCTTTTATGATTACATGACTTTGTTTCTATTGGTATCTAGATGCACTTTATTGACATATTTTTAACTGATATCAATGTTTTGATTTTTAACCCTTTATTGATTCTTGGTTTAGAACAAAAAGGGGGAGAAGATTTTGTATTGTTTCGAATGTTTTGATTACCCCTTCTTGATTTTTTTTTGTTTTTAACAAAAAGGGGGAGAAAAATTTGTTTTTATGTTTTTTACCCCTTTGTTGATGATTGACAAAAAGGGGGAGAAGAATTTGTGTTTTGTGTTTTATATATGCATGTCTTCCTTGTGTTTGCATATATGTTTGGTTGTTTGCTTATTTTAATTGGTATCTAGAACATGCTTTATGTTGAATATTCCATTAGTATCTAGAGCACCATGTTTATATGATGCATGAGTTAAGGGGGAGCTTCTTTGAAGCTTAACTTTAATCCATGCATATATAACTCCATGAGTTTTGTCATCATCAAAAAGGGGGAGATTGTTGGCCCAAAGGCCTTCCACTCTAGTTTTGATGATGACTCACTCATGTAGTTATGTTTACTAATAATCTTGTGTTTCTAAGTTTCAGATCATTAGCAGGTTATTAGTTTTGATGATTAGCTTCAACAAGGGTTTTGGAAGCATATCATGGTGATTCCGGTGCCAAAGCTTCAAGATTATACCTTTGCACTTGGAAGATCACGGTTTGGGAGCTAGTCTACTTGAAGATAGAAGATCTACAAGCAAGACTTAGGTATCCTAGTTTAGATAGAGTTTTTAGATCCATTTGTAAAGCTTAGTTTAGTTGATATGCTCAAGTGCACAACACACAAGTTTTATGTTTTGATATTTGGTTTTCATGAATAGTTTGATCAAAACAAGTTTTCATATTCTATATGTATAGTAGATGATTTCTTTCTATACATACATGCGTTAACCTTCAAGATAAACTTATTTTGATATTTCTATTCATGTTTGGAAAATCATGTTTGATAAAAATACATGTTTGGTTTTTGATTGAATCGGTTTTGGATTTCAAGGCTTGACACCCTTCTATAGTTATTATCATAACTTTTTATTTTTATATTCAAATAACATGATTTAACTTTCATCTCAAAGATAACTTTCAGATCTAAATTTCTTATTTAATAACCATTTCCTGATTCTAATTTTAAAGTTGTCAAATATTTGGTTGAAATCTGTTCTTGTTCTGAAAAACAGTTTACAATTTCTGTTTTGATACCTTTTAGTATTTTATTGATAACTTTTAATTCTGAATTGATATTGATTTGATTTAAGTTGCATTAGAAAATAGACTTCAATATCTACAACTTCATCCTATATACTTATTTCCAAATTCGAACGTTTTAGACCTCAAAAATGCGTTCCAACCTGACCTATTTTTGCTGTCTGCCAGGTTGGGCCAGTCGACTGGGACAGTCGACTGGGCCAAGCGGCCAGTCGACCGACCAGTCGACCGGACGTGCACAAAACTGTGCACGTCGGCCAGTCGACCGGCCAGTCGACTGTACTGAAACAGGTTTGGTCTCGGGTTGTTACCAGTCGACCGACCAGTCGACCGGCAGCTGTCAACGGTCAAAAATAGCCGTTGGACGGTCGACCGGCCAGTCGACCGACCGCCTGTCAGGCTGACACGTCAGCCTAACGGCTAGTTTTGTATAGGGGCTATATAAACCCCATTGTTTGGAGTTTTTAGTTAAGATTTTTGTGCTAGTTTTTCCAGATCTTTTTCATTGTTTTAAAAGTGTTTTCAAAAGAGTTTAAGTGCTAAAAGTGATTCATCTTTATTTGTTTTGTGTTTTTGGAAAATCAAAGAAAATAGGATTTGGGATATTTGTGTTGATTTTCATTCTATATCTTTTGGCAAGAATTTTCCCAAGTATTTTTCTTTGTTGCTTGTTTCCAAAACACTTAGTTTCCACTTGAGCTATATCTTCTATCCTAAGTTATTAGGATCTTTGTTTTGTGTGGAAAAAGAAAAGAGAAAAAGAAAGAGAAGTGTTTGAGGTTGTTGTTGTAAACCTCTTTATTGTAAAACACCCTTGTTATTTGTGAATCCCTCTTAGGTAGAGGTGATCGGGTGATTGAGTTTGTTGTGAGCCTCTTCGGTAGAGGTTGTGGGTTTGTTGTATTTCGGCTACGGGCCGTATACCTCTTCGGTAGAGGTGTGGATTGTGGTTGTATAGCCTCGGTGGCTTTGTAAGGTTGAGAGAGGAGTTTGGTACTCCTATAGTGGATTGGGAAATCCTACACGGTGGTGTAGGCGGGGATGTAGAGCTAGGGGCTCGAACCTCGAAACACATCTTGGTCTTTGCGTTTGATCCAATTTCTCTCAACTCTACTCTTTTTACATTTGTGCAAGCATCATCCATTCATATCATCATATATACTTGCTTGTGTTTTGAGCATTGTTTCATATTGCCTTGCATATATTTCTATTGCAATTCATCTATACTTGCTTGGCTTAATTGTGTGCATTGTATTGCTATATCCTTGATTGCTTGGATTGCTTGTGTGTGTGTGCCTAACTTATACTCATCCAACAAGAGCTTCACATAGCACCTCAACCCATTTTAAGGGGAATCAAGAGGAGTTAGTTCAGAGCCTCGCAAGGGGAATTCGGCTACACTTGTTGAATTGTATTAGTTTGTCCAACACTTGCATTAGCTTCCGCTTTTAGAGCATTAGAGTTTGCATTTAGCCTTAGATTAGCATTTACACCTATTCACCCCCCCTCTAGGTGTACTTTCAATTGGTATCAGAGCTAGTGCTCCTGATATTAGGCTTAACATCCTAGGAGTGATCCATTTGCTTGCTAATCTCTTGTTTGCATAATACTTGTTTGCATACATTTAGTTTATCATGGACTTCATGACCCCACCTATGTATGATGCTTCCAACATTCTTGTTTGGAAGACTAGAATGTCCATTTACCTTCAAACCCTAGGTTTACATACTTTCCTTGCGGCTACCAAGAAATGCTATCTTGGTAACCTCATTCATATAGGGGCCAATGCACAAGCCCTAGAGGCCATTAGAAGCACTTTACCTAAAGACTATCTTTTATGTGTTTCTAATCTTGATTCCGCTTTTGCAGTATGGAACAAGTTGACAACAACCACCACCTCCAAGCTTCAAGTCCAAATCCAACAAGAAGAGGAATCTAGTGGAGAATCCGAATCACAACAATGCTACATGGTCCAAGGGAATGACTCCCTTGAGGTACAATCGGAAACTCAACTAGATAGTAATGATTGTGCTAGTTCTTCAAATGATTTTGTTGATCCCCATGCTTTAAATGAAGAACTATCTATTGTTTGTGAAAAACTAATAGAAAAATATAACTTGTTGAAAAAGAAGAGTCTAGGCATTAATAATGAAAATAAAAATTTGATTGCTAGACTTGATGTTGTTTTGCAAGAGAAGGATGAGATTGCTAATGAAAGGGACTCATTAAAATCTCAACTTAATCTTGCTTTAAATGAAAATAAAATTTTGAAAAATAAAAATGATTGTGAAGATGTTTTGAAGAAAAATGATTCTTTAACTTCAAAACTTGATTTTGTTTTAAAAAGTAACCATTCTTTGAAAAATGAAATTGAATTTATTTCAAAAGAATTAGAAATTTGTTTAAAGAAAAATATTGTTTTGAAAAATAATATGGATGCACATGTTTGCCATGCTAGGGTAGTTTCACCTAGAACACCTATTGCATGCCACACTTCTTCTTTGATTAACAATGATATATCCATGCTTAAGAAGAAGGTTGATTGTTTGGGCTCCACTATGAGCCAATGTGCCATGAACCACACTCGCTTGGAAACCTTGGTTCGTATGAAACAAGTTCCAACTTTTATGCATGCACACCCTCCACGGCATACACATGCTCCTCACGGACACACTTCTCACATGTTTGCTCATGTGTACACATGTACACATTGTGGTCGTAATGGCCACCTTGCTAAATTTTGCTTTGATAGATTAAATAATGTAAATTTAGCAAATAAGTTTGTTTGGGTTAGAGAAGGGACTAACCCCCATGGACCCAAGAAGGTATGGGTACCAAAGACCACCCCTCCAATTTTTGATGTAGGTGTGGGGTCTCACATGACGTGAGAGTGTTGACACCTTGGAGTGGATGCGTTCCGGACTTAAAGGAAATCATATGGATGCATCACTTTCAAGGGAAGAGTTGGTGGGAGGACCACCTTATTTTGGAGAATTAGAGAAGTGCCCTCATCGGTTTTGGTATAAATCTCTAACTCTCATATTATTTGTTTACATGCTTTTATGATTCATTATTTATAG
This sequence comes from Agave tequilana, assembly GCA_038442645.1. Classification (NCBI taxonomy): domain Eukaryota; kingdom Viridiplantae; phylum Streptophyta; class Magnoliopsida; order Asparagales; family Asparagaceae; genus Agave; species Agave tequilana. The sequence goes on along the minus strand of JAVJIF010030088.1, from coordinate 165,672 downwards.
CATGTCTCATTTGTTTAAGCATATTTTTGATGTCTTTGGATTAGTGTGTAAATTCCATGATTATTAGATCCATGACATACATGTATAGTATTTGAGACACATATGCTCACTTGAATTCATATTTAATGTTCTCACCGTTTGTTTAGCTATAATGTACATCATGAATCTAATACATGTGAATTTACATAGTAATCATGTTTTAGTTTTATCATGATGTTCTTTTATGATTGTTTTAATGTTTCATGTGGTGATAACATGTTTAAATGTAGATTTTATCAAAACTTGCATTATACTTGTGTAAATAGTGAACTACAATTGTTTCTTATATGCTTGTTCTTCATGCTCACTTGTATTCACTATATGCACACGTATGAGCTAAGTTTTGATGATTCGTTCATTTGCACTTGTTATGTCCATTTGCATGTTTATGTATTTTAGAATTCAAATAAAATAATTTTTGATGAATCTTATATGTGTTTTATTTAAAAATATGGTATTCATGTTTGTTTTAATGCTTCATGACTTGATTACATGTTTAGATGTTAGTTTTCATTAAGACTAGTTGTATACTTGTACATATAATGGGAAACAAATTAATCTTTATATATGTTTGAGCTTGAATGCATATTTGTACCCATTAGATGTGCTAGTATAGTCTAGTTTTGATGATCCATACATTTTAGACTTGTATTCATATTTTTGGATTTATAAGAGTTTTTATTTCATGTATATGTTTATTTTGCCAAAACATTAAGATATACATGTATACCTCTTGAGTCATTTGCCTTCAATGCAAAATCTATTTATGGACTCAATTGTGTTTAGGGATATGTATGTATACTTAGTGTAGTGACAATTCATACATATACCTTGAAATGAAATTGATTTTGGATGAAAATTTAGTTTTTCATGTTTCATGTATTATAAGTTTAACCTCATGTATATGTCTTTCTAGTTCAAACTAATCTTATACATATACATCCTTTTTGAGCCACGTGCCTTCATGCATATACTTTAGTGGACTCGTTGAGTTTTGGATATGTATGTATATTTTAGTTTGCATCAGACATACATATGCCATTGAAGATTAAACTAGTTAGTTTTATGATTTTCTAATTTTGATGTTTAAAGGAATAATTGAGTTTAATGAAATATTTTTCATGATTATGATCTTCACATTTTATTTGTACACTCATATCTATTACTCATGTTTTGTTTCTCATGAGTTGTGCTTAATTGATTAGAGTAATAATTATTATGTGATTTTCATTTCTATGAAAAATAATCTTGTTTTATTCCTTGCTTGAAGGATTTCATACTAGTTTACAAAACTTTTCATTTTAACTAGTTCGGATTCTTCTTTGTGATATGAGATATACCATACTTATTATTGTTAATTCAATTGGTATCATTGAACTCTTTCAATTGGTATCAATTTGATTTCTTTATGTATACTCATATTTGTTGATTTGTGTATGTATGCTTACAACTTGGTATCATCTATTAGTGATTGGTACTCATTTTATCTTCATACACATTTACATGTTTTATTTGTGCTATTATATTTCTATATCTTAAGCACAAATATTGTTTATGCTAGTGCTTGTGACTTAATTTTTATTTCAATTGATTTAGTCTTTCAATTGATACCTTAATCAAGCCTAAGCATGTTTTTAGTTAGTATTTCATAAAGGGGGAGAAAATTTGAATTTCTTATTTCAATTGGTATTTGATTTCCACTCCCACACTTTATGACTTTAAAAATTGAATTTGAATGAAATATATTTTCAATTTGGTATCATTGGTATGCTTGCTTATCAATTAGTATCAAAATGTTTTTAATATGTTAAAACATGTAACAATCAATAAAAAAATTATGATATGTATTTTTGACTCTCTTTTATGATTACATGACTTTGTTTCTATTGGTATCTAGATGCACTTTATTGACATATTTTTAACTGATATCAATGTTTTGATTTTTAACCCTTTATTGATTCTTGGTTTAGAACAAAAAGGGGGAGAAGATTTTGTATTGTTTCGAATGTTTTGATTACCCCTTCTTGATTTTTTTTTTTTTTAACAAAAAGGGGGAGAAAAATTTGTTTTTATGTTTTTTACCCCTTTGTTGATGATTGACAAAAAGGGGGAGAAGAATTTGTGTTTTGTGTTTTATATATGCATGTCTTCCTTGTGTTTGCATATATGTTTGGTTGTTTGCTTATTTTAATTGGTATCTAGAACATGCTTTATGTTGAATATTCCATTAGTATCTAGAGCACCATGTTTATATGATGCATGAGTTAAGGGGGAGCTTCTTTGAAGCTTAACTTTAATCCATGCATATATAACTCCATGAGTTTTGTCATCATCAAAAAGGGGGAGATTGTTGGCCCAAAGGCCTTCCACTCTAGTTTTGATGATGACTCACTCATGTAGTTATGTTTACTAATAATCTTGTGTTTCTAAGTTTCAGATCATTAGCAGGTTATTAGTTTTGATGATTAGCTTCAACAAGGGTTTTGGAAGCATATCATGGTGATTCCGGTGCCAAAGCTTCAAGATTATACCTTTGCACTTGGAAGATCACGGTTTGGGAGCTAGTCTACTTGAAGATAGAAGATCTACAAGCAAGACTTAGGTATCCTAGTTTAGATAGAGTTTTTAGATCCATTTGTAAAGCTTAGTTTAGTTGATATGCTCAAGTGCACAACACACAAGTTTTATGTTTTGATATTTGGTTTTCATGAATAGTTTGATCAAAACAAGTTTTCATATTCTATATGTATAGTAGATGATTTCTTTCTATACATACATGCGTTAACCTTCAAGATAAACTTATTTTGATATTTCTATTCATGTTTGGAAAATCATGTTTGATAAAAATACATGTTTGGTTTTTGATTGAATCGGTTTTGGATTTCAAGGCTTGACACCCTTCTATAGTTATTATCATAACTTTTTATTTTTATATTCAAATAACATGATTTAACTTTCATCTCAAAGATAACTTTCAGATCTAAATTTCTTATTTAATAACCATTTCCTGATTCTAATTTTAAAGTTGTCAAATATTTGGTTGAAATCTGTTCTTGTTCTGAAAAACAGTTTACAGTTTCTGTTTTGATACCTTTTAGTATTTTATTGATAACTTTTAATTCTGAATTGATATTGATTTGATTTAAGTTGCATTAGAAAATAGACTTCAATATCTACAACTTCATCCTATATACTTATTTCCAAATTCGAACGTTTTAGACCTCAAAAATGCATTCCAACCTGACCTATTTTTGCTGTCTGCCAGGTTGGGCCAGTCGACTGGGACAGTCGACTGGGCCAAGCGGCCAGTCGACCGACCAGTCGACCGGACGTGCACAAAACTGTGCACGTCGGCCAGTCGACCGGCCAGTCGACTGTACTGAAACAGGTTTGGTCTCGGGTTGTTACCAGTCGACCGACCAGTCGACCGGCAGCTGTCAACGGTCAAAAATAGCCGTTGGACGGTCGACCGGCCAGTCGACCGACCGCCTGTCAGGCTGACACGTCAGCCTAACGGCTAGTTTTGTATAGGGGCTATATAAACCCCATTGTTTGGAGTTTTTAGTTAAGATTTTTGTGCTAGTTTTTCCAGATCTTTTTCATTGTTTTAAAAGTGTTTTCAAAAGAGTTTAAGTGCTAAAAGTGATTCATCTTTATTTGTTTTGTGTTTTTGGAAAATCAAAGAAAATAGGATTTGGGATATTTGTGTTGATTTTCATTCTATATCTTTTGGCAAGAATTTTCCCAAGTATTTTTCTTTGTTGCTTGTTTCCAAAACACTTAGTTTCCACTTGAGCTATATCTTCTATCCTAAGTTATTAGGATCTTTGTTTTGTGTGGAAAAAGAAAAGAGAAAAAGAAAGAGAAGTGTTTGAGGTTGTTGTTGTAAACCTCTTTATTGTAAAACACCCTTGTTATTTGTGAATCCCTCTTAGGTAGAGGTGATCGGGTGATTGAGTTTGTTGTGAGCCTCTTCGGTAGAGGTTGTGGGTTTGTTGTATTTCGGCTACGGGCCGTATACCTCTTCGGTAGAGGTGTGGATTGTGGTTGTATAGCCTCGGTGGCTTTGTAAGGTTGAGAGAGGAGTTTGGTACTCCTATAGTGGATTGGGAAATCCTACACGGTGGTGTAGGCGGGGATGTAGAGCTAGGGGCTCGAACCTCGAAACACATCTTGGTCTTTGCGTTTGATCCAATTTCTCTCAACTCTACTCTTTTTACATTTGTGCAAGCATCATCCATTCATATCATCATATATACTTGCTTGTGTTTTGAGCATTATTTCATATTGCCTTGCATATATTTCTATTGCAATTCATCTATACTTGCTTGGCTTAATTGTGTGCATTGTATTGCTATATCCTTGATTGCTTGGATTGCTTGTGTGTGTGTGCCTAACTTATACTCATCCAACAAGAGCTTCACATAGCACCTCAACCCATTTTAAGGGGAATCAAGAGGAGTTAGTTCAGAGCCTCGCAAGGGGAATTCGGCTACACTTGTTGAATTGTATTAGTTTGTCCAACACTTGCATTAGCTTCCGCTTTTAGAGCATTAGAGTTTGCATTTAGCCTTAGATTAGCATTTACACCTATTCACCCCCCCTCTAGGTGTACTTTCAGAGATTGTGGTTTGCTCCCTCTAGTGAGAGGTGGAGTTTGGTTTGTAAACCCTCTTCGGTAGAGGTGTTTGTTGTTGTTTGGCTACGGGCCTACCCCTCGGTTGTGAGGCGGTGTTTGAGAGAGGAGTTTGGTACTCCTTGTGTTGTAACAAATCCTCCTCGGTGGAGGTTCCCTCGGTGGGAGTATAGTGGATTAGAAATCCTTCTCGGTGAAGGCGGGGACGTAGAGCTAGAGGCTCGAACATCGGAACATATCTTTGTGTTTGCGTTTGATCCATTGTCTCTTAACCCTCTTTCTTTATTTGTGTTGTGCATAGCATTATTCATTTTGCCATATCATTCATACTTGCTTGCATTTGTGCCTTGCATTATTTCAAATTGCTTATCATCCTTATATGCTTAGCTTGTTTGTGTGTGCCTCATACTTAACCACAAGAGCTTCATATAGCACCTCAACCCATATCTAGGGGATCAAGAGGAGTTAGTCCAGAGCCCTTCACGGGGAATTCGGCTACACTTGTGTGTTGTACCAAGTATGTTGCAAATAGTTTTTAAACTTCCGCATTTAGCACATTTAGTTTCTAGATTAGCATAATCATCTATTCACTCCCCTCTAGGTGATTTACAATACTGAGTATAATACCATCTATAAGCTTGTATAACAAGAAATCATGTACTAAATATTACATCAGCAAGTGTTAGGCATGTTACGATAATAATAAGATGTCCACATATCAATATCATGCTATAAATTAAGGGTAATTATTTTTAAGTTTAATATAAACAGTCGCTTAAAATCGGAATGAAATACCAGTTAAAATCTGATAAATCCGTGAACCCGTGCGAGCAAGCCACTATCCCATATGTATATATTAAAATATATAAATATATAAATATATAAATATTAGAGAGGGAATGAGAGAGGAGAGAGAAAGTTGTAAGAAGGAGAGAGAGAGAGAGAGAGAGAGAGAGAAAATAAGGTATTTTTAGAAAGGAATTAGGAATTAAAAGGGGAGGGGTATTGATTGTAAATATGGGGAAGTAATTTGGGGGTGAGGTGGAGGGTATTTTAGGGAATGGGTATATGTGGGTTTATTTAGGGAAAAGAAAGAGAAAAGAAAAGAAAGAAAGAAATAAAGAAGGAAAGAAGAAACAAAGAAAGAAAGAAGGAAATGGAGGGGAGGGGGAGGTGGCCGACGGCCAGCCACTGCCGAGGGAGGAGGGCGGCGCGCGTGTCCTAGGGGAGGGGAGGATGGGGTGGTGGAGTTGTTTGGTTGATGGTGAAGTTATTGGTGGAGGAGTAGTGGTGGTAGTTGTGGTGGTGGTTGAGGTGGTTGTTGGATGTGGTGGGGAGTTAGAGGGAGAGGAGGAGGTGATGATGGGGTGATGGGAGTGGTGAATTTGATGGAGGTGGTGGTGAATTTTGGAGGAGGAAGGAAGGTGGTAGTGGTGGGTTTTGATGAAATTAGAGGTGGAGAGTGGTTGGTGGAGGTTGAAGGAGGTGGTGAGTGGAGAGGGGGTGTGGGTAGGTGGGGGAGTGGATGGCCGGCCTAGGGGCGGCTGGCAGCGGTGGTGGTGATGGTGGAGGCGGAGGTGGTGAAAATGAAGGGAGTTGGTGTTTGGTGTTTTGTTTGAAGTAGTTTAGAATTTGAAATTGAATTGGAAAATGAGAAGGGGAAGGAAAGGAGAAGGGGTTTTTAATGGAGGAGGGAGAAATTGTGAGGATGAAGTGAGAGGGGAGAGGGGCTGCAGGCTGCAGCAACAGCCATGGGCTGCTGCAGACGGCTGGGGCTGCGGCAGGGGAGCAGAGCAACGGAACAGTCAAAGGGGAAGGAAAAAAAAAAGAAAGGAAAGAAAATATAGGAAAAAGAAAAAAATAAGGAAAAAGAAAAGAAAATAGTAAAAAAATTTATTATTAATCTATTAAAATATCTGAGAGTATAAAGTAGGGGAGTAGGGAAGGAAAAAGTAAGAAAATAAATTGTTGGTAAATAATATTTTATTTTAATACGGTGAAAATTTGACTGTTTCAGAGACGTTCTGAAAAATTCTTAAAAATAGAAAATATTATTTTAAGATGATCGGTCAAATCAGATTCTAGAAATTTGATATATTTTTTAAATTAAAAATCCTGAAATATTTCGGCAATACCGGCCGACACCAAAACTGTCAAATTTTGATAAATTTAGAAAAATCTCAAAAAAAATGTTTTTAGATAGAAAATAAAATTCTTAGAAGTAATATGAAAGCCGTTTTTAAAAATTCAATCCCATTTGAAAACTAAAAATTCGGGAATCAGTCAGCGATGCATGCCGACATTGATTTTGGAGATTTTGCAGAAAAATTCTGAATAATTTTAGAAAATCATATAATATCTAATATTAGAAAACAGTGTCTGAAATTAAAATCGGTCAAATCGGACTACCAAAAAGGTTAAATCAGTCTACAGGCTGGTATTGGGTTCCCGGTCCGGATCAGGGTTGACTCTAGGTCTGAGATCCAGATCCGATACATAATAACATAAGTAATCACAACTTAAAAGCAAATACTGGAAGAAAATTGAACAATACGGTCGAAAATTTGGGACACGTATCAGGGTACGTATTCCGAGAACGGGTGCTACAATCTACCCACCTAACAAAAATTTCGTCTTAGAAATTTTGATAAGGAAAGAGATGAACATAGAAATAAAGAATTGATAAGACAAGAGATGGAGTTTATGTGAAAATTACCACTCAAGGCTCGAATAGATACGGGTAACGGTCACGAATGACGTCTTCTCGTTCCCAAGTGATTTCCCCGGACTATGCTTGTTCCATGAAACTAGCACCAATGAGATGGTCCGGTTCTTTAGGGTCTTGACACTTCTGTCCACTATAGCCATTGATTGCTCAGTATATGACAAATCCGGCTGCAACTCTAACTCTCAATAATCCAATACATGGCTCTCGTCCCTGATATATCTTCTCAGCTGTGACACATGGAACACATTGTGTGCTCCTTTCAGTGATGGCGGCAGTACCAATCTGTAGGCCACTTCTCCCACTCGCTCCAATATCTCAAACGGGCCTATATACCTTGAACTCAGCTTTTCATGTGCACCAAATCTGATCACTCTCTTTGTCAGAGATATCCTCAGAAACACATGCTCTCCCACTTGAAACTCCAACGGTCTTCCTATTGAAATCTGCCCAACTCTTCTATCTGTCCTGTGTTGCACGAAGGTGCTCTTGGATGGTCATGATCTTGTCCACTGCCTGTACTATCACATCCGGTCCTAAATGCCTCCTCTCACCAACTCATCCCAACACAATGGTGATCTGCATCTCCTGCCATATAGGGCTTCGAACGGAGCCATCTTGATGCTCGCCTGATAGCTGTTATTGTAGGAAAACTCTGTCAAATGTAGATGGTCTTCCTAGATCCCTTAAAGTCTATCATACAAGCCCTCAACATGTCTTCTAGGATCTGAATGGTCTGTTCAGACTGCCCATCTGTCTCTGGATGATAAGATGTGCTAAACTTCAGACGGGTCCCCAGACTCTCTTGAAGGCTCTCCCAGAAGCGAGATCTGAACTTCGTGTCTCTGTCCGACACGATACTAATAGGAACTCCATGCAGTCAAGCAATCTCTCTCATGTACTTGTCTGCCAGAAGCTATGTAGATTGCCCCACTCTGAAGGGTATGAAATGTGCTGACTTAGTGAGACGGTCAACAACTACCCATACTGCATTGTTCTCCTTTGGACTGCGGGGTAGAGCGGTGACAAAATCCATAGTAACATGCTCCCATTTCTACTCTGGTATTGACAAAGGCTGTAGTAATCCAGCTGGTCTCTGGTGTTCAGTTTTCACTTGCTGGCACACTAGATACTTTGTCACATATTGTGCGACCTCTCTCTTCATCACATTCCATCAGAAATGTTGCTTCAGATTCTGATACATCTCAGTTCCTCCAGGGTGTATAGAATAAGCTGAGCTGTGAACTTCAACTACGATCTTCTGTCTAATCTCCCCCTGAGGCACACAAATTCTACCCCTAAAATAGAGTGCACCATCAATATGTATGCAAACATCTGACCTTAGCCCTGCTTCCACTTGCTCTCTGAACTTCAGCAATCTTGGATCTTCTCTCTGTGCTTCTCTGATCTCCTCCATCAATATCGGCTGGATCTGAAATACCATCAACTGCATAGATCCACTGGCCCTCCGAATCACCATCAAGTCTAGCCGCCTCATCTCCTTGAGTAGCTCCTCTTCCTGAGTGAGCAACACTACCATGTTAGCTTCATGTCTCCTACTCAAGACATTCGACACAACATTAACCTTGCCAGGATTGTAACCCCCTGATCCCTGGTGTACGATTCACCGTATCAGTACGCGATACGACGTACAAAATTTATTTGGCCTCCATAGTAGTCCGATTGAGCTGATTTCAGTTTCAAAAATTATTTTCTAATATTTTAGATTTTTCAGGATTTTTTGGAATTTTTCTGAATTATTTTGGAAAATCTCTGTAGTCGGTGTCGACCGATACCGATAAACGGCTTTACGATTTTTATTTCACAAACAGAGTTGTATTTTGAGAATTCGCTTTCATCATGTGTCTTAAAATTGTATTATCTACCTTAGGGTATTTTTGGGGATTTTTCAGAATTTATTAAAAATCCGGCCAAACCGGTGTCGCCCAGTACCGGCGTCAGCTTCCAGAATTTTTAATTTGCAAACCGAATTAAATTTCTGTAAACCGTTTTCATATTACGTCTTAGGCTAATATTCTCTATTTTCTGTAATTTTTGGGCACCGTTCGGAGCTGGTCGAATTTTGGGCCAATATAATATTAATTAAATATTATATTTTTTCTCTTTCTTTTCTTTTCTTTTCTTTTTCTTCTTCCCGAAGCCTCTCCACCGCCATTACCACCGCCTTCTCTCTCTCTTCTTAATTAAAACTCCCTTCCCTCTCTCTCTCATATATCTCTCTCTAAATCTCTCTCTCTCTCTCTCTCTCTCTCTCTCCTCTCTCTAAAACCGCTCTCTCTCCCTTTCTCCCCACTCACTGATCCACTGGCCGGGGGTGGGCCTGACCCACGCCCGCGGCCAGGCGGCGCCAGCGGCCACGCGGCCGGCCGCCACCGTGCCTCCCTAAGCCGGCCAAACCCCCTTCTTTTTCCCCTCTTCTTCTTCTTCTCCTTTTTTTTCTTTTCTTCTTCCTGTTTCTCTCTCCATCCCCCTCTCTTTCTCACTCGGCCAGACCCGCCGCCAGCGGGCCCCCCTCGCCGCCGGCCAGTGGCGCTGGCCGGCCATGGGCGCGCAGCAGTAGCGCCTCTGCTGCTGCTGTGTGTGTGGTGTGTGTGTGTGTGTGTGTGTTGTGTGTGTGTGTGTGTGCTGTGTGTGTGTTATGTGCTGTGTGTGCGTTGTGTGTGTGTGTGTTGTTTAAGGGTGCCACCAGATACGGATTATCCGCGGATATCCGCATCCGAATCCGCCTCCAATCCGGATACGGATATCATTTTTTCACATCCGTCAATATTCGTATCCGTATCCGTATCCGAAAGGTAGATGCGGATACGGATATGGTAAAAGTAATATCTTATTCGTTTCCGATCCGATATCCGAATGTTGCGTGCTTCATAATGATATCGATATGGAGAAGACTATTCTTCAATGAAATAAGGTATTAAATTTTGATATTTAGAGTTGGTGAAAAAGTAATAGTGAAAAGTATTTGATTCTTGCAAGAACACCACATGATATTTTGAGTATTTCGACATCAACCATGTCATCCGAATCGGCATTTAGCACCAGAAGACGTGTAATCTATTGTTATAGAAGTCAAATGACAATGAATACGATGAATGTATTGATATGTACACAATAATATCATAGTATGTATCACATTTAATATTGTAGTAGATGAGATAAAAGTAATATAAGTATTTCCGTTTAATTTATCTTTAACCATATCCATTTTTAACATATCCGATTAGTATCCGAATCCGATCCGCTAATATCCGATTTATATCTGATATCCGATTTTGGCGGATACGGATATCATTTTTTCACATCCGCCAATATCCGTATCCGTATCCGTATCCGAAGGTTGGGTGCGGATATGGATATGGTAGAGGTAATATCCGATCCGTATCCGATCCGATGGCACCCCTATACTGTTGTTGCGTTCGGGTTCACACCTGAACCCAATATAACCCTAGTAGGTGATTGGAAACCTGTTACCCAATAAGCCCTACCCATTAACCCACTAACCCACTTCCACTTAAGTCATTGGGTATGGGTTGTGGACCTGGACCCGACCCGTTATGAGCACAAACCCGCATCTAAACACAATAAAGGTAAATTTGCAGAAAACCCCCTGATTCAATTTCTTAATTGCATTTGAATTCTTTTTATTTACATATTTAACCCTGTTTGTTAGGATTTAGTCTTCGGCGATAACTGGAGTATCCGGACTCCGATTCGGACGATTCTGGATCCGTTGCGATCGTGAGAAAGAGAGCTATCTTCCCGTGGCTAGTTCGTGAGTGTTTTTCTTTTATAAATTATACTTTATCATGTTTAGTAAAATTGATTGATAGATCTTGATTATGAATAAAATACGGTAACTATTAATTAGTAACGTGTAATTAGTGGACACTCATTGTAATAGGAACAACCAATATTATTGTAAGGTATTTCCTGAGTTAATCTAACTATCGGTGATGTAGGAATACTGACATAGATAAGTCGGACACAGTCATCATACCTGCACCGCCACTGACATTTGGGCCACTATTTCACCATATTCTTGGACACTCTTATTTCATATATGGTATCACAGTTAGATAACTAGATCCACGGTACTTGATGACACTACCCTGTTACTAGACATGACTGCTAGACACCGTTAGGTCATGCACTAATATCATCATTATACGAATATTGTAAGGTCACTGGACATGGTATTAGAGTAGACACTGATCACTGTTATTACATTACATGTACTATCACTGAGATATTACACGGATTATTGCTACACATATATGTTCCACTGGTACACGGACATACTAATGCACGGACTACCGCATGTCATATTATTGTGATCATCGTTACATGGATTCTCGGCATATCACCATTACACATGCATGTATGGTTTCTTTATTCTTGACATATAGCTCCCCGTTCATATTACATGTATTATTGTTCCATGTTATCCCCGTATTCTTGTTATATACTTGTTTCCTGTTACTGATATTGTATTCCCGTTACTGGATACATGAGCTGTTGATATGCGATATGTGGAATCCCACATCTATTGTTCCCTTTCCCGTTATCGTGTTTTGTGCTATCAATAGAGCTCATGTCATGTTATCGTATTACATGTACCATATCCTGTACTTGTTCCTGATATACTATATAGTGAAAGATAATAAAGATAACTTGGGGATGGGGGAGACTTGACGGTTGATTAGATCATATCGGGTGGATGTCTGGATCCATTGTTCGTCCCACTGCAGGGGACGGGGTAGTGCTGGCTACCATCTGTTACTCATGAGCTCTCGTTTCCCGTTATGTTTTCGCTCATTGAGATTCCCATTACATGTTACAGCCCTAGCGGGCTGGCCCTGGTCTCAGCAGCCAGGATCTGATAAGGCCGTTGTCCCGGGTATGCACGGGATACACCCACCCGATAAGAGCTCCTTGACCATGGGTTTCCAATTAACATGAGAAAATAGTATACACAATAGTGACGTCGGGAACACTTGTTATTTGGTCACTCTGTCGTTTGGATAATAGTACCCGTAGGCCATGTCCGGATGGGTTCGACTGGAGTGCGGGCTCCAGTATGAACTGCCAGTGGTATGGGACACTGGAAGAGATTGATTAAAATACCAGGTGGTACTGATTGCTACTATTGTATAAAGAACATGACTTGCTTGTTACATGTATACTATTATTTAGTTGTACTTGTTAATGTTCCTGATCATTTATCCGCTATCATGTTACATGTATGCGTTGTTACTTTACCTGTTTCATGCTATACTTTCTGATGTGACATACTACTCATGTATATGTATACTTTGCATTGCTTATATTCTGTTTTGCATTGTCTATATGCTGCCTAGGCACCACACAGTAGGATGATTATGTTGCATACTTCATCTACATGTTCATTTCCATCACGTCACTACTAACATGGTCATTTCTATCACATCACCACATCACCACTAGACAACACTAATTATTATATCAACTGGATACGACTATAGCCATGACCTGATGATAACCGACTAGGTAGTGATGGTATTAAAAGACTGACATGATTATATATTTTTATTGCTTATGATATACTTATTATATGGTATCACTAGACAATATCATGTATTATATATTAGTATCGTGCTTATATTACTATTGTATATATTACTACTTCCTTCATTTTACCACTAATTAGGTCACTTTCTGACAACCCTGGGTTTGCGTGCCCAGGTTGGAGATCCGAGTCACCGTATTCTCAGATAGGGCCTTGGAGTCATATAGGAGATTCCTCATCGAGACGATTTATAGGTATCTTAGTGATTTATTTCTGTTATCTTATTTGTCCCAGTTTTTCCTCTCTGTTATGATCACTCACCTTTTTCTGCAAGTATTCTTGTACTTATTTCCGGCTGGAACCCTTATAACGATGGAGGTGATTCCCTGTACTGAGGCTTAACGTACGCGTAAGGTTGTTTCCACCTCGCGTATGTACGTCGCCATAACGTCCCCGTACCTGCGGGATCGGGGCGTTACATAGTGGTATCAGAGCCTAGGTTCACACCTGGTGTGGGTAACCACCTGTGTCGATGCTTGGGCTCGTACCAACAGTACAATCAGATTCAGATTCAAGCTTATCTGTATCTGAATTTGGGGATTCCAGCGACGAGTACAAGAATACCATGTCATTGCCCATTCATTCCTTGACTCTTTTGTATTCCTTACTGACAGTTGTCAACCCGAATTTCTGATTTCCTTCTTGCCTTCGTTTCATCTTCTGGTTTCCAATTCGTTAATGTTAGTTCATTACCCTACTTCTCCATCTCGAGTTCCTTATAGATATCAGAGTGCGCAGTGAAAGTTTCGTGGGCCCGTAACATTTCGGCTTTGGGGCTGAAAATTTTGGTCTCACACCTGAATTGAAATTTCGAGGACGAAATTTTTTGTAAGGTGGGGAGAAATATAACCCCCTGATCCCTGGTGTACGTATCACCGTATCAGTACGCGATACGACGTACAAAATTGATTTAGCCTCCGTAGTAGTCCGATTGAGCTAATTTCAGTTTCAAAAATCATTTTTTGATATTTTAGATTTTTCAGGATTTTCTGAAATTTTTCTGGATTATTTTGGAAAATCTCCGTAGTCGGTGTCGACCGATACCGATAAGCGGCTTTACGATTTTTATTTCACAAACAGAGTTATATTTTGAGAATCCGCTTTCACCATATGTCTTAGAATCGTATTTACTACCTTAGGGTATTTTTGGGGATTTTTCAGAATTTATCGAAAATCCGGCCAAACCGTTGTCGCCCAGTACCGGCGTCAGCTTCCAGAATTTTTAATTTGCAAACCGGATTAAATTTCTATAAACTATTTTCATATTATGTCTCAGGCTAATATTCTCTATTTTCTGCAATTTTTGGGCACCGTTCGGAGCTGGTCGAATTTTGGGCCAATATAATATTAATTAAATATTATTTTTTTCTCTTTCTTTTCTTTTCTTTTCTTTTTCTTCTTCCCGAAGCCTCTCCACCTCCATTACCAATGCCTTCTCTCTCTCTTCTTAATTAAAACTCCATTCCCTCTCTCTCTCTCATATATCTCTCTCTAAATCTCTCTCTCGCTCCTCTCTCTCTAAAACCGCTCTCTCTCCCCCTTTCTTCCCTCTCACTGATCCACTGGCCGGGGTGGGTCTGACCCACGCCCGCGGCCAGGCGGCGCCGGCGGCCACGCGGCCGGCCGCCACCGCGCCTCCCCAAGCCGGCCAAACCCCCTCCTTTTCCCCCTCTTCTTCTTCTTCTCCTTTCTTTTCTTTTCTTCTTCCTGTTTCTCTCTCTCCATCCCTCTCTCTCTCTCACTCGGCCAGACCCGCCGCCGGCGGCCAGACCTGCCGGCGAGCGGCGCTGGCCGGCCATGGGCGCGCAGCAGCAGCAACGCCTCTGCTGCTGCTGCTGTTGTGTGTGGTGTGTGTGTGCGTGCTGTGTGTGTGTTGTGTGTGTGTGTGTGTGCTATGTGTGTGTTGTGTGCTATATGTGCGTTGTGTGTGTGTGTGTTGTTGCGTTCGGGTTCACACCTGAACCCAATATAATCCTAGTAGGTGATTGGAAACCTGTTACCCAATAAGCCCTACCCATTAACCCACTAACCCACTTCCACTTAAGTCATTGGGTATGAGTTGTGGACCTGGACCCGACCCGTTATGAGCCCAAACCCGCATCTAAACACAATAAAGGTAAATTTGCAGAAAACCCACTGATTCAATTTCTTAATTGCATTTGAATTCTTTTTATTTACATATTTAACCCTGTTTGTTAGGATTTAGTCTTCGGGAGATAACTGGAGTATCCGGACTCCGATTCGGACGATTCTGGATCCGTTGCGATCATGAGAAAGAGAGCTATCTTCCCATGGCTAGTTCTTGAGTGTTTTTCTTTTATAAGCTATACTTTATCATGTTTAGTAAAATTGATTGATAGATCTTGATTATGAATAAAATACGGTAACTATTAATTAGTAACGTGTAATTAGTGGACACTCATTGTAATAGGAACAACCAATATTATTGTAAGGTATTTCCTGAGTTAATCTAACTATCAGTGATATAGGAATACTGACATAGATAACTCGGACACAGTCATCATACCTGCACCGCCACTGACATTCGGGCTACTATTTCACCATATTCTTGGACACTCTTATTTCATATATGGTATCACAGTTAGATAACTAGATCCACGGTACTTGATGACACTACCCTGTTACTAGACATGACTGCTAGACACCGTTAGGTCATGCACTAATATCATCATTATACGGATACTGTAAGGTCACTGGACATGGTATTAGAGTAGACACTGATCACTGTTATTACATTACATGTACTATCACTGAGATATTACACGGATTATTGCTACACATATATGTTCCACTGGTACACGGATATACCAATGCACGGACTACCGCATGTTATATTATTGTGATCATCGTTACATGGATTCTCGGCATATCACCGTTACACATGCATGTATGGTTTCTTTATTCTTGACATATAGCTCCCCGTTCATATTACATGTATTATTGTTCCATGTTATCCCCGTATTCCTGTTATATACTTGTTTCCTGTTGCTGATATTGTATTCCCGTTACTGGATACATGAGCTGTTGATATGCGATATGTGGAATCCCACATCTATTGTTCCCGTTTTCCGTTATCGTGTTTTGTGCTATCAACAGAGCTCATGTCATGTTATCGTATTACATGTACCATATCCTGTACTTGTTCCTAATATACTATATAGTAAAAGATAATAAAGATAACTTAGGGATGAGGGAGACTTGACGGTTGATTAGATCATATCGGGTGGATGTCTGGATCCATTGTTCGTCCCACTGCAAGGGACGGGGTAGTGCTGGCTACCATCTGTTACTCATGAGCTCCCGTTTCCTGTTATGTTTTAGCTCATTGAGATTCCCGTTACATGTTACAGCCCTAGCGGGCTGGCCCTGGTCTCAGCAGCCAGGGATCTGATAAGGCCGTTGTCCTGGGTATGCACGGGATACACCCACCCGATAAGAGCTCCTCGACCATGAGTTTCCAATTAACATGAGAAAACAGTATACACAATAGTGACGTCGGGAACACTTGTTATTTGGTCACTCTCTCGTTTGGATAATGGTACCCGTAGGCCATGTCCGGATGGGTTCGAATGGAGTGCGGGCTCCAGTATGAACTGCCAGTGGTATGGGACACTGGAAGA
This sequence comes from Agave tequilana, assembly GCA_038442645.1. Classification (NCBI taxonomy): domain Eukaryota; kingdom Viridiplantae; phylum Streptophyta; class Magnoliopsida; order Asparagales; family Asparagaceae; genus Agave; species Agave tequilana. The sequence continues at coordinate 149,002 of JAVJIF010030088.1, read as the reverse complement.
GATTGATTAAAATACCAGGTGGTACTGATTGCTACTATTGTATAAAGAACATGACTTGCTTGTTACATGTATACTATTGTTTAGTTGTACTTGTTACTGTTCCTGATCATTTATCCGCTATCATGTTACATGTATGCGTTGTTACTTTACCTGTTTCATGCTATACTTTCTGAGGTGACATACTGCTCATGTATATGTATACTTTGCATTGCTTATATTCTGTTTTGCATTATCTATATGCTGCCTAGGCACAACACAGTAGGATGATTATGTTGCATACTTCATCTACATGTTCATTTCCATCACGTCACTACTAACATGGTCATTTCTATCACATCACCACATCACCACTAGACAACACTAATTATTATATCAACTGGATACGACTATAGCCATGACCTGATGATAACCGGCTAGGTAGTGATGGTATTAAAAGACTGACATGATTATATATTTCTATTGCTTATGATATACTTATTATATGGTATCACTAGGCAACATCATGTATTATATATTAGTATCGTGCTTGTATTACTATTGTATATATTACTACTTCCTTGATTTTACCACTCACTAGGTCGCTTTCTGACGACCCTGGGTTTGCGTGCCCAGGTTGGAGATCCGAGTCACCGTATTGTCAGATAGGGCCTTGGAGTCACATAGGAGATTCCTCATCGAGACGATTTATAGGTATCTTAGTGATTTATTTCTGTTATCTTATTTGTCCCAGTTTTTCCTCTCTGTTATGATCACTCACCTTTTTTTGCAGGTATTCTTGTACTTATTTTCGGCTGGAACCCTTATAACGATGGAGGTGATTCCCTGTACCGAGGCTTAACGTACGCGTGAGGTTGTTTCCACCTCGCGTATGTACGTCGCCATAACGTCCCCGTACCTGCGGGATCGGGGCGTTACAAAGATGGTGCTGCAGATCTATACCATAATCTGCCATCAACTCCAGCCATCGTCTCTGCCTCATGTTCAACTCTTTCTAGGTAAAAATGTACTTCAAGCTCTTGTGATCGGTGTAAATCAACACTCGGTCACCAAACAGGTAATGCCTCCAAGTCATCAACGCAAAGATCACAGACCTGCTCTAGGTCATGCGTTGGGTAGTTCTTCTCATGTGGCTTTAACTGTCTGGATGCATAAGCCACCACATGTCCATGCTACATCCATACACATCCAAGACCCTTCCCTGAAGCATCGCTGTATACAACCATTACTCCTGTCCTTGAGGGTGTCTTCAAGATTAGAGCTGAAATCAACTTGTTCTTCAACTCCTCAAAAGCAGACACACACTCCTCAGTCCATATGTAATTCTCTCCCTTCCTGGTAAGCTTGATCAAAGGAGCTGCAATCTTAGAGAAGTCTTGCACGAACCTTCGATAATATCCAGCTAATCCGATGAAGCTCATGATCTCTGTTACTGACTTCTGAGTTGGCCAATCCTTCATTGTCTGAATCTTGTTGGGATTTACCGAGATTCCTTCCTTAGAAACAACATGGCCCAAGAATGCTATACTCTCCAGCTAGAACTCACACTTACTAAGTTTGACATGAAGCTGCTCAAGTCGGGTGTCTGTAGCACAACCCTCAGATGCTCTGCATGCTCCTCTTCATTCTTAGAATAGATCAAAATATCATCAATGAATACCAACACAAACTTATCCAAATATGGTGAGAAGGTTCTATTCATCAAGTCCATAAAGACTGTTGGGGCATTTGTAACTCCAAAGGGCATAACCAAGAACTCGTAATGACCTTAGCGAGTCCTAAATGCCGTCTTCTCGATATCTTCCTTCTTCACCTTCAACTGATGGTACCCTGACTGGAGATCTAACTTTGAGAACACTCAGGCCCCAGGAAGTTGATCAAATAGATCATCAATTCTCGCCAAAGGGTGCTTGTTCTTAATGGTGACTTTGTTCAATTCTCTGTAATCAATACACAATCTCTTGTCACCATCCTTCTTATTTGCCAACAATACTGGTGCTCCCCAAGGTGAAGTACTCGATCTAATTAGACCCTTACTCGAATACTCCAGCAGCTGCGCCTTCAATATAGCCAATTTCGTTGGTGCCATCCGAGACGGTGCTTTAGAGATGGGAGTCGCTCTTGGAATAATGTCAATAGAGAACTCCACAACTCTGTCAGGTGAAAGTCCTGATATCTCCTCAAATACATCCAGGAATTCATTCCACACTGACACCGTCTTCTTCGTATCTTCTGCAGTGGCACAATCCAGTTGATCTTCCTTCCGGAGAGACTTGCGTTCTCCAAAGAACTGAAACTCCGATTGGTGTTAAATCCTGAATATCACCTTCTTGTTCCGACAGTCGATCACCGCATGATACTTGCTGAGCCAAGTCATGCCTAGGATCACATCATACCCTCCAGTGTCCAGTACGAACATGTCGGCCTCTAACTTTCAGCCACATAACTCCACATTGCACGCCTTGCAAATCTTGTTAGTAATGACTACCCCATTCCCCGTACTAATTTCTCATTGGTCACTCATACATATTAGGGGTATAGAATGCAAGGTAATAAATCTACTAGATATGAAGTAATATGATGCACCGGAATCAAAGAGTGATAAGACTGGAATAAAGAATTGCATGAGATTTTAGGAATCAAAGGATGGATTTCAAGGAAAGAATAGATAACCTCGTACTTGTGATTGGAATGTATAGCAATGACTCGTGTGACTCAGTCACAAATTAACCCAATATTAATTTGCAGACCGGCTGTACTGAAGGTGTGAGAGCCTAGGCTCTGATACCAACCTGTGACGCCCCGCTCTCGCGGATACGGGGACGTCACTGCGACGTACATATGCAGGGCGATGGTACCATCACATATGTACGCTAAGCATCAAAACAACACAATACGGGAATCAGAGTGCAGAAATACGTGGTGTTTTACATTCCAACACAAAATAGTACAAGTATTTAGTCATCACAGACTGTGACATAATATTACATAAATATTACATCAGCAGGTGTTGACACTTAAAAAAGACAAGATTCTTATTGGTCCGAACAATGTCTAAACTTATTGACATTTACAAAAGACAAGTGACAGACGAGCTGAAGACAAGTTTTTCACCCATCTCCGAGGGACAAGAAAGCAACTTGGACTCCACTGATCCAGCAAGCAGACAATGAACCCGGATTGTTTCTAAACAGACCTCAGCAGGTTTAAGGTGCTAGCACTTAGCATCACACGAGCCCAAAGGGATAGCCTCGCTTGAGAGGCTAATATCACTCGACTTCGCCTCGAAGCCATCCAAAGCCTCGCCAGGAAGCTAACTCGCAAACTTCGCCACAGAGGACTTCCAGCTCCGCCAAAGGGTTTCTTTTGGACTTCGCCAGAAGCTGCCTCTAGCTCCGCTACGAGCTCAATGCGGACGGCTCCGCTATGAATCTGCCACGGTCAACCTTTGACCAATCAAATCTCCGGATGAGATCGGATCCAATCAGATCAAATCTAATTAAGATCAAATCAGAGATCAAATTTGGCAGTTGATTGCCACAATCTCTTGACTCTTCTAAAACGAGTAAGAGGATCAGGGAAAATCCTCCAACGATATCGAAAGGATCGAGAAGGTCAACCGACCTGCCAATTCTAGCTTCGCAGAAGCTGATCTTAGCCTCGCAGCAAGGCTACTTTCTAGATTTTAAACAGATTCGATTCAATCTGTTTTCATATTTTCAAGGGATGATTATACCCTTGCTCTCCCTATAAATAGCCCGCCAGGGGTACAAGGAGAGGGGGAGAGAAGAGGATCGATCGATCAAAACACAGAGGCATACAAGAGGACTCCACAAGCAGAGGCTTCTTCATAACGCACCGTGCGCTCTCGAATTCAGAGACCTTTTAGAGAATTGCTTTCTCTATTCAGGGTGTTGATACCCTAACATCGTCCTTCTTCTCAAGGAATCTCCGAAACCAGGCGAGAAGGAATTCCTTATTGAAGGCGATTTTGAGAAGCAGCAAGAGGGTTCTACCAACCTTCTGTTCTCTGATTCCCCGAACCAGGCGAGAAGGGAATCTCATCGCTCGCATCGTCAAAGGGACAAAGTGGTCGCGCGCTGACCAGACTCCTATCGGCACACTTCTCCAGAATCTCTGAGGAGATCTACTGTAATCTTTTTAAGAATACTTGTAATTTAGCTCCTCAAACTCTTTTTTGTAAGTTTTCCCCCTTTGCAAACATAATGGAAAACAAGATGGCGACTCCGCTGGGGAGATTCTCCACTGCCGAGAATCAAGTGTCGCAATGCAATCAAGTGTCGCAATGCGACGAACAGACCTTCGGGTCTAACTCTGAATTCGGAAAAGTCGGTGCAGCCAGAGCTTCTCTGGCTAAATCTTCAAGGAAAGTCTCTGCGGAGACTGAAAAGGTTCTCTACGAACCTACTGTGGTTATTTGGCGCAACAAGGAAGCACGTCCCCAGTCTGATTCTTTTACTTGCGAGAACTTGGTGGTTCAGTTCGATCAAGCAAGATTTGAAGAAGTCCTCTCTGGGGGTGGCCCAACGCTTCGAGCACGGAAGCATAGGAGGGTTTCCACGACCAAGGTTTCAAATCAGAAACCGGAAGCAGAATTCTGCCAACACCCCTCAGCCTCGTGTGTGGCTAATCAGGTTCCTTGCGAACCTAAGTCTCCTCTGCCAAGACGGATATGGAAGCCTAAACAGAAGTCTCCGACCGAAGCTTCAGGCGTAGCTACGCCTAAACCGCGCCTCTCTCGCGAAGCAAAAGGCAAGATGCCTGTCTGCTCCAATCATAAAGTTACGACGGCAATCATACCGTCGTCCAATTCAAGGGCAGCGATGCCTCGCGCCGGCCTCGTTCTCATGAACGAAGCTACTGTACCACAGCGTACGCGCAGGGTCCATGACCGCGAAGCTGAAACCAAAGTACCATCTAAGGCTAATTGCCTTCGCAACAGCATAGCGGGTAAAGCACCGCAGCATGCTCCACTTTCCAGTGCGTTAAGCACTAAGTTCGCGTCTAATGGCGAAGCTAGAACTAAAGCACTATTCAGTGCTAATCCCGGCTGCAGGGATAAAAGAAGCAGGACATCGCCCTATGCGCGATCCAAAAGAGCCTTTGCGCTCGATTGCAGGGACCCGACCGGGTCCGATTTGAGGAAATTGTTGACGGATAAACAAACCTCTTCCCCCTATTGCCAACACAAGGGATGTCAACTGCTGACACTCCACTCGGTCCATTGCCGGCTGGGACCAATCTCCGCCACGCCTCCAAGACGACGGTCGGTTTTTGATCGACTATCGGTGCAAGTCCCGGTGAAACATCGCAAAAGGAGCATCTCGCGAGATCTACCCTCCGCATCCGTCAACATGACCGGAAGAGGACAAGAGTCCCCAGATCCAGACTACAGCCCAGGCTTGGGCGAAGTCTTGGTGCATGAAGAAGAGGGTGTTTTCCGAAACACCAGATCTAGGGTGGCGATACCCTACAATTACGAGCAGCCTTCTTCCTCGATGGCCCTAGCCTCATCACAGCCCACAAGATCACTCCAATCATCAGACGGAGAAGATGAAGATAGTGGGTATGCCTCTTCGGCGACAGTCAGTTCGGTGCGAACAGACAGAGCATCAGTCAATATGGCTGATAACGTCAACGACGATCTTCGTCGGCGCCTGGAAGCCCAGGAGCAAACTTTCAAGACTCAGCAAGAGGCTCTGGACAATATTCGACAGATGCTCGCTCAACTCCTCAATAACCGGAATAACAATGATGCCGGGAGCAATCGCGATGAGGAGGAACACTTCAGTAATGAGCAACCAAAGCTGGAGAAATCCAAGGAGGGTTCTTCCCTAGACGCCGAAGTCCTTAAAGGCCTCCAAGCTCAGATCGCGTCCCTAGCTCAGAGGGATGAATTAAAGAAGATAGGGACAGTCCGTCCTTATCCGCTGGAGTGGGATTCGGTGCCATACCCACCAAAGTTCAAACTGCCAACGCTGCATACCTATGATGGAAAGAGCTAGCCAAATCAGCACATCTACTATTTCCGGTCTCAGACTGGTAATGTTATAAACAATGACGCCATAATGGCTAGGCTTTTCATTGGCACCTTAAAGGGGGTGGCGTTTAACTGGTTTCGCAGTCTTCCCCCGGGCTCTATCAACTCCTGGATCGACCTGGAAACTCGGTTCCTCTCTCGTTTCTATGAGGATGATACCGAGGTAACCATGGACAAACTCCTCTCCACTGTGCAGAGGAAGGGCGAATCTGTCCGTGACTACATTGAACGGTTCAGAAACTTATCCTTGATGTGCCCAGCAGGGATGCCATTACCCATGCTCATGCAGACATGCAGACACAACTTCCTAGACCAAGTCGAAGTTCGCATGGGGGCTGTCAAAGCCCACACCTGGAAAGAATTGGTCGAACAAGCTGAGATAGCCGAGAAGTCGGCTAAAAAGTTTGAACCATCCGCCCCTAGAGGCAAGTGGGGGATGAACAACAAAGGGCGTGGCGACCTACCGCAATCCTCTCAAGCTAAAGGCAAGGAGACTATGTCTGTGGAACTATCCGGAGATGTGCAGTCAAAGGCCAAGAAGAGCGGCTTCAACAATCAGGAGCCTAAATTCCCTCCAAAGCAGTACTCGTTCAAAGACGATCAGGTGGTCACCATATTCCATCTGCTCCACAAAGGGAACAAAATAAAGCTGCCAGATGCGCGACGTCCCAATGAGATAGGGCGCACAAACGACCCTAAATACTGCCTCTACCACAGGATGGTTCGCCGTCCTACTGACAAGTGCTATGTCCTCAAGGATAGAATTCAAGCCTTGGTTGATGCCGGGGTTCTGACGCTAAAGACAGAGCAAAAGAAAGTCACTGCCAATCTGGTGACTCTTGAGTTCGGCAAAGCCCTAAAAATCACAGTTCCCGACGGGACTTATTCCGTCCCTGTGCCACGGTTGGAAGTCAAACATCTCCCAGCTACAGCTCAAAACAATAAGGGTCTTGTTCCCTTAACATTGGAGACATGAGAAGTCATGTGGATACATCCAGACCTCGTCCAAGACGTACAGCGGGATCCAAAGCAGCCCAACTCAAAGGGCAAGTCTTGCAATGTCATCTCCCTCCTGCCAGACGACGGCGATCTTACATCGGCTTCCCTCAGTGATTCCGAAGGAGAAAAGCATGCTTGCGCAGCGCAATCCGATACGCCTCAGCAAACGGGCACCCGATCCGGAAGATCATACTTAAGGCAGTATGAAAAGTCTAATGACGAGATACAACAGCAAACGACGTCAGTACAAGTACCAGCATCCACTCTAATCCCAGCCAAAGGGAAAGAAAAACCTAAAGAGGTACGATTCGACCACGTGTTGAAGAAACCACCAGGCCAAGGGTTTGATACGCCCTTTCGGTTTGACATATTGGCTCAACTGGCCAATATCCCAGCTCGTATCACTATACACGAGCTCCTTCGCCTCTCGAAAGAGACAAGAGAAGCACTCAGGGATGCGCTAGCCAATTCAGAATCATTTCTGACATGCATGCCTGAGATCCCTAACAACGACGTCCAGTCTTCCTGCCCAGAATGTCATCATGCACAATCAAAGGTGCCCGCTATTACCTTCACAGCGGAAGATATGCTTCTCAAAGACAACAAGCACGATCGACCTCTGTACTACACCGGATATATCGGTTCAACATGCATTGAGAGGGTACAAGTCGATCCGGGGTCCGCACTCAGCATCATCCCCAAAAGACTTCTCTACTTCCTCGGCATACTATTGCATAGGTTGTCCGCAACCACTACTACAATATACGGTTTCAACGCCGAGAGCAGTTATCCACTGGAGAAAATTCGACTCCGTTGCAGAATCGGGAGCCTGAAGTCAGAAGTGACATGCTATGTCATTGATGCTGACACATCATATAACCTGCTGCTGGGACGGCCATGGATCCATGCCAATTAGATCGTCCCTTCCACCCTCCATCAATGCTTCAAATATGTTGAAGATGATGCGACAGTACGAACTGTCTTTGCTGAGAGGCAACCATTCAAAGGGGTGAAAAATTACTTCACTGACGCTCTCCTATATCAAGAAGCCGGTGGAGCACTCAAAGAATCGTTGCCAGACGATGATGAAAGTGGCAACGAGGCGGATTCAGAATCCGAAACAGGCATGCCAGCTATTCTGATTGGTGAACCAATTATAGCATGTCTCAATAATCCCCTATGTAATACTCCTTCAGAGGATGAAGGAGAATGGGTAATTAATGATAATATTTCTTTTGATTATCCTGCGAGTATTGGGTCGATTAAATCCATTACGGATGGCTCTCTGCATGTGCCCGTACATGAGCCAAGTGTGGCCAGCACATCTGTGGAAGCTATAGAGGGGGCCACACTGGTGATCCCTCCGTCCAAACAAGGTCAGTCGCCGATAATCTTCGGTAGAACCCGGCCACGGGGATCCACAACTACAGATCCAAGCTCAGATACAGACGCCCCACAGTTCTTCCATTATGCGCGGCCAGCGCGCCACATTATGAAGAAAATGGGATACGACTTGAAGCGTGGAGCAGGCCTGAATTTCGGAAAAGGAAGGCGCGGTTTGATGCGGAACCTTGTGCCTAAAGGGAAACCTGCAAATTACTATGATAGCACACGCAGGGGGTTGGGATACGTTACACCCACATCATCAGCAACCGTTCAAGTCAAAGACGATGAACCGATTCCATCACATTCAGCCTCATCCTCCAAGTGGGATTCAGATGTCAGTATAGGAGGAATGTTCAAAAACCTCACTGCTAATATGACCTCAAGCAGTCAATTGGAGCCCGCAGAAGCCACTGACGAGGATCAATGGGCCCAGCAATCAGACCTTCAATGGGAAAAGCGATTCGAATCGTGCGAACCACCTAATGAAGACAAGGTGATGCAGGTCAACTTGGGTAGTCAAGACCATCCCAAACCCATCTTTATAAGTGAAAGCCTATCACTTATAGAAAAGGAGGAATTGATAATGCTCGTGAAGGAGTATATGGATGTCTTCGCATGGAGCTACGAAGATATGCCCGGACTTGATCCACAGGTCGCTATGCACCGTCTGAACATCAAGACCGACGTCAAGCCAGTCAAACAGCAACAACGTCAGTTTCGCCCGAACATTGTGGAAGCTATTGAAGCCGAAGTTCACAAGCTCATTGCATGTGGCTTCATCCGGGAAGAACAACATCCTGATTGGGTAGCTAACATCGTCCCCGTCCTCAAAAAGAACGGGAAAATACGGATCTGCATCGACTACCGTGATCTCAATACGGCCTGTCCCAAAGACGAATTCCCACTGCCCATCACCGACGTCATGATCGACAATACATGTAGATTCGAAAGAATGTCTTTTATGGACGGCTTTTCAGGGTACAATCAGATCAAAATGTACCCCGACGACGAGAAGCATACTTCATTCCGAACACCCTTGGGGTATACTGCTACACTGTGATGCCCTTCGGGCTAAAGAACGCCGGAGCAACCTATCAGCGGGCAATGAGTACAATCTTCCGTGATCATCTCTGAAAAACGGTAGAATGCTATGTCGACGACATTGCTGTCAAAAGCTGCAATAAGAATGAACACCTTCGCGACCTGAGAACGATGTTCGACATAATGCGGGCTCATCAACTGAAAATGAACCCAACAAAATCCTTTTTGGGAGTGTCAAGTGGCAAGTTCCTTGGGTTTATTGTCACATCAAAAGGGATTCATCTTGACCCAGACAAGGTCAAAGCCATCCAGAGCATGCATCCACCAAAGAATCTCAAAGAGCTCAGAGGCTTGCAAGGCAGGCTGGCCTATATCAGAAGATTCATCGCAAATCTCTCAGGCCGCTGTCAGCTGTTCACCCGGCTCATGAAAAAGGGTACTCCCTTCGTATGGGATCAAGCTTGTCAGGAAGCTTATGAAGACATCAAGAGGTACCTCACAAAGCCTCCAGTCTTAGTGGCCCCTACATCAGGGAAGCCATTCTTACTTTATGTAAAGGCTATGGACTACTCCCTCGGTGCCCTCCTCGCTCAAAAGGACGACAATGGCCACGAGCAGGCCATTTATTATCTGAGCAGAACTCTCATAGGAGCGGAATCTCGCTACAACCCTATCGAGAAAGAGTGTTTAGCTCTCGTCTTCGCTATTCAGAAGACACGACATTATTCGGTCGGTCAGACCATACATGTCATCTCCAGAGTAAACCCATTGCGTCTTCTTATGACGAAGCCATGATCATTGAATTCAAGATTGGCTAAGTGGGCACTTTTATTGTCTCAATACGACATGATCTTCACGCCTCAGAAGGCGGTTAAAGGCCAGGCCCTTACAGAATTCTTGGCTGCTCATCCAGTTCCGGAGCATTCAAAACTTCACGAAGATATCCCTGATGAAGTCTTCGAGTCTTATGCAACCTCAGAAGAGGAGGTGTGGCAGATGTTCTTTGATGGAGCATCGCGAATGGGCCCTAAAGGCAAAATTATTGCCGGAGTGGGGGTTGTGTTTATCTCCCCACAGAATCATGTCCTGCCCAGAGCATTCTCTTTGACAGAATCGTGATCCAACAATGTGGCAGAATATAATGCTCTGCTCATTGGTCTTCAGCTCGCCCATGGAATGGGGGTACGCTACCTCGAAGCTTATGGCGATTCAAAACTGATCATCAATCAGGTTAAAGGCGAATACGAAGTCCGCCATGAGGACTTGGTGCCTTATTACCATACAGCCATCGAATTGGCTAACCTATTTGAAGGTTTCTACATCGGGCACGTGTCCCGATCTCAAAATACTAAGGCGGACGCCCTTGCTGCCTTAGCAACAACTCTAGCCTTGCCAGCCGACACCGAGTATCACCTCACAGTCGCAACTCGACATCTTGTATGCTCCAAGCACATGCTAAGAACTCGAGAAGTCTATAATGTCTCGACGAATCTCGAGCCGAGGGATTGGCGCTTTCCTCTCATTGACTATGCTTTGCACGGTCTGCTTCCAGACAATCCTAAAGAAGCGGCTTCTATCAGACGAAGGTCTCTGCGTTTCTACTACGATCCGACTCTGAAGACACTTTACCATCGTTCATATGACGGTGTCCTCCTCCGTTGCCTTTCCAATTCAGAGGCACAGGAAGCGCTCCAAGAAGCGCATGATGGCACTTGCGGAGCTCATCAGCCAGGTCCAAAGCTTAAAGACAGGTTGTATAGGCTGGGATATTATTGGCCAACTATGATAGCCGACGCTATCCAATATGCACGAAGGTGTAAAGCATGTCAGATTCATACGGACTTCATACACCAGCCTCCGGAGTTGCTCCACCCGACTGCTGCTTCATGGCCATCTGAAGCATGGGGAATAGACGTCGTAGGACCAATCAGTCCTTCTTCGACAAAAGGTCACCGGTTTATCCTAGCAATAACCGACTACTTCTCAAAATGGGCGGAGGCTATACCACTGGTTGAAGTCAAAACCTCCAATGTAGTTCACTTTATCAAGCACCACGTCATCCATCGATTTGGTGTCCCTAGGCGGATCATCCACGACAACGGTCCCCAATTCATAAGCCAAGTATTCTATCGGTTCTGCAATAAATACCGAATTCAGAATGTAACTTCAACTGCCTATAATCCTGCTGCCAACGGCTTGGCGGAAGCATTCAACAAAACAATCATCAAGCTGCTCAAGAAATTCGTTTCCTCGAATAAGCGAGATTGGGACGAAAAGCTCGGTGAATGTCTTTGGGCCTACCGAACCACGGTGCGGACACCGACAGGCAATACGCCTTTTTCCCTGGTATATGGGTGCGAAGCAGTCCTCCCATTGGAAATCCAGATGCCATCGTTGCGCGTAGCTCTGATTACTAAAATCACATCAGAGGACAATGATCGCCTACGCCTTCAAGAGCTCGAAGCTTTGGACGAGAAGCGACTACAAGCTCAGCAGCATATCGAGCTATATCAAGCTCGAATCTCAAAAGCCTTCAATAAGAAGGTCAAACATAGAGTCTTCCAGAAAGGAGACCTGGTCTTAGCCGTCAGACGACCGATGATTATGACGCACAAGACCAAAGGCAAATTTCAGCCTAAATGGGAAGGACCGTTTGTAATAGAAACAGTCTATTCAAACGGAGCATACCGCCTCGCGACTGCAGAGGGCGACCTACTCATGATGCCGATCAATGGCAAGTTCTTAAAGAAATATTATCCTTAATCAAGGATCCTTCTCTTGATCAAGTTAACACTACACCTCTGATCAAGATCTCCGTGTCTGGAGCACACACAAAGAGAGCCTTTCTCTTCCTCCAAGTGAGGTCATACAGCCGAAAACCAACAGGAACCTGGCCGCGCACCGGTTATCCTAAAGGGGAATCAAGGTTATGCAGACATTAACCTAATAATCCAATATCCTTTAACGATTAATGATAGAGGAAAATGTTGGCCTATAAGCCCAACATAAGTCCTCGACAACTCATCATGCTGAGGGGAATAGCATGGCTAGCCCAACTCAAACGGTAGTTGGTAAAGGCATATCAAACCCATTGACAGCTGGGGATTTGCTAAAAATCCTAAGGGACCAGTTCCCATTTGATTCCCTCTCCAAAGTCACTTACCAATTCTCATCCATAGGATGGTAAGGCCACATATATTCCTCTGTTATGTTAACATTAAACCTATGACAACAGTTCCCTCATCTCTCTCCGAGAATGAGACCTCCAAAGTCACTTACCAATTCTCATTCATAGAATGGTAAGACCACATATACATTTCGCTGTTACGTTAACATTAAACCTATGACAGTGATTCTCTCGTTTCTTCCTGTGGAAACGAGACTTCTCCCAAATTCTACTACAAACTCGATACTTATTGACATTTACAAAAGATAAGTATCACCAACCTTGAGCTTGGTGGCGTCTCATTCGGTTATGTCATTGCGACCTCTGAACCAGTAGACAGCCGAGTCTCAATTCCGAGCCCTGTTGACATTTACAAAAGACAGGTCTCGATACTTATTGACATTTACAAAAGATAAGTATCACCAATTTTTGAAGCTTGGTGGCGTCTCATCCGGTTATGTCATTGCGACCTCTGAACCAGTAGACAGCCGAGTCTCAATTCCGAGCCCTGTTGACATTTACAAAAGACAGGTCTCGATACTCGTTGACATTTACAAAAGACGGGTATCACCAATTTTTTGAAGCTTGGTGGCTTCTCAACCAGTTATGTCATTGCGACCTCTGAACTGGCAGATAGCCAAGTTTCATCTACCATTGAGCTTAGTAGCGTCTCAACCGGTTATGTCATTGCGACCTCTGAACTAGCAGACAGCTAAGTCTCAATTCCGAGCCCTGTTGACATTTACAAAAGACAGGTCTCGATACTTATTGACATTTACAAAAGATAAGTATCACCAATTTTTGAAGCTTGGTGGCTTCTCAACCAGTTATGTCATTGCGACCTCTGAACTGGCAGATAGCCAAGTTTCATCTACCATTGAGCTTAGTAGCGTCTTAATCGGTTATGTCATTGCGACCTCTGAACCAGTAGACAGCCGAGTCTCAATTCCGAGCCCTGTTGACATTTACAAAAGACAGGTCTCGATACTCGTTGACATTTACAAAAGACGGTTATCACCAATTTTTTGAAGCTTGGTGGCTTCTCAACCAGTTATGTCATTGCGACCTCTGAACTGGCAGATAGCCAAGTTTCATCTACCATTGAGCTTAGTAGCGTCTTAATCGGTTATGTTATTGCGACCTCTGAACCAGCAGACAGCTAAGTCTCAATTCCGAGCCCTGTTGACATTTACAAAAGACAGGTCTCGATACTCGTTGACATTTACAAAAGACGAGTATCACCCCCTCTGAAGCTTGGTGGCTTCTCAACCAGTTATGTCATCGCGACCTCTGAACTGGCAGATAGCCAAGTTTCATCTACCATTGAGCTTAGTAGCGTCCCAATCGGTTATGTCATTGCGACCTCTGAACCAGCGGACAGCTAAGTCTCAACTTTGAGCCTGTTGACACTTACAAAAGACAGGACTCACCGATGCTTGCTGACATTTACAAAAGGCAAGTATCTCCCCTTCAGCCCCGCAAAGGGCTAACCTCGAGATCGCTGACGTCTTAATCGGTTATGTCATTGCGACCTCTGAACCGACGGATAGCCACGTCTCAAAGATAACGTCCTCAAGCAAGAACAAGATGGAGATTCAACAGAAGCCAAAACAAAAGAAAGAATTTCCATTAATTCCAAAAGATGGAGACACATGGAGGCACGTATACAATGACCTACAAGCGTACACTGTATGATCTGAGCCGCTCTCCGAGGGCGTTTAGCCTCGTCTTCCTATCATCAACAGCCTGGGCAAGCGCTTGTGACCTCAGCTCAGCCTCATCAAAGTCCACCGCCTGGGCCAGACGAGCTTCAACTTCCGCCAAAGTTGCCCTCTGTGATAACTCCTGCCGCGCAAACTCCTCACTCTGAGCTCTGAGCTCTTCAAGCTGCGCGGTTTCCTCAAGACGCACCGGTATGGCCTTGGATAAGAGGAGATTTGCCTTCCTGATCATCTCCTCAGCCTTCGCAATCTTATCCTCAGCGCCAAGAAGAGCACTAGTGGAGGCGTCAATTGTACTTCCAACTTCCGCTTGCCTTGTTTCCAAGGATTTCAAATCAAAGGAGACGGCCTTAACAGCCTCTTGAGCAGCAAGACGGGCCTCGTGCCTTTGGGCAACAAGACAGGCGAGCTGCTCATCAGCTAAGGACGCCGGGCCTGAGCGATAGAGACGGCGCCACTCCTCTACAGCCTTCTCAAGTTCATCCACCAGGAGTTCTAAAGCAGCAGCCTGATGATACCCCTCAAAGTCCCGAATGCTCTCAATGTCACGGGAGAGGACCACCTTCAGCTTTGAGAACGGTATAGGCGAGCCCTTCAAAACTAGGTCGATAGTTCGCTCCAAGCTTCTATAAAAGCTATCGACCAGGTCACCTATGTAATCATTCTCGGCCTCAGCCATTTCTGGCAGGGAGGCAACCTCGGAATAGTCCACCAGCCTGGTCGACGCCGTCGCAGAAGAAGCAGCGGGAACACTGACAGCAGCGGAACCAGCCGAAGGCGATCTCGGCGAAGGCCTCTTTGAATACAGCACACCATGGCCGGGAGAAGACCCAGACGGTGACCATGGGCCAGGCGAACGGCGGGTAGCAGAACATTCGGGTGGACGATGTCACCCGAGGAAGAAGGCACAACACACTTCTTTAACCAAACGGTTAAGAAACCGGCCAGTAGCGCCTTCCCGAGAAACGCTGGTTCAACTCCACTAAGGGTTAACTTCGCACTGGAGCAAAGTGCGGACTTCGCACAATCCTTCAAGGACTTCGCCAAGAGGCTTACCTTAGCCCTCTAAAAAGGTGCTGACATGCCAGTCTCGCGAAGATCACTCAAAGAAAGGACTATCTCCTTAACTCCGCATACAGTTTTACCCCGCTATGGCCAAACTCTCAATGAAAGCAAGCAAAAATCAGATAATCAGGAGATGAACTTTCATTGATTTAAAAGGAAGGGTACATTGATATTACATCAAAGTTGTGTTCCATACAACACACCCAGTTGCTTAACAAGGTCATCCGCGCAAAAGGCATACAAGTGGTTTTATCCGCTTCTAAGTCAAACCGACTGGACAGAGGAGGCCTTCCTCCTGCACAAGGCTGTAATCAGTGGTGCCGCAAAGACACAGTCATTATTCTCCACAAAAATGGCAGGTCTTGCCAGGCCATTTTTGTTGAAGCCTGGCAATAGAAACCTATCGCCGCCAACACGATAGATCACGTATAATGGGAATCGGCAGTAGAACCAGTGATCTAACGGGTGTGATGTCCGCCTTTCCAAAGTGGATCGCCCCCAAAGGCCACCAAAGTTGAAAGTTGGCAATGATGCCGGCAAACCCACAGACAGCGCCTACTATCTTGAAGCGGATCATCTCCGACAAAGCGGCTACCAGCCTCACCTCAGAACGAATCATCTCGGATAAGAGGCTGCCAATAGCCTCTGGGACACGCACCCGCTGCCCCGAATTGTTCCTCCTGCTTAAAAGTAAAGCTTTAACCGGGGAAGCATAAGGCAATTTTATGGTTCCTTCCATCAAGTCACAAGATTGGCGAGCATAGCCCACTGCAAGGCAAATCAGAACAGATTAGCAGTTAAGCACAGAAAAAACTGCAAATCAGAATCTTTTGGGTCAAAGCAATCCAATTTCAGTAAAGCAGAGGATAAGCCTCGCTTGCACAACATTGATGGGCTGGTTCAGCAAACGCCAAGTCCTAACCTCGCCTATATGGCAAGACTGGCTCAACTATTGAAGAGACCAAGTCCCAAGTTCTGCCTGTGCAGCGGACTTAACATGCAATGATCTTCCAATGATCAGGTCAAGATGATAGCTTCACTGGGAAGCTATGCCAAAATCCTTCTCTGCAGATCAGTTAAATAGAGAACAAGGGAAGCTAATCCCTGAAGCAGCTGCCAAAGCTGAATTAAGGGAGATGAATTCCCTAAAATCGGTGAAGTCGTTGAATGATCAAGACTTACCGGTCCTTGGCCGGATAATGACCAGAGTGGGCATTCCCACTAGTTCAGAGATCTGAGTATCTCTTTCAAACTAAGAGAAGAGAAGAGAGGCAAAGCACTTCTCTTCAGAGGACCTCAAGTGTCCTATTTATAGGCCCCATGGCCTGAGCGCTGCCGCCTCAAGCGTGGAAGCACGAGCGCATTTAAGGCATTTATCACGCCTTGAGAAAAGGGACGGTCTCCCTTGGAACCGTGCAAAGGGAGAAACGTCTCCCTCATAAAGGCACTTATTGCGCCTTGAAGAAAGGGAATATCCTCCCTCGGAAACGTGCAAATCGGAGAATATCTCCCTCGATTAGCACGAAGAAAGGAGTAATCCTCCTCGTAACCAGCCCACGGCAGTTGATCTCGGGAAAGCGACATGCCCTCCCAAGCGAACATGTCATCAGAAGCCCAAATGCGGGGCTACTAGCTGCGAAGCTACCCAGTCTACATGATTCCTCGGCGAATCTACATCCCAAAGCAGGATTTAAAGCGAAGCTGAGCTCAACCATCATGGCGACGTTCATACTCCACACACCACCAATCAAAGCAGTTCAAAGTATTTCGAAGTCTGAGCCATTGCAGACTTCTGAAAACTTTGAAGGGGGTCTTGTTGACACTTAAAAAAGACAAGATTCTTATTGGTCCGAACAATGTCTAAACTTGTTGACATTTACAAAAGACAAGTGACAGACGAGCTGAAGACCAGTTTTTCACCCATCTCCGAGGGACAAGGAAGCAACTTGGACTCCACTGATCCAGCAAGCAGACAGTAAACCCGGATTGTTTCTAAACAGACCTCAGCAGGTCTAAGGTGCTAGCACTTAGCATCACACGAGCCCAAAGGGATAGCCTCGCTTGAGAGGCTAATATCACTCGACTTCGCCTCGAAGCCATCCAAAGCCTCGCCAGGAAGCTAACTCGCAAACTTCGCCACAGAGGACTTCCAGCTCCGCCAAAGGGTTTCTTTCGGACTTCGCCAGAAGCTGCCTCTAGCTCCGCTACGAGCTCAATGCGGACGGCTCCGCTATGAATCTGCCACGGTCAACCTTTGACCAATCAAATCTCCGGATGAGATCGGATCCAATCAGATCAAATCTAATTAAGATCAAATCAGAGATCAAATTTGGCAGTTGATTGCCACAATCTCTTGACTCTTCTAAAACGAGTAAGAGGATCAGGAGAAATCCTCCAACGATATGGAAAGGATCGAGAAGGTCAACCGACCTGCCAATTCTAGCTTCGCAGAAGCTGATCTTAGCCTCGCAGCAAGGCTACTTTCTAGATTTTAAACAGATTCGATTCAATCTGTTTCCATATTTTCAAGGGACGATTATACCCTTGCTCTCCCTATAAATAGCCCGCCAGGGGTACAAGGAGAGGGGGAGAGAAGAGGATCGATCGATCAAGACACAGAGGCATACAAGAGGACTCCACAAGCAGAGGCTTCTTCATAACGCACCGTGCGCTCTCGAATTCAGAGACCTTTTAGAGAATTGCTTTCTCTATTCAGGGTGTTGATACCCTAACATCGTCCTTCTTCTCAAGGAATCTCCGGAACCAGGCGAGAAGGAATTCCTTATTGAAGGCGATTTTGAGAAGCAGCAAGAGGGTTCTACCAACCTTCTGTTCTCTGATTTCCCGAACCAGGCGAGAAGGGAATCTCATCGCTCGCATCATCAAAGGGACAAAGTGGTCGCGCGCTGACCAGACTCCTATCGGCATACTTCTCCAGAATCTCTGAGGAGATCTACTTGTAATCTTTTTTTTAAGAATACTTGTAATTTAGCTCCTCAAACTCTTTTTTGTAAGTTTTCCCCCTTTGCAAACATAATGGAAAACAGCAGGTAGTACAAAAGTAGACAGTACAGGGTACAAAAGATAAGGACTCACGAGCTAGAAGAGGGAATCTCGCGAGCGGGAAAGATGGGATGAAGCTACGGCTGATCCGCTTGCTCCTCGAAGAAAGTCTGATCCTCAGCTGATGAGTCCACCTCAGTTCAAGCTGCTAAATCTGGACATGCAAATTCAGGGTTGTTAGTGGGCAACCCAGCGAGTGCAAGAAGAACCCAAATGGTAAGTATAAACAAAAGTAAGTGCATCAGGTCAAGTATAATGTACCCAAATCAATAAGCGTGGAATAACCATAATAAATAGGGAAATATAGAAATGACATTATAATTTATGTGGCATAAAATAAAAGCAAGTGTAGCAGGTCAAACGTCATGTAATTAAATCAACAAGCTTAGAATAATAACAATAAATGGTAAATATGGAGATGACAATAAAATTCATGAAGTCAATTATCAAGTTATTATTAAGACTCGTTCAATTTGTATGTTTTGGTATATGGCCCGTACCATATACTTTCGCATACAAGTCGAGCGGTTATTGAAAATTGATGGGGAATGATGAACCATGTTTAGAATGGGTCCCGTGCATGCCCAGGACAACGGTCCAGGAGTATCCGGTACTGAGTCGGAACGTACCGCTAGGTACCAGGACTTACTATATGCCCGAAGGTCTTAGTATACGCCCGAACAGGAATAGAGTGTCACCGTTCCCCACAGGAATATACCCTAGGGATTATAGCACACCCGGCAGGAAGGTAAGGGGGTAGGGGTGCCAGTACACCCCTCGGAAGCGCCTGGTAGCCTCCAGGTCGAATCCAACAGGAATTAGTTGTACAACATATGTATGGCCACCTTCCCCCGTCCCGATGTAAGTTGTTTAAATATAACAGAGTGCCAAATAATAAAGTCCACAGGGTATTCACAAAAGTCCAATATCCATGGTTATCCTATTTCGGGGGTCAATAGGAGTATAATATTAGGAGTAATGTCAGGAGCCTCCCTATTTCAGGGGTTCAAGTATACAGGAGTTCAGGAGTACAGGAGTTCAGGAGTACCAAATGTCTGGTAATAATATAATAATCATGTCAAGTCCCCGTAAAAGTGATATTCATGAATATGTCATATAATACAGGTATAGGGGTGGCAATATCCGGTCAAGGGTCACGATGTTAAGTCAATGTACTTGTACCACATGAAAGCATATCAAGTGTTAGCATGTGTCATTTGCGGGGGTCAGGATCAGGTGACAAGTATGACATTTATCAAGTACCGGTGTCTAATATTGTCACGCCCCGCTTCCCAAAATACACGGAAACGGAGTCGCGACGAGAGTCCGCGACGTATATACGCAAGGAAAATACCTCACATATATACGCTAAGCCTAAAGTAACCTGAACAAGCTATAAATCAGAACTAAAATACTCATCGGCCATTGCAATAATACATATAAGACTACACAGGATCTGAAATGAAATAAGGAATAGAATGACAGGCTAAATGTGATATACAAGAATCAAAGAATAATAGCAGGAAAAGAAAATGCAAGAATACCAGAATAAAAAGGGAGGGAGAATCCAGCTCCTCGCATTATGGACGGTCTCAACGGACACCTGCACAATAAAAACAATCGTCCAATATATGGACGTGCAAATCCAGGGTCGTCAGAACGCGACCATGGTGAGTGTGTGTGTAAAAGGGAAAAGCTCGTGCAGAAGAACAATGTGCATACATAATAATAACAGATAACTGAAAGCACTAAATAATATGATAAACACCGAATAACAACATTTATGTAGAACAAGGTAGCTAACATAACTGTAAACAACAATTGACGTTATGGTGTGTAACCTAGCATGTCACTAGTTGTTATACAATCCGCTCATGGTTATAGTTATATGTCTATCACAGTGATATAAATGTACAGTCAGGTGATTAATGTCAGTCACAATGCTATAAACAATTTATTAACATTTATTATATCAGCGAACACCAATTGCCACCTGTAATAGACGCATCCCATACTACGCCTACTACACGTGTCAACCAGAGTCCTAAGTTATTGAAATTAACAGAAGAGACATTGTCCATGCTTTAGGTGGGTCCCGTACATACCCGGGACCACGGCCTCAGTTTCCTGGCGCTGAACCAGGCTGTACCGCTAGGTACTCAGTAACAGTAACAGTAACAGTAATCTCACTGTATGAACAGTGGAACAATAACAGTACAGATGGGATGCCAGTCATCCCCCAGGAACCCTGCGGTGGAACCCTCAGTCGGCTGCGCAACCTGTATCCTAGGTCCACCCAAAATACAGACGCTGTCTCCTCCATCAATTTTTCCAATCCCAGTGTAAGTTGTCAATTTATATTATTATTCATTCAATTCAGTTAAACCAGTCAATGTCCATATTATCTAGAACACTGGGACGATATGGTGACAGTAACAATAACAGTACAGTGACAGTCAATCAGTAATCGTATACACGATGAACAGTATCAGTAACAGTGAACAGTAACAGTAACCGTGTATACGATGAACAATAGGACTGTACAGGGGTTACGGTCAAACAATCATTTCCCAGTAACATGAATAATAAGTTATCAGTTAGGTATCATGCATGACCAGTCAAGTTCAGCTCACTAATATCCAACTAATTCTCACCTGTTTTATCATCAACAAGATAATCAAATCTACTAATAAACTGATAACTGCTATCTAGTAACTCTGAGTACAGGATCAGTGACATCAAATAGATCACCATCATAAGAACTCAATCTCTATTAACTGACATAATCAATAGCTAATCATGAACCATATGGTATAACCTCGAGAACAATATGTCAACACACACCACAATCATATCTGAATAGGAAACGTCCTCAAAGAACTGCAATATAGAATAGCTACTTCTGATACTTAACATCAATGACATATCATCTAATGAATCTCAAATACTCAACTATAGATCCAAGTCATCACAACCAACTCATAATGTCAATAGTTACACGTTCGTCAATTATCAATACACATCAAGTATTCCGATACATTAATCACTGTTCCAACATATATCCATAACCCAGCTTAGCTCTCTCTCTCTCTCTCTAACAATTTAATCTGTTTCTCAAGTCTTCACAATCACTACTTCTATTAATGATCAATCATAATATCCCAACACTCGGTATCATAACATATACATGCATCTAAGTTCTATTAGATCAAGTCATTACCACCCATATCCATCTCTTGAAGTCATATCCATCCATCAATAGTCATTACATACTCGAGGGTAAAGTCTACAATCCATAAGATGACTAAACACAGCTGACAGACTCATATCAGTCGACTAGAGGGAAGATACAAGTCGACTAGAGAAGGTGTAGTCGACTAATCAAGGGGACCAAGTCGACTACACAAGGCCAAGTCGACTAGAGGGAAAGGCAAGTCGACTGACAGAGACTGCAGGTCAGCAACAGAGACTACACATCTTCCAGGACAACCTATTAGTCGACTAGGGCTAAGGTATAAGTCGACTATACATACTGTTAGTCGACTACTAATAATGTCAAGTCGACTAACAGAGATGCAGGTCAGTAACAGAGAGTATCCAATTTCCTGGGAGGTAGATTAGTCGACCATAGGCATAAGTGTAGTCGACTAATAAGGCTATTAGTCGACTACTAATAGTGGTCAAGTCGACTAGCAGAGAGGTACAGTCAGAAAACAGAAAGTGCACAGCTAACTGGAGGGGGCCTAGTCGACTACAAGGAGTTGGTTAGTCGACTAATAAGGGTATTAGTCGACTAACAGAGGGGGTCAGTCGACTATACAGCCTCTGTCAGTGCACTGAAATCTGAGATACACCTACACACAATCCCATATTCTCTCCAATGCACACATGTGCTCCAACATGCATTGTCTACACTAATAATCTAAACTCTCGTGTGATAATCATGGCGTTCCAATATATATCAATAATCATGCATATCCTATCCCTATGCATCCAACATGTAAAATAAACGGGAGATGACCGTCCACCTCCATGCTCGATGATCTCCACACATAATCATGTAACATAAGTGTTCTACTCATCAATTTACATTACATACAAAACATGTATGCGATCACTTGATAAATAAAGAGAGAAGGAGGAAGAGACACTCACATCAAGAGGGATCTGCTCGCTGGACGGTGGCGCTGGTGGCTGTCCTGGTTGAAGGGCTGCTATTGGTGCGCGTCAGGGGATGGCCTGCTGGATCTGCAGCCATCCGCTGTTGCTGCTGGCGTTGGAGTTGCTGCCACGGGGTTGCTGTCGCTGCCGAAGGGAAAGGGCCCTGCTGTTGCGCTGGTGGATGGCCTGGGTTGCTGTTGCTGATCTGCGCAGCAGGGGTGAAGGAGTTGCAGATCTGGGCTGCCTAGAGTGGGTGCTGCCGCTGTCCTGCTGCTCCTGGGGCTGTTGGGCTGAACAAGGGAGGAGGTGGAGATACCGTGCTGCTGCTGTCTGGTCTGGAGAAGACGCACGACAAGAAGGGAGGAGATGCTGCTGGTCTGTTGCCGCCAGACTGCTGGTGGAGAAGGGAGGAGGGGATCCTGCTATTGTGCGGCAGGGAGCAGCAGCCAATGGGGGAGGCGGCTCGGTTTGATCGGGGGCTGTTGTTGCGGCTGTGGTGTTGGGAGGAGAGGATCATGGAGAGGGCGGCTGTGAGAATGGAGAAGGAGAGATTAGTTGTTAATTAGGTGGTTAGGATAGGATTTGGTGGAGATTTAGGGGGGTTAGTTAGGATTTAGATATGATAGGATTTGGGGTTGTTATGATTAGATATTTGGGTAATGGGTTTGGGTTCGGATTGAGTAATGGGTTAGGATCCAAATAGGTAAATGGGTAATAGGTTTCGGGTTGCGGGTTTTGGTTAAAATAGGTATAGGTTCTCAATAAGTAATGAGTTTGGGTAAATGGTAACGGGTAGAGGGTAAGGGCTAACCAAAGAAAACATAATCAATGAACAATACATTAACATTAAGGTAATTAAATAAGATACTAGTAACACTAATAATAGAAATCTTAATAATTACTAACCACAGACAATATCAATAATAATAACACTGATAGTAATAATTGATAAAAATAATGGTAATAGTATATTAAGACAAAATGTCATTTACTATCTTAAAATAAATAATAATAACTATCAATCAAGTTAATTAAAAATAATAATGATCCGTAAATTAAATTAAATACTTTAGAAAATAAAGATACAGTATTACTAAGTAGGGATATTACAAATATCAAGTGTCGTAGATCAGGTATCAAATATAATATATCAAGTGCCGGTGACATAAATCATGCATCAAGTATAACATGTCAAGTGTCGGGTAAATGCTGAGAACAATACCATCTATAAGTTTGTATAACAAGAAATCATGTACTAAATATTACATCAGCAAGTGTTAGGCATGTTACGGTAATAATAAGATGTCCACATATCAATATCATGCTATAAATTAAGGGTAGTTATTTTTAAGTTAATATAAACACTCGCTTGAAACCGGAATAAAATACCGGTTAAAATCCGAGAAATCCGCGAACCCGTGCGAGCAAGCCACTATCCCATATGTATATATTAAAATATATAAATATAAATATATATAAATATTAGAGAGGGAATGAGAGAGGAGAGAGAAAGTTGTAGGAAGGATAGAGAGAGAGAAAATAGGGTATTTTTAGAAATGAATTAGAAATTAAAAGGGGAGGGGTATTGATTGTAAATATGAAAAAATAATTTGGGAGTGAGGTGGAGGGTATTTTAGGGAATTGATATATGTGGGTTTATTTAGGGAAAAGAAAGAGAAAAGAAAGAAAGAAATAAATAAAGAAGGAAAGAAGAAAGAAAGAAAGAAAGAAGGAAATGGAGGGGAGGCGGCCGGCGGCGCCGCCGGGGGAGGGGGCGGCGCGCGCGTCCTATGGGAGGGGAGGATGGGGTGGTGGAGTTGTTTGGCTGATGGTGAAGTTATTGGTGGAGGAGTAGTGGTAGTAGTTGGTGGTGGTGGTGGTGGTGGTGGTTATAATGGTTGTGGTGGTTGTTGGAGGTGGTGGGGAGTTGAGGAGAAGGAGGAGGTGATGATGGGGTTGTGTGAGTGGTGAATTTGATGGAGGTGGTGGTGAATTTTGGAGGAGGAAGGAAGGTGATGGTGGCGGGTTTTGATGAAATTAGCGGTGGATAGTGATTGGTGGAGGTTGAAGGAGGTGGCGGAGTGGAGAGGGGGTGTGGGGGAGTGGATGGCCGGCCTAGGGGCGGCCGGCGGCGGTGTTTGGCGTTTTGTTTTAAGTGGTTTTGAATTTGAAATTGAATTGGAAAATGAGAAGGAGAAGGAAAGGAGAAGGGGTTTTAATAGAGGAGGAGGGAGAAATTGTAATGATGAAGTGGGGGAGAAAGGCTGCAGCAGCAGCCATGGGCTGCTACAGGCGGCTGTGGCTGCGGCTGTGGCAGGGGAGTAGAGCAGGGGAAAGCCAAAGGGGAAGAAAAGAAAGAAAAGGAAAAAAAGGAAGAAAATAAGGAAAAAGAAAAGAAAATAATAGAAAAATTTATATTAAATATTTAATTTATTAAAATATCTGGGAGTATAAAGTAGGGGAGTAGGGAAGGAAAAACTAAGAAAAGAAATTGTCGGTAAATAATATTATTATTTTAATAGGGCGAAAATTTAACTGTTTCAGAAATGTTCTGAAAAATTCTCAAAAATAGAAATATTATTTTAAAATTCTCGGTAAAATCGAATTCGAGAAATTCAATGTAGCTTTCAAATTAAAAATTTTAGAATATTCCAGCGATACTGGCCGACACCAGAATCGGTTAAATTTTGATAAATTTAGAAAGATTCTAAAAAAATATTTTTAGATAGAAAATAAAATTCTAAGAAGTAATATGAAAGCCGTTTTTAAAAATTCAATCCCATTTGAAAACAAAAAAATCCGAGAATCAGTCAGCGACGCCGGACGACAGTTTTAGAGATTTTGCAGAAAAATTCTGAAAAATTCTAGAAAATCATGAAAAAATCTAAAATATTAGAAAACAGTGTCTGAAATTGAAATCGGTCAAATCAGACTAGAAGAAAGATCAAATCGGGTTACAGGCTGGTATCAGGTTCCCGATACGAGTCAGGGTTGACTCTAGGTCTAAGAATCTAGATCTGATGCACAATAACATAAGTAATCACAACTCAACAACCAATACTGAAAGAAAATAGAATAATACGGTCGAAAAATTTTAGGATACGCATAGAATGTTACCCGGAAACGGAGTGCTACAGCTCACATGAAAGAAACCATAACGCCCACAGAATTGAGGGGAAAAAACCCACGCTGGGCCATTTTCCACCAAATAGTGAAAGTGACAGAATCAACGGGGCAGGTAAACTGTATTTGCTGTGTTTTGTTTTTTGTTTTTTGTTTTTTGTTTTTTTTTTTTTTTTTGGGAGGGAGGGGGGGGAGAGGGGGGAGAGAGAGAGAGAGAGAGAGAGAGAGAGAGAGAGAGAGTGCTTGCTTCACTCCCTCTCAAATTCATCCACCCCATGGTCCCCATCTGCCCCTCGCACTTTCAATAAACAGAATTATTAATATATTATTTATAAATTTTATAAAAAAACAAAACAATCCCCCCACATAATAATAAAATAGAAAATATTCTAATAAAAATTAGATTTACAATAAGCTTTTTATAAACTGAACAGTGAGTCAGCACATGAATAATCTAAAATATTTTTCTAATTTACATAACATTATCTTTTTGCTCATATATTGAGTGATTATATAAAAGTTATTATATTAAAAAATTATCTTTTTGACACATAACTAAAAATATCAAGAATTATATGAAATTTTATTATTATTATAATTTAAATATAAAAATTAAGATAAACAGTGCAGATTTTTTATTGGCTTACTACCATAGAGTTGTCACAAAATTTACTAGAATATTTCCCATTATAAAACTCACTCGTCCCTAACCTCTCTTCTCTATTCTCTTCATCGTCTCCACCCTTCTTTTCTCCACTCTCTTCTTTTTGCCCTTTTTCAAGGGTTTCTTCCTCTTTCATGATCTCTGGATCCTTCTTCTTATTTGATGTCGCCATCGTAGTCCTGTTCCTGTTGTCTGCTTCTGTTGCTGTCGATCTTGCGGTGGTGGTAGTTTCTTGTGGATCGATCGGCTCCTTGGGGTTGCTTCTCCTTCGTCTGGACTCATGCCTTCTCTCGTCAACTTCGGCGGTAGGAATCATCAAGTAGATCTGATTACTTATTCTTAATTATTGGTGGATCTCCTCTCTTGGTGTAGATCTGTTCGATTATGGAGTTTTGAGCAAGTTGATCTAGTTTTTCTCTCATAGACTCATGTGAAGTTTATGCTTTTTTTCTTCTTCACTGGTTTATGTTTAGATAATATGGTGGAATCCTTTAGATTTGTTCTTGTTTACTTGATTTTGATTTCTTAAAGAGTGAGAGGTTCTGTTAAAATTTGTTTGCTGAATTTTTCCGTGTAGATTTTAACAGGAGACGATGATATTCGCCCCAGGGGGCCGCTCTACTGCAAGAGGTTGAGATACAGCACTACATTCTTCAGAAAAGAGAGGAAGCAGCAGCATCACGAGCCCTGCTCGCTCGACGCCGTCCCCTATTAGTGCCTCTACGAGATTCTCCGGCGGCTTCCGGGGAACAAGGAGCGAAGCAACTCGGCCTGTGTGTCCAACCGCTGGTTCATGCTTCTGAGCAGCATCCGCGGCTCCGAGCTCTCCCTCAAGGTCGAGGAGTCCACGAAGGACGCCAAAAAGCCGTTGCCGGACCTGAATTAAAGGTTGATGGTGGAGATGGCGACGAGGAAATCGAGAGCTTGGGTTGTATAACAAGGAGCTTGGATTGCCGCCGTTGCGGTCAGGACCGCGGGCCGCTGTGATCTTGGGAAACTGGCGGTCCGGGATAGCCACCCGTCCCGGGGTCTCACTGGTGTCGGGATGTCTGCAGTTGCTCGGTGCTGCCCATCTCTTAAGGTTGTGTCGATGTGGAAGGTTCCCCATGTCACCGATGCAGGCCTGGCCGAGCACGCCAGCGGGTGCCCGATGCTTGAGAAGCTTGATCTATGCGAGTGCCCGCTCATCACTGGGAAGGGTTTGCTTGTTGTCGCCGCGAATTGCCCCAACTTGATGACTCTCACGCTCGACTCTTGTGTTGGC
This sequence comes from Agave tequilana, assembly GCA_038442645.1. Lineage (NCBI taxonomy): Eukaryota > Viridiplantae > Streptophyta > Magnoliopsida > Asparagales > Asparagaceae > Agave > Agave tequilana. The sequence continues at coordinate 121,291 of JAVJIF010030088.1, read as the reverse complement.
ATTGGCAATGAAGGTCTTCAGGTTATCGGCCGCTATTGCCCCAAGCTGCAGTCTGTTTCTATCAAGGACTGCCCCCTCGTCGGCGACCAGGGAATCGCCAGCATGATGTGCTCGGTCTCTTCTTCCCTGGCCAAGCTGAAGCTTCAGAACTTGAACGTCAGTGATTTGGCTCTGGCTTGCATCGGTCACTACGGGAAGGTACTTACCGAGCTGTATCTCACCAGTCTGCAGAATGTCGCCGAGAGGGGCTTCTGGTGCATGGGCAAAGCGATGGGTTTGCTGAAGCTGAAATCGGTTGTCGTGACTGCTTGCCGTGGGGTTACTGATAATGGGCTTGCAACCGTGGCAAAGGGTTGCCCGAGTTTGAAGCAGCTGTGCCTTCGCCGGTGTTGCTATCTGTCAGATATCGGCCTGCAGGGTTTCGTTGAGGGCGCAATGGCTCTTGAGAACTTGCAGCTAGAAGAATGCCATCGTATTACCCTTGTCGGTGTTCTCAGTGGTCCCGTCAGCTGCAACACGAAGCTGAAGACGCTCGCCTTGGTGAAGTGCTTGGGGATCAAAGATATTGATTCTTGCCCGGGTGTGCTTCCTGTTTGCAAGTCCCTTCGGTCTCTGACCATCCGTGATTGCCCGGGGTTCACTAGCACCAGCTTGGCTGTCGTTGGCAAGATCTGCCCAAGATTGAATCACTTGGACCTCGGCGGGCTTGTTGGTGTGACCGATGCTGGGCTTCTTCCAGTGATTGAGAGCTCTGAGGAGGGGCTGGTTAAGGTCAACCTGAGAGGCTGTGTCAATCTGACCGATTCGGCTATTACTACCCTTGTGAAAGAACACGGAGACACTCTTCAGTTGCTTAACCTTGATGGCTGCAACAAGCTTACAGACCAAGTACTTTTGGTGATTTCCGAGCACTGCACTATGCTTGAGGATCTTGACATGTCGAGGGCTGACATTACCGATTACGGCGTCGCCCTCCTCGCATCCGCCAGGCATCTTAGCCTGCGTACCCTTTCTTTTGCAGGTTGCGCAAAGGTGACACCCCGCAGCCTCCCACTGATCGGTAACATGGGACCGACCTTGGTCGGTTTGAACCTTCAGCAGTGCAGTCTCATTCGTGCCCACGACATCTCATCCCTCGAGGAGAAGATGTGGTGGTGCGACATCCTCTCCTGAACATCAATGGCCGGTGCTGAGGAGGTCCGATGAGGGATTACAGTTTATAAAAACTAAAAACAGCAGTTAGTATATCGGTAGCGTTCTATTTGGTTTTTGGCTCGTCAGAGGAGTGGGATTTCCATCTTTTCCTTCAGGACTGTGGCAGTTTTCCAAGAACCCTTGGCCATCCCCTTTTTTTGCAGGTTTTCGCCGACAAGGTGAAACCTGTTTTCGAGTTTTTAGCTGCCATTTGACTGGTACGCGTATACTCTGGCTTGGCCTCAGGGGTTCTTGAGATTACAGAAAACCTGGTCCTGGATCATAGCAGCCTTGTTGGGGTTTTATCTCATCGTTGTGGGTTTTTCTTATCGGGTCCTGGTTGATGTGTGTGACCGGAGGAGCAGCAACACCGCCGGCTGCTCCACCGGTGTTCCAGCCAGGCCTCATATTTGTATTGTGTCGATTGGAGTCTTCGTGCAGTTTGTTTTCCGGTTTGGGCTTGAATGTCCGCGAGTCTGTAGATTCTCAGTGGTTAATGTATGTCTTGTGAGGTTGCTTTTGCGCAGTTCCGTTTGGACGCCGGGGGATTCATGGGGCTTTGGTAATGGCAGCAGATTCTTGAGCTCGCCATTGACGGCCGTTTTCGGCTGTTTTTTATTTTATCCACACCAAGCCCTGCTTTTGCCGGCTGATGTTATGGACTGTAACCTCAGCAACCGCTTTCAAATATAATGAAACAAGTAGTGTTTTGTGATTGTTTTTTGTTAGTTTCATATTTTGTCTCGTGGTTTTTGTGCTTCTCATGTTGTGTTGGTGAACAAATTGGATTCAGTCAAGGCTTTGCTTGGTGTTCAAGTCGTAGTTGTGCACACAACGCACTGAAGTTGCGTGTTTGCGTGGAATCAGATTCAAGTTTATCTTCTCACGGTTTTCCAACTGATTGTTGTTGAGTAGTTTGGATTAGTTTTGCTGTTTAATTAAAGTTATTTATATATAAATGATCGTGGTTCACTTTGGGTTTGTTTGGTTGCAAGGAAGTAGGCGGAAGTAAGAAAAGGGGAAAGTATAATTGTTCACTTCCTCATCTATCCAAACACTGAAAAAAGAAAATAAGAAAACGCTTTTTTCTTTTCTCTTTTACACAACCATTTCCTCACTTTTAGAGTGCTACAGTTAATTTTGTGGTCACGTAAATCTCATTTGTATTAAATTGTCTCACAAAACAGTTAATTTTTTGATCATGTAAATCTCACTTGCATTCTAATTACAGTCTATTTTTTATTTTTCTTAATTTATTTTTATTTTAATATTATTTTGCATTTTAACTTTGTGATCAATTTTTTCATTTTCACCTCCACATTAGCATCCAAATACCAAAAAAGACGTAACATTTTTCAAATCACATTTTCCAACAACATTCAAGCACCGGAAAACTTATTAACTAATTTTTAAATTCTAAAGGGAACTATTATCACTTCCTCACTTCAACCCTTAACCAAACAGGCCCCTTAGAGGTACATGTAACACATAAGCATAAATAGTCTAAATCCTTGGATGCATTTTAAGTCTTGGTCGCCTTTTATTTATCAAAATATGTTTGTTTGCCTCGGTGTAGATGTTCGCTGTCGTTGGACTGCAGCTTTGTTAGTCTATTTCTAGAGGATAATTCGAGGTTTGAAAATTTTCATTGAGTGATTAATTAGTCGTTTCTGATGGTTGGATTTAGGCCATATTGTTTTTATCTGCAAAGTGCGCCACTATTTCATTTCTGGGGCTCTAAATCATTTGTACTGTCACATCAGTCAAGAGATTACCGAGTGGAAATTATTTTGTGTGTATAGCACGCATGGAAGCTAAATAGAGAGAAGTGAAAAGGTCTACAGGCAACCTTATGCTGACCAACCATGGGTTGTTCCCATATTTAACTTCATTTTTAAGTGCATATGCATTCATGCACATTAGAACTACTCAGTTCGGAAATCTTTTATTAAAGAGTAATACTTTTCTCGCTTATCTTTGATTCATCCCTAACACTTAAAGTAAGTGGGACCTGCAACATCTAAAATATAGGTGACGTGCGGGAACTGAGAGTCCACCTACGTTATTGTAGGGTATGTTAGAACATTTTCATCCTTGTGCTCAGGCAAAAAGTACAGCGTTTTTATTTAAAAAAGTAAGGTTGTTGAGCTTGAGCTCGGGCAACTCTTGACTGAGCCTCTGCCCCCACAGTGTGGGGCTCACTAAGTCTTGCGGCGAAAGTGCTCTTAGTGGGTAAAGCCCACGCGGGTATGACAATCATTTTCCTTTGTTAAAAGGGATACACTAAAATCGCTTGTAATGTACTAAACTAGCTAGCGAGAAAAATTATTTTATAAGATCTAATACACATGCATCTAGACAAATTACTCAAACTAGAAACTTTTTTTATTAAAAAAGCTTCACTATAAGTACAGCTTATAATAACAAGGAGAGTTTATCTACAATTTCCTCTACAGTTTAAGAGCTTGGGACTCAGAAATCTCAAAACCTTCTCTCTTTGTTTGTTTGTTTTTTTTTTTTTTTTTTTTTTTGATAGATATGCCCAAAAAAGGAGGTTTTTCTAGGGGTCCCATGCGCTGGTGACTGAGCAGGACCAAACCTGTGTGCGCAATGCATGCGAGGACAATAGGTAAGGCTTTGTGTTGTCACTTTGATTGGATGTCTCCTCTCCAGAGTTTGAAGAAAAAAAAATAACAGCAAAAATGATCCGGGGGAGCAAAGCAAAGCAGTATCCAAAGGATCCACTCAATCTCCACGTATAGTTGTTGATTTGAACCCTTATGCAGAGCAGTGACCTCAGAATTTGATTCCACATGAGAAAGAAAGCAACAAACACATAGTCCTGTCCTGTCCTCAAGGGTCTCTATAAAGAGAGAGCGTAGTTATCTTTACCCAGATTCAGTGCGGACGGTAGAGCGAGAGAGATATATATCTGGGAATGGGGTTGTGATTGACTGAGGTGACAATTAGTTTTTTAAGATAGTTCAAGTGCCATTCCTTCCTTTTTCAGGGTCCCTCTCCCTCCCTCCCTCCCTCTCTCTCTCTCTCTCTCTCTCTCTCTCTCTCTCTCAGATTCGTTCATTCGTTCAATGATTCTTCTTCAAGAAAAAACAAGGCACCCCAGTTGGCAACGCCCCATTCTTGTGCTTTCTCAACCTTGAACTCTCACTGAAAACCTCGTTATATATGCCCCTTTTGCTTCCCATTTTCTTGCTCTCACTTCATCATCAATGAAGATTGCAGCGCTGCTTTTGCTCATCTCTTGCTTCTACAACCTCTTACCATTAACCCCTGCAGGCAAGTAGCCACACACAATGCAATAAAAATTACCTCTCTCCTACATTTGTTATTGATCATTGCTTCTTTTTTTTTTTTTTTTTTTCTCTGTTGAGAATGCAGATGGAGGTGGGGTGTATTTGTCAAAGTGGAGGAGGATGGGGCTGGGATCAAGGCCCCCAGAGTGTGCGAACAAGTGCTTGAGCTGCAGGCCTTGCACGGCCACTCTGGTTGTATCTCCACGTTATCAGATCAACAAGAGTAGTACTAGTAGTAGTGCTACATTACTAAGGCATGATGGTGGTGATGATGATGATGTGTATTATTTGCTCTCTTGGAAATGTGCATGTGGCCACAAGCTCTTTCAACCCTAGATATGATTATTTCTCAACTAGTTCCATTGTTACAGTAATGTGCTTATGTTTTTTTTTTTTTTTTTTTTTCCCGACAAAACAAATTGGAGGTCGCCCACTAGTCTATACACGCCCACCCATCACAATAATTATCCAAGTTAAGTCTCCTGTTTGTTAACTGCGGGGACTGAACTTGAAAATTTTTCCTTAAAAGAGAGGGGCGGTTACTAGTGGGCTAACCCCACCAGTATATTATTATATGCTTATGTTGTCTAGAACTGTTTGGAAACTTAATATCTATTTTGATGTTTACAATCTCTCGGCGAGTGTTTCTGTGTTCTTTGGTTGGTTGTAAAAACATTTTGTAGCTTGGGTGTTTGATTTGTTTGTAAGTAGTGTTGCCGTAAATACAATTATGTTGTTTGGTTGGCTGCAGATCATAACAAATGCAATCACTTTGCTGACATAGCAAGCGAAGAAGCTCTCTTGTTTCCAATTCAAAACAATGATGTTGCTATGTAGTCTAAGATAATTTGAAGAAGAAAATTTTTTTTATGTATATTATTGTATATTTTTTCACTAAGAGTACATCAATGTATTTAGAAGTGGAGAGTAAAAAATATAAGAAAAGTATACATATTTAGATATAATTGTCACATGTCTATACACATATCTAGATACCATATACCACATATATCACATGGCATGTCTATTAACATCTTCCCTCAAACTCACGGTGGATCAAACACCGAGAGTTTGAAAATACCCTCATCGATTGTCTCTCATCGACAGCAGGAATGATGAAGTCATCGAATAACTTTCATCGGCGGCGGAAATGACGGTCAAATTCGGTCACGCAGGGCAGAGGCGGTCACTAATGACGTGTACATAAATAAGACAGAGGTAGAAGGGCTCAAGAGAACTCGACTATATGAATTCTGCAATAAGGTGACAAAGGCAGCGCTGAAGAAAGATGTCGTCCAGGTCGACAATAGCAGAAGATGAAGAGATAGCCCAGGGCGAAAGTGGCTCGGTGCTAGGCACATGCTATGCGAGCACGACCCAGCACAAACTTGTTGATAGCATAGCACGACGATCAGCAGAGAAATGACTCTGATACAATGATAATTTGGAGAAGAAGAAATTTCTGTGTATATTATTGTAAATTCTTTCACCAAGGATTTAATCAATATATATAGAAGTGGAGAAAAGATTATAAAGAAAGTATACATGTTTAGATACAATATATCACATGTCTATACACATGTCTAGATGCAATAGGGCTATTTAGTTAGAGGTGAAAGTGAGGAAGTGAGAAAGCAGTAATAGTTCTCTTTGGAACTTAAGAATTGGTTAGTAAGTTTTCTAGTGTTCGGATGTCATTGGGAAGTGTGGTTTGAAAAATGTTATATTTTTTCAGTGTTTGGATGGTAATGTGAAAGTGGAAGGAAAAAATTGACCACAAAGTTGATCGCAAAATAATATTAAAATAAAAATTGATTAAGAAAAATAAAAATTAGATTGTAATTAGAATGCAAGTGAGATTTACATAATTACAAAATTAACTGTTTTGAGGTATAAATTATTACAAATTAGATTTACATAATTACAAAATTAATTGTAGCACGATGAAGTGAGAAAATGGTCGTGTAAAATAGAAAAGAAAAAAGGAAAAGGAGTTTTCTCAATTTTCTTTTACGGTGTTTGGATAGATAGAGAAATGAGAAATGACACTTCCCCATTTCCTTACTTCCGCCTACTTTCTTGAAACCAAACATTCTCATGTATCACATGTTATGTCTGTTAACAGTCTACATTAAAACAATATCAAAGTGAACAACCAATTTTGTACTAGAAATAGTCCTGAAATGTTTTTCTAACGATATAGATTCATATTTCTCAATGATATCACACGATTGGTGTCGCAACTTTTGGGTGTAACCTGTAACACCAACTTGTTATTTGTAAGCTCGTATACAATAATCATAATAGTAAAACTGCTATAATCAAAAAGTAAAGGGAAGAAGGAAGCCTTGGATTAAATTTCCTGAAATTATTGTCTATAGTGCGAAGAAAATTACAATAGAGTCATTTTTCATTAATAATAGTAACAAAATATGGAAGAGATCTATCTTAATACTCGCATTCGTATTTTTTTCTTGACGTAAAAATGGGAACAAAGAAAAAGATTTGCACGTAATTACAATTAGAACAGTGCTGTTTGTGAAAAGGGGAACACCTAGAGGGGGGTGAATAGGTGTTGGTGCTAATCTAAAACTTAATGCAAAACTAAGTGCGCTAAATGCGGAAGCTGATGCAAATCTTGCACAAACTTAATACAACACAACAAGTGTAGCCGAATTCCCCGTGAAGGGCTCTGGACTAACTCGTCTTGATTCCCCTTGAATGGGTTGAGGTGCTATGTGAAGCTCTTGTTGGTTAAGTATAAGTTAGGCACACACACAAGCAAGCCAAGCAAATAAGGATGAATAGCAATAAGAATATATGCAAGGAAACACAAGCAAATAGATATGTATGATATGGATTATGCTCAACACAAGCAAGTATGATATGATATGAAATATGATGCTTTGCACAATATAAAGAGAGAGAGTTTAGAGACAAGTGGATCAAACGCAAACACAATGATATGTTTCGAGGTTCGAGCACCCTTGCTCTACATCCCCGCCTACACCACCGTGTAGGATTTCCAATCCACTATACCGTCCACCGAGGACTCCCACCGAGGGAACCTTCACCGAGAAGGATTTTTACAATAATGGAGTACCGAACTCCTCTCTCAAACAACCACCTCACAACCGAGGGGTAGGCCCGTAGCCAAACAACAACAACAACCAACACCTCTACCGAAGAGGGTTTACAACCAAACTCCACCTCTCACTAGAGGGAGCAAACCAATCACCCGATCACCTCTACCTAAGAGGGATACAACAAGAATAAGGGTGTTTACAACAAGTGGTTCCAAAAACCACAAACTCAATCTCTCTTTCTTTTCTCTTTTCGTTTCCACAAAAATAAGATCCTAAATAGATTAGGATAGGTGATAGCTCAAGTGTGGAAAACTAGGTGTTTGGAAAACAAGCAACAAAGAAAATACTTGGGAAAACTTCTTGTAAAAGATAGAGAATGAAAACCAATACAAATATCCCAAATTTCTATTTTCTTTGATTTTCCAAAAACCCAAAACACAAATCAAATTGGAAGTTTAAAGCTCAAAACACTTTTGAAAACTCTTTAAAAACACTTAAGAAGGTCTGGAATTTTTGCCCTTAAAAACTTGTACAAAAACTATGAAGAGATGGGGTATATATAGCCCCAATACAAAACTAGCCGTTAGAGCTGAGCTGGCAGCTCTGACAGGCAACGGTCGACCGGCCCGGTCGACCGCCAACGGTCGAAAATATGACCGTTGGGCAACTGCGGTCGACCGGCCCGGTCGACCGAAACAAACAGAGAGCACTGTAAGTGCTCCGGTCGACCGGCGCGGTCGACCGTCCCAGTGCCTCAAAACGTGCACAGAATTGTGCACGTCGGTCGACCGGCCCGGTCGACCGACTTCTGCCTAGTCGACTAGGTCAGTTGACTTAGTCGACTAATAGAAGCCTGGAACAGAAACTGAGTCAGAAAAACTGGGAAAATTATTTTATAAAAATCTTTTATCTTTTCTGAAGATCCCATAAAACTTGTTTTTAACATTTTGTATTGAAACACAAACTTGTGATAAAAATTTCAAGACATATATCAACTTATCAATTCATTTTTGAGTCTTGCAAATTTTATCAAAAACCAAAACCGGTATTTTATCAAACTTGATTTTTCAACACATGAATAGGGACATCAAAATAAGCTTGTATAGGAAGTTAAAACCATGTATGTATATCTAGAACATATCTAATATACATAAAAACTATTTAAGCTTGTTTTGATCTACTATTCATGAAAACCAAAATCCAAAACATAAATCTTTTGTGTGTTGTGTGCACTTGAGCATATCAACCATACTAAACTTTACAAATGGATCTAAAAACACACTATTTAAACTATGGATACCTAAGTCTTCTTGACGATCTTCATCTTCAAGTTGACTTGCTCCAAAACTCCATCCATGGGCTAGGCAATGTGTGATCATGACGCTTTGGCCCTGGAATCATCATGAAAAGCTTCTAAACACCTTGTTGAAGCTAATTACCAACTAATATCTTGGTTAATGATCTGAAACTTAAACAACACAAGATTATTAGTAAACATAACTACATGAGTTAATCATCATCAAAACTAGAGTGGAAGGCCTTTGGGCCAACAATCTCCCCCTTTTTGATGATGACAAAACTCATGGAGTTATATATGCATGGATTAAAGTTAAGCTTCAAAGAAACTCCCCCTTAACTCATGCATAGACATAAATAACAAGATATGGAAATGAAACACATGAATATGTATGCAAGTATGGAGATAAAACATGCAACAAGCATAAATCAAAATCTTTTTCTCCTATTTGCAATACAAAAACATATATGCATAAATAACAAGGAAGACAAATACTTCTCCCCCTTAAGCAATGAAAACATGCATATAAACTAAAATACTTCTCCCCCTTTTTGTCAATCATCAACAAAGGGTTCAAAGTAAAATCAAATCAAACAAATTTTTTCTCCCCCTTTTGTCAAACAAAAAGATCAAGAAGGGGTGACTATAAATAACATGATATCAATAAATAAATATGTCAATGAAGCATCTTGATATCAATAGAAAATAAACAAAGATCAATAGATGTTATATGCTATATACATTCATGAAGAGGAAGACGCTAAGTTAGCTTCCCTACACATATGCATTACATGAAGGAGGGATGTTAAGCCCTAATTCACATAACACATACTATGTAATGCATAAGAGGAGATGTGAAGCTCCCCTACACACGTGTACCACATAACGAAGAGATGTTAAGCTCTTCAATACAAGATACACTCATCATGAATCTATATGCATATAGTCAATACAAATCAAAACTTTTGTATTTTTCTAAAAAAAATTTTAGATACCAATTTTAAGAAAAAACACATGAAACATCTTGATATCAATTGAAATTAAACATAATAAATTTTGAATGTCTAAATAAAATTTTGATACCAATTGTAAATAATTTTCATATTAAACATATGATACCAATATGAAATTTTCAATCATAAAGTAAGGGAGTGGGAAACAAATACCAATTGAAGAATCACCAATTGAAAGACAAAATTAAATTTTCTCCCCCTTTATGAAATACCAACTAAAAAGATGCATGGGCTTGATACTAATTTAAAAATAATCAATTAAAACAAAATTGAAGCTCAAGTACTAGCATAAACAAGATTTTGTGAAAAATTTATATCTTAAGCACAAATAAAATGTGTATGAAATAGAATGAGTACCAATCACCAATAGATGATACCAATTGAAAATATACATACACAATAAACATATGAGTATACAAAAAGATCAAAATGATACCAATTGAAAGAGTTCAATGATACCAATTGACATAGCAATAAGTTCAAGTGTATACATCATATTACAATACCTCCCTATCAAGGTTCAAGTTTTAAATGATTTTCATTTTAGAGCATACATGACCATGATATCCCATCCATCCGCCCATCAAGGGTAGGGGTTTTCAAAAATAGATTTGAAAATAAGCTTTGTTTGAAAATCACTACCATAGTGAAGAATACCGTAACTAGTTAAATGAAAAATCTTTTAAACTAGTACGAAATCCTTCAAGCAAGGAAAAAAACAAAATTGTTTTTCATGAAATAAGAAATCCACATGAAAATCAACACTCTAATCCAATTAAGCACAATTTTGACTCATGAAAACAAAACATGAGCAAGCAATAAAAGTGAGTGTACATATAAAGTGTGAATATCATAATCATGAAAATTTTTCATTAAGCTCAATTTTTTCTTAATCATGAAAACACGAAAATCATCAAAACTTATTTAATCTTCATGGCATATGTATGTCTAATACAAACTAAAGTATACATACATATCCAAAACACAACGAGTCCACAAAATATATGCATTAAGGCACGTGGCTCAAAAGGATAATCATGTATATCTAATAGTTTGGACAAGATAGACATATACATGAAGTTAAACAATTAAACACAAAATCAAGAAAATCTTCACCAAAACAAATTTCATTTCAAGGTATATGTATGAATTGTCAACATAATAAGTATACATACATATCCCTAAACACAATTGAGTCTATATATAGATTTGCATGAAAGGCAAATGACTCTTGGGGTATACATGTATATCTTAAAGTTTGGCAATACAAACATATACATGAAGTGAAAAACTCATAAAACAAATCCAAAATGGGAATACAAGTTTAAAATGTATGAATCATCAAAACTAGACTATACTAGCACATCTAATGAGTTCAAATAAGCATTCAACTCAAACATATATAGATTTATTTGTGGCCCACTATATGTTCAAGTATATAACTAGTCTTAATGAAAACTAACATCTAAACAAGTAATCTTAACATGAAGCATCAAAACACAATAAAGAAATCATCATGATAAAACTAAAAACATGATTATTATGTAAATTCACATGTATTAGAATCATGATGTACATTATACCTTAAACAAAAGTGAGAACACTAAGAATGGGTTCATACAAGCATGTGTGTCTCAAATACTATATATGTATGTCAAGGATTTAATAATCATGGCATTTACATACTAATCCATAGACAATGAAACATGCTATAAAACATCAAAGATATGAAATACAAAACATATATGATCAATATGTACATGCATGTGCATTAGATCTAGGTCATACAAATTAGTTTAAGAAATATAAGTCCATATAAAATATGGATGTTTCAACCAACTAATAAGTATAACACTAATCTAATTAACATGGTATATACATGATGATCACTAAACATCAAATCATGCTATGAGAAATAAACATGGAAAGCATGTAAACATAAGGAGTTAGAGATTCGATACTAAAACCAATGAGGGCACCGCTCTAATTCTCCAAAACAAAGGTGGTCCTCTCCACCAAACTTTCCCTTGAAAGTGATGCATCCATTTGATCTCCTTTAAGCACGGAACGCATCCACTCCAAGGTGTCACCACTCTCACGTCATGTGAGAGCCCACACCTACATAAAAAACAATAGGAGGGGTGGTCTTTGGTACCCATATCTTCTTGGGTCCATGGGGGTTAGTCCCTTCTCTAACCCAAACAAAATTCTTTGCTAAATTAAGAGTGTGTAATCTATCATAACAAAATTTAGCAAGATGGCCTTTTTGGCCACAATGTGTACATGTGTACACATGAGCATACATGTGTTGATGGTGTCCGTGTGGAGCATGTGTACGCCGTGGAGGGTGTGCATGCATAAAAGTTGGAACTTGTTTCTTACGAACCAAGGTTTCCAAGCGTGTGTGGTTCATGGCACATTGGCTCATAGTGAGCCCAAACAATCAACTCTCTTCTTTAACATACAAATATCATCATTAATCTTAGAAGAAGAGGTACACGCATTAGGTAGACTAGATGAAGAAGCTACACTAGCATGGCAAACATGTGCATCAATTTTATTTTGCAAAACTTCAGTTTTCTTTAACCAAATTTCTAAATCCTTTGAAATAGAATCAATTTTTATTTTCAAAGAATTATTTTCTTTTACAACAAAATCAACTTTAGAAGATAAATTTTCATTTTTTCTTCAAAATAGCATGACAATCATTTTTAGATTTTAAAAATTCATTTTCTTTTAGTGCAAGTTCCAATTGAGATCTCAATGAATCCCTTTCATTATAGACCTCAACCTTCTCTTGCAAAACACAATCAAGTCTAGAATGCAAACTTTTATTTTCTTTTTCAATTTCTAGACTTTTCTTTTTCAATAAATTATATTTTTCTATTAATTTTTCACATACAATAGATAGTTCTTCATTTAAAGCATGGGGATCAATATTATCATCACATGAAGAACTAGCACTATCATCACAATCTATGTGGGGTTCCGAATGTACCTCAAGGGAGTCATTCCCTTGGACCATGAAGCATTGAGAATCGGATTCTCCACTAGATTCCTCTTCTTGTTGGATTGGCAATAGAAGCTCGGAGGTGGTGGTTGTTGTCTGTTTGACACGGAGAGGGGTTGGCTGGCGTAACGTTTCCTGGAATCAGATGGAAAAGATTACAGCCGGCTTAATCTTCCGGTTACAAGGGAGGGGGAATATTGAATCTTGAATTCCCCCTTTGTTTAGTGCTGGGTTCTTCGTGTGGCGGTGGAGAGTGAATCTTGTTCTCCGTTGACCGGATGACTGTTCGGACCGTCGGGGATCTTCTCTTCGGTCGGTAGAGGGAGTAACTCAGCTCCGTCTACCAAAACTCTAGAAGAGGAGGTAGGCGAAGAGCGGCTAGTACTCAGTAAGCTCGCTGAAGGGTTTTCTCTCTCTCTGTCGATGATCTCTCTCTTTTGCCCGATAATCGTCGACGTCCTCTCTTGTTGTTGCTGTTGTTAATTCTCGTCCTTTGATTCTCGTCCTTTTATTCTCGTCCTTCCTTCAATAGTGACGGGACTATTTATAGGGTTTTTAGGGGGTGATCGTGCCCCCTAAAAGTGCTCCACGATGAGGGCCAACTTCCCCGCTACATGGGCGGTGGATGGCGCCATAATCGGGGTAGTTGCAATCGAGACGTGGGTGTCGAGCCAACGCGTCTTGATGCTGAGACGCGGGCTTCGGGCCGACGCGTCTTGATGCTGAGACGCGGGCTTCGGGCCAACGCGCCTTGATGCTGAGACGCGGGCTTCGGGCCGACGCGCCTTGATGCTGAGACGCGGGCTTCGGGCTGACGCGCTTTGATGCTGAGACGCGGGCTATCTCTCGCGTCTTGATTGTCACATTTAGCCTTGCGCCTGGATCTTGGATCTCTGTGTTTTGGTGGCTTGTCTTGGTGATTTTTAGACAGCCTACAGAACCCCCTCCAAAGTTTTCGACATTCCGCAGTTAACTGGGACGGATTTCGAAATACTTTGGACTCTAGCTGAGTTCGCCTTCATGACTAGACTGTTGATGCTCCGGGTTTGATCTTATCTGGAGTTGGTCTTCGTGAGTGTACTGTTGAACTCTTTGAAGCCACCAGAGTTGATCATGTTGAGTGTCTAGATGCACAGTCTAAACCTCCCCGATTGCTTTTAGTCTGTCATTGGCGCGCTTTAAGCCAGGAGTGGTTGGTCGTCTGCTTGCGTCAGTGTACTGTTGAACTGATTTTGCAGAAGCAGGAGGCCAAACGCAGGTTCTTTTTCAAAAAGCAGAGATGGTACTGCTGTAAAGGCGCGATTTGCGTCCTTTGGCAATGGAGACGCGACTGTTCTTCAGAAGGCAGACGCGATATTTGGCCAGACTGGAAGGACGCGAATTTCTCAGAGAGACGCGACCTTCCGAATGCATTCATGGAGAGGCTGACGTGGCATGTCCATCGAGGAGGTGCGTTCTTTGGGCGTGAATTCTGTGCCATGTCATGATTACGCCGCCAGCTGGCCTAGGGAACCGGCGAAATTTCGCCTTTTGGCGCGCGGATTTCCTGGTTCATTAAATGAACTGCTCCACGTGTCGACTGCTGACTCGTGGCGGGGTTGCGACGCATGATCTTCTCCGTTCAGAAATGATTTGGTTACACGCGTCAAGCGGCGACTCGCTGCAGCGTCTACCGGGCCACGCGCCGCGTATCTTCGCGAATCCCTGTGCCTATAAAAGGCAACAGTTGGAGAGATGCATCTTCTTCTCCGAACGCACTCGCTGAGAAAAAAGAATTTCCTTCTCCGTTCATCTTCGAACTTGTTCATCTCCTTGCTCGGATTTCTGAACATCAATGGCACCCAAGACTAAGCCAACTGCATCGTCCTCAAAGGCGACCGTCGCCGAGGTCCAGAGGGGCGGCTCCTCCGCTGCACAGGACGTCGTTCTCCCAGGTCTCCAAGGTAAAGACCTGTTAGGCGGAAGTTTCGCCATTAAAGAAAGTTCAAAGAACTTTTAAGAACCCTTAACACGTGATTTTCAGATCGTGTTTGATTCCCAGACGCAGTCTTTGGGATGATAACCGAGGCGCGGGTTTGGACCCTCGCGCGCTTGAGTCCTGCGCTTCAGATTCTTCACTTAGAATATTTTCTATTTGTGAAGGGTTCAGACGCGGACTTAGTTTACAGAACGCGGATTTGATCCTTGCGTTCTGTTTCATCAGCTGCTGATTTTGATGAATCTGGCACCCGAGTCCAAGTACTTCGACATCTGGGGATGTGAAAGGAAGGGGGTTACCCTCCTTAACTTCTGGCGATTATGGTAGTGGAAAGGTTAAGGTGGATAACTCCCTTCTTTTCGCACCCCAGAAGTGACATCAAGGAGAATGTTGTGGAGACGCCGATCCCATAGGTCTGGACGCGGATTTGATAATTCCTGCGTCCAGTGCCTCTTCTGCGTGGATGCGCAGGTCTGGACGCGGATTTTATAACTCCTGCGTCCAGTGTCTCTTCTGCGTGGATGCGCAGGTCTGGACGCGGATTTTATAACTCCTGCGTCCAGTGTCTCTTCTGCGTGGATGCGCAGGTCTGGACGCGGATTTGATAATTCCTGCGTCCAGTGTCTCTTCTGCGTTCGGATTGTGAACACTTGGCATTTTTTTCTATGCTTTTGATAGAGTATCTAACTAAGTGTCCTTTTCTTTTTGCAGCGCCACGCCCTGCTACTTCACTCGCCAAGAAGTGCCACTTTGGTCATGTAGGTGGTGCTGACCGGGATTTGACTTTTGTATTGCAAAGGACTGTTCCTGTGACTGCTGACAAATCACCGGATCGCAGAGAGAGGCTCTCAAATGTTGACATGAGAACTCTTCGGGTGTTTATGACTGATGCAGCATTCGCGACAGATGCTGGCATCAAGCTGGAGAAGCATGCCTTCTTCTTCGGAGATCGTATCCACGATGGCGGCCATAGCGTGTATGACGGTACTTACAAATGGCTCCGTCAAATAAAGGGTGGAAGATTCTTTCTTCCAGACATGGAGAGGATGTTCCCGCTGTCCTACTTCCAGCATATGTCCGTCCCTTGGAAGATGGAATGGGACCTTGCTCGATATGTTCCCGAGGTCACTCTTGGTGATTTGGGCTCCCACAAAGTATACCGTCATGATAGCCATGACAGGTCAGTTATCGGCCTTTTCCCTGGGTCGCGCAGGACTGAGGTTCCAGCTGGGGAGATACCACAACTTGGTACTACCTTCCTCAACGCCTTCATGGAGGCGGAGGGTGACTACCCGGTTGGGTTCCGTGCGCCGGGGTGGGTCCGTTCCACGGAGAACTATTGGTGGGGCAGAATGGTCGGCTTTGTCCTTACCGAGCTCGGGGGCCTGCTAAAGCGCGTGGGATTGTACTCGGCAGTCAGGGCCGTGCAGTGGGGGATCCCTCAAAGCTCTCAGAACTTCTTCGGGATTCTAGAGCGTTATAATCCTTCGACGGGGACGTTCTTCACTCCGGTCGGAGAGATGGGCCTTACTCTGCACGAGCTGCACGAGGTCTCGGGGCTGTCGACAGGGGATATTCCCTATGAGGAATATGTCCCGACCGCTGTGGAGCTTCGCTATGTGAAGGAGGAGTTTCCCCTCATATATGAGACCTACTGGGAAGTGCTATGTCACTTCCACATTTGCGGCCAGATAACCAAATGGCGGTCGCAGGGAGTCAAGCAACTGTCTTGGGCCAGTTACTTGTTCAATAATGTCAACACCAAAAACCATCGGATAACCCGATTGGATCCCAGCTCTGACAGGGAGATCGAAGACAGGATCGACCAGGCTCCGAACAGCTTCTACACCACGGAGTCGAACGAGGACGGTTTCGACCCTGACTTGGTTTTTGAAAGCTTTCACCATCAAGCCCGGACTCCTATCTCCGATCGGGCGCTGTTGGCGGGCTTTCTGATGCTGTGGCTGAAGCGCTGTGTGGTGCCCACACTGCCGCATGAAGTCATTGTTGCTGACGTGGTGTACCCGGCGGTGCTCCTGGCTCATGGGAACCCCATAGCCCTTCTCCCGGCCGTGGCGGCTGGTATTCAGAGCGGGCTGCGGGCGCTCACTAAGAGTTTCTGCGAGCCACCAAAAACTGCAGACTCCGAGGGAAAGCCGTATGTTGACTCAGAGGGGAGTCCGACGGTGAAGCGTCCCAACCCTCGTGTCGAGCTGCCTTACACGTACCTTATTGCTTGGTACGTGATGCATTGCCCTTCTTTGATGACGGCAGCGCGTTGGAGGGAGAATTCTGTCCCTTTCGTACAGCGGTTGGAGGGTTCAAAATGGCGTGATCCTTATATATATTACGTCCGGAAGTGCCTTTCAGACCCTGCAAACTACCAGCTCAATCGCTGCCTCCTCCAGATCCCTGATGCATCTTTCGGGGATCTACTTGTTGATTCTGTTGGCCCAGATGACTTCACGAGGTTATCCGCAGGGGCCTTCTGGTGGTTGCTAAATATCCGGTCCGGATATGTGCTTTTCCGGCAAGGGACGTTGTAATACCCAGTTCCCGGAATACGTACTTAGTTGCGTATTCAGTTTTTCGATCGTATTTTTTGATTTACTTCTTGTATTTGACCGATTTTAGTTTTAAATATCATTTTCCAATATTTTATATTTTCTAGGATTTTCTGGAATTTTCTCGAATTAAATTGAAAATCTTCAAAACCGGTGTCGACCAGTACCGCTGATCGATTCTCGGATTTTTAATTTACAGACAGATTGGAATTTCTCGAAGAGTCTTTAGATATTTCCTCTTAGAATCATATTTCCTACCTAAATACTTTTTCTGAGGATTTTATGAATTTATGAAAATTCCACCGGAGTCGGTATCAGCCAGTATCCGGGATTTTTAATTTACAACTGGGATCGAATTTCGAGAAACCGCTTTCACGTATCTTCTTAGAATATTATTTCCTATCTTAATTCATTTTTTGGGAATTTCCAAAATTTATTAGATTTTCTGTCAAAACTGGCGTCGACCGACATCGACGGCCGATTCCAGGAATTTTAATTTCAAAACGATAAATTATTTCTTCAAACGAATTTCACCATGAGTCTTAGAATATTATTCTTGATTTTTGATAAATTTTTAGAGTCGTTCCGAGATACTTGATTTCGGGACGATTTCGGTATTTTTCCGAATGTTTTCCGCATCCACGACTCAAACCCGGGAATCAGTCTTTTTCAACATTTTTACTTTTTGAGTCCAAGAAAATATCTTCTCTTATGAATTTCTTTTCCTTTTTCCTTTTTCTTTATTTCCTTTCCTTCCTCCACAAGCCACAAAGTTCTCCAAATTTCCACCATTTTCTACACACTTCCACCAACAAATATCTTCACTACAAACAAATTCCAAACTCTCTCCCCTCCCCATGGCTGGCCAAGATTGGCCAAGAGAAACACCTCACCTCTCCACTTTACAAATAACCCCTCTCTTTTACATTTTTGGCACCTCCTTCACAAAATCAAAACCTATATAAACTTTTCCTTCTCATTTCTCCTTCATTTTCACTTCATTTCACCAAAAACTTAGCCTCCACCAAGAGAAGTCTTCACCCTCACCAATTCCTCCTTCATCTCCACCATAACCACAACCACCACAACCTCCTACCTTCATCTTCTTCCTCCTTCAACTCCATTAAAACTACCACAAACTCCAAACCACCACCAAAGCCTTCACCTTCACCAAACAACAACCATCACCCCTTCATTTCCTTGAGGCCGACCACCCTCCTTTTGGATTGGGGGCCGTGCTCCTCTTCGCCGTCGGCAATACTAAGGCCGGTTCCCCCCTTTTTTAGGATTGGGGCCGGGTTTGCTTAGTTGTCGACATCGCCGTAGACTTTCCGGTAATCGCTTGCGATTATTCCGGCGGTCGTTTTGGTGATAAGTTGAACAAGAACTCTCTCGAATCGTTGGACGCATAAGAACGTTTTTAGGCGAGTAACTTTACTCGCCAAGACATGGACTTGTAAACTCATTTTTATTATTGTATTTTATGTCGTACGGTGTGGCTGTGCTGTTAGACGCGGAGTTACCTCCTGCGTCTAGGCATTTCCTTAACGCGGCCTTCGCATTATTGTATCGATACGACGCAAAGCTAAAGCTCGCGTCTGTGTTCTATTTATATTGACATGACGCGGAGTTATACTCACGTCCGCGTTCTCCTCATGCCCTGATTTAACGCAGGTCACGAGCCTCGCGTTTTGATACCTTCGTGACGCGATCCCCGCGTCTGTGAACCCCGCGTCTGCTACTTTCGCGTCTGTTATGCCCATGTCGGTGTTCTTCTTGCATTTACGCGACGCAGAACCCATGTCCGTGTCCGCGTTCTCCTCGCGTCCTGACCTGAACGCAGACCTCGCGTTTGCGGCACCTTTGCGATGCGAACCCCGCGTCTGCTATTTTCGCGTCTGATACTTTCGCGTCTGCTACTTTCGCGTCTGCTACTCCCAGACGAATATCACTTCTTATCATGCTATCTCTTGACACCAAGCATGATACACTTGACTCTTATAATTATCACGATAATGGGAATGATAACCGGACATCATGCTTTACTAACTTGATTACGTAACAGTACGAATTGTACTCCTGATATTCCAGACTTGCTCCTGCTCATTCCCGAAATCTGATAATTATCTAAAGGACTCTTAAAATGAGACAACTTGCATCGGGTCGGGGAAATATGCGGCTATCAATATATGTTCGTGTTTACAGTGGCATTAGGTATGTTGTGCAACTAAAATATCCGGTCTGACCTGTGGGCCTCCAGGCGACCGAGGGGAGTGCTGGCTCCCTCTTCCTGATACCATCATGATAAAGGGCATACATAAGTCCCTCCTGTTAGCCTTGCGGCTGGTTCCGTCACCAAGCAACGGAACAATCCTGGACCGTGGTCCCGGGCATGTACGGGACCCACTGTAAACATAGTTCGTTGATACCCCCGCTGGTTTCCAATAACAACCTTGCTTTACTCGGATATGGATCTATGTGCGCTGGGACGCTAGTTCACTTAGCTAGATATCAAAGTAAGACAAGTAATAATAATAAAAGACGCCAACTGTAGATCTGTTGTATACGCCTGGATTACGGGGACATGAGATAAAGGTATATGGATGAGGGTTTCCTTATTTGGATTATTCCTTCGAGGTACTAGTCTCATGGAGCTGTAACCTAAGCTTATACAATGTCTTTCCAACTTTATCTTGTGATGCTTCCATTACTTGCTGACTGATTAATTATACTGTTCCAACTCTCCTGCTCTTGTCTCTTTACCACTCGGCTGTAACCTGATCATTTGTTTGGGAGGTCCTGACTCCCTTGAATTTGTATGTTCAGGTTCCGAAGATCGGATCGAAGTGGAGCCGTCCACAGAAGATCAAGCTTTCCTTGCTGAGCAGGCCGACTAGTTTCAGTTCCCTTTGTGCCAGACTTTTCTCTTCGACTCACGGGATCTTCGTCCAACTCGTGAGCATTTTGTGTTCATATTGTAAATCGTACTTTTGGACTTGGTTGTGATATAAGACACATGTACTGTGTAATAGTATATCATATCCTGTGATAACTTTGTAATTTGTACTTCTTAAGTTGGCATATGAATGAATACCACGCTTTGTTGTACTCTGATTCTTGCTTGTACTAATGCTTAGCGTATATACGTGAGGGTATTTCTGACCTGCGTATATACGTCGCAGTGACGTCCCCGTACCCGTGGGATCGGGGCGTTACAGACGTCATGTACCATTGAGCCGTACATGCCGAGTCGCTTCGCTCGACAGTTCGGCTATGATCAGCTCTATGTCGGGAACCCCAATGCTAGGCTTGCCTTCGAAGGGAACCTGTTCGAGGGTGCTCGAGCCTGGTACTATAGTGTGGCTGGAGGGACGGGAGTATCTTTTCGTCTACCTCTCGAGGGGCCCAAGTGCCGTACGAGTTTCAGCTTCTGTACTTGGTACTCTCAAGCCATCCAAACACCAGACTTTTTCCCGGCGTCTTCATGCATTGAGAGCATCAATGCAAGTCTCGAGGCCAGGACTGACTCTAGTAAACCGACGAAGCTCGTAGAACAGTACCTGAAGGCCCAAAAGGAGGTCGGGCGAAGATCGAGGAGGGAGCCCCCAGCAGTGAGGGCGGAGCCGCGACCGGCAAGGGCAGAGCCACCAGCGACAAGGGTGGAGCCACCAGCCACGAGGGAGGAGCCGCGGGCCAGGAGGTCTAAGCAGTTGGCGAGCAAGCGTCATCGACGCTCTGCTTCTATCGCTGAGCCTGCCCCAAAGAAGGCTCGGAGGGATTTAACGGCTGAAGTCTCTCAATCCGGAGACATCTCTGCCGGAGTTGAGGCTCCTCCTGAAGACGTCCCTGTTAGGGTTGAGGAACCGTCGGAAGATGAAGATTTCCCCACCCTAGTCCGTGCTCCTAGGTCGCGCAGCAAGACCGTGGAGGAAGGGGAGCTTGTTGAAGAGTCCACCGCCGCCGAAGATGACGAGTCACTGGAGGTTGACATAATGACTGGAGGGGATGTTGAGATTGCAGGCCTCTCAGCTCAACCCGAGCCTTCTTCTGCTCATGATGGGAGAGACGAGGCACAGCAGCCGGGGTCTCCTAGCATCTTCATTTCCAGTCTTAGGGCAGTCGACCCTAGTCCTACCACTGGGGTGATTGGAGGTAAGGCTCATGTTGCGGAGCTTCCTCGCGTTGCGCTGTCGTCTTCTTCGTTATCGGGGGAAAGCGGCTTCGAAGACGAGACCGACTATGGCGATGAACCCGCTCTTCCTGATCAGAGCAAATTCTTCCACATCTCGGAGGAGGAAATACATGAGGGTGAGCCATCGACTGCACCATCGCTGGCGATTATCCCTACTGAAGGTATTCTTTCCATCTTCTGTCTAATTTTCTCTTTGCATATTGAAGAGGATGTTCTAACATTCTTCTTTTATGCTGCAGGGCCAACCGAAGATGCTGAGGCTACAACCTCCTCGCGTATCGAGGAGATGGTGAAAGAGTTGACCCGGTCCGAGGGGATTGAGGTCTCGGCTGCTGAGATACCCTCAAAGGGGGCAGCTGTTGAAACTGGGGAGCCTTCCACTCTGCCAGAAGAGGAAGTAACCACTGAGGCTGAGGAGGCTCTCACTCTGCCAGGCGAGGAGGTTACTGCTGAAGCCGAGGAGACTTCCGCTCCGCAGGATTTGACGTCTCCGGACCTCCAACCTGGTAAGGCAGCTCTGATGCTTTAAATGTTTAGCTCTTCTATCATTGTGGCTAACATCGCGATAACTTGCAGAGAGGACCGAGGGGGTTCAGGTGGAGAGTCCGATGGTTGGCACCCTTCCAGAAGGCCATACAGCTCAGGTCTATGTGGAGGTTTCTGAGGAGGTCGTGCTTACTACTCCCTCATTGGTCGTGGAGGCTCCTGCAGAGGTAGTACCTCCGGAAGCGTTAGCGGCCGGTTCAGCTCTTGCTATCTCGACGGCCAGCACGACTCTTGTGCGAGAAGATCCGCCTTATATCCCCTATCCTGTGACAGAAAAGGGGTCGGGAAGTTTCCTAGGTGGTGAAGACATGGGGAAACTGGCACGTCAGATGGTGCAGCAATTCTTCGCTTCGATGAGATCATGTATTGATCTCATCTTACGTGGAAACAGCTCGTTCCAATTTGCCCAGACGCTTCTCAAAAATCTGGCCGTGAACGTCGAATTAACTGGAGGCCCTTCACTTGCCAAGGCGTGTCTACGGGTGGTAGAGCAACTGGGAGACTACCTACAGGAGCTGGAGTCTTTGGAAGATGCTGGCTCTTTTAGTGAGGCCCAGGCCACCCTGACTAGGCTCCTAGCTGCTCAAGAACGAGAGCGACAGGAAGCGGAAGCACAAATCGCTGCAGAGATCCGCAATCTCGAATATTCCCAGGCTGAATGTCAGAAACTAGCTGGCGATTCAAGGGAATCCGAGCTTGTCATGCAGAGCACAGAGCAAGTCATCATCAGGGCTCGGGACACCATTGCCAAGGCAGAAGTGGTGCTTGCGCTCAATGAGGAAAAGCTTGCTATCATCAAGAAGCAGCTAGAGGAGCAACAAGCTGCTAGGGCGCGAGCTGAAGAGAGTCTGTCTCTACATTCTTCCAGGGTGGAATCTCTGCGAGCGCAGCTGGCCGCAAGAAATTTCTTATCCGAAGAGGAGCTGCGGGACCGGGCTATTATGGAAGCTGAAAGGACGCGCCAACACGAGATTCACCGCCTTAGGGAACAAATCCGTACCTTGGCGAACCAGGACATTTAGCCTTCTTTTCTTTTCCCCCTTTTTTGTAAAGAAGAGGACACTCTGTTTAGAGTGTTTGTATCCACTTTTACTGTTTATAATAAAAGTTTGAAAAATTTTGCTCCATCTTCTTTGCTCAGCTGTAGGCGAATCCAACTCCTTGGTAACTGGCACTTAGGTAAGGCTAAGTTCTGTTAATGAAACGCGGCCTTGACTCTGAGTCTTCTTAATGAGACGCGACATTGATCCATAAAGTGAGACGTGATCGTTAGTCCACAGGAACTTAGATTTACCAAGTCCTTTTGATGAGACGCAGCGTCAATCTCAGAGTGATACGCGGTCTTCTTGATGAGACGCAGCTTTGATCCATAAAGTGAGACGCGGTCGTCAGTCCATGGAGTGAGACGCAGCGTCAATCACAGAGTGAAACGCGGTCTTCTTGATGAGACGCAACATTGATCCATAAAGTGAGACGCGGTCGTCAGTCCATGGAGTGAGACGCAGCGTCAATCACAGAGTGAAACGCGGTTGCTAAGAAAGACGCGGATCGATCAGACACGGGATACGCAGCCTCGAGCGACTTTCCCATCTGCGTTCAATGCAGCATGACTTTAAAAGATTTTTAGGAGATCTTTGAACGTCAAGTCTTCACCGTCGATTGGGGTTCTGGGTCATCCGTTGCTTCCCAAGACAGTTATCCACGCGTCAGCCTCTTATTGGGTTCAGGCGTTAATGCTCTTGCATGCAGAACCGACGCTGGCGGTTGAAAAACCGGCGCACTTCGACGGTTTCCAAAGCAGCGCTCCACGCGTCCGTTTTTGATTGGGCTTTGACAGTTGTGCGCGACGGTTCCGATTGATGCCCATTAATGACAGTTATTAGGGACTGCCTATAAATAGAGTGCACCCTCTTCCTCTTTAACAATCCAACTTAGACTGTTTTCATTTGTTTTGCTCCGAGAGAAGTCTCGCCTTGAATTATCTTTCAGAGAACCGTCTTCATGGATGAAGGTGACCCCATGGATGAAGATGACCCAGAGCTCTCATGCCTCTGTTTGGTCTCTTCAGAAGGAATCCTCTCTCATGTCATCCTGCGCACCCGCGTTTGGATGCAAAAGAGGTCAACTCTGGACAGAGGTTTCTGCTGGTATGTCACCCCGATGATGTCCATAGCCTGTATTTTGGCATAGGCATCCGAATGAAATTCTGGTGCATTCCTATTCTGGAATTTGTGCTGGTGACTTGAACTTTTCTGAACGCGGGCTCTTGACGCTGGCTTTGCTCATGGCTATTGCCTTGGCGCGTTTCAGACCTGAATCTTGCAACTCTTGTTCACCCAACAGAGAGATGGCAATTTTCAGCGTTTGAAGTTTTTCGCGTCTAGTACATTAGACGCGGGTGCAAACTGAGACCGCGTTTGAATCCTGGGAGTGGCACAGTTTTAACTCGCGTCTGTTTCTGCTGACGCGGTGGTTTGACTTGTGCAGATCATTTCCGCGTCTGAAGTCTTCAATGACTGCCGCGTCTGTTACTTAGTTTTTAAAGTATACTAAGTTCCAGATTTTCTGATTCTCTTATTTGTTCTTTTGCAGGTTCGCTGGTCTCCTGGAAGAGTGCTTCAACCGGCGAGCTTGCTCAATGTTCGTTTGTAAGAGAGTAAATTATGGTCCTCGTCGTTTGTAAGAGAGTAAATTATATCTCTGACGAGGACCCAAATCTCGCCAAGGTCTCTTCAGATCTCCTGCACCACTCTTGCCTGATGGCAAGAGATGGTCAGGTCAAGTATGACGGCGAGGAGGTTCCGGCGGTTGCGGTGGCGGAGAGGATCCTCTTCCTCTCCCATCCCAGAAGTAACATCAAGGACAGTCCATGTCCTTTGGATGGCCTGCGGGGGAAAGATCAACTCTTGAACGAAGGGTTGCAGGCTCTTCTGTTGCCACCGGACCTCAAGAACACCATTGCTCCTGGCTTAGTCAGCTAGGGCGCTTTCGAAGTTGGCGTCGTGCATCAAAGTGCAATCGGTTCCAACAGTCGCCACAATTCGGCACTTCTCCAGACATCATGCACTCAGGATCAGATGCGGATTCAAGGAGTGAGTACGGCCTCAGAGAGAGAGAGGGACTTCTTTGTACTCCTTAATTGTAACACTCAATCTTATTGTATAAGAGAGCGTTTTGTATCACTTTCATGTGTTTGGATATGAATAAAAGTGACACTTTTCTTTTTGCCTCTTTTTGTTGTTTTGAATGTTTTGTTTTAGAAGCAAAAGAATGATTTTGGTGGACCCGCCACTTTATAAAAGAAAGTGACAGGGGGAATGCGTACTCCCAGAGAAGGTGAACTTTTGTCAAGTGTCTAGGATTGACTTGATTCAAGGTCAGCTGGGGAATTCGATAAAACATTGTCAGCGGTGTAATGTTAACCTAACAATGTCTTTAGGTGGACCTGTTATTCTGTTGAAGAGAATAACAAGTGAAACTAGACCCGCGAGGAATCTAGTAAAGCTTTTACCGTTAGAGGTGTGATATTAACTTAACGGGTTGGAGATAGTCTTGTCAGAAGTGTGGTGTTAACTCGACAAGGATGTGAGTCAGAGGTGTGATATTAACTTAACTCAGAATGTCACTGTCATAGGTGTAATGTTTAACTTAACAGTGAGGTAATGCTAGAGGTGTGATGTTGAACTTAGCATTGGTCATCTCGACTTAGACGAGGAAGTCGAGGAACGGTCATGGCCATAGGTGTATTGTTGAACTTAGCGATGACTCGGATGCTAGAGAAGTGTAGTGTTAACTTGGCATCGTCCATTTCAGCTTCGATACGGAAGTCTGAAGAAAGGTGACTATCAGAGGTGTGATATTAACTTGACAGGCACTCGATGTACTGCTTAGAGGTGTAATGTTTAACTTAACAGTAGTTTGTCAGAGGTGTAATGTTAACTTGACAAGAATTGGCTCGTGATAAGAGCAATTTGAGGACCTGTCATTCTATTGATGAGAATTGACAAGTGGAATTTGAAATGCCAGAGGTATAGTGTTAACTTGGCAAATTTGAGAGTTTGTTACTCTATGCAGAGTTAACAAGCAAAGTTTATACCCGACAAAGAGTATTCATTACCAGAGGTATAGTGTTAACGTAGTAATGATTGCATTTTGTGGTCCTACCATTCTATGGATGAGAATTGGTAAGGGACTTTGGAGGAAAGAGTGGACTCGAGTCCACTTAGGATTTTTAGCAAACCCTCAGCTATCAACGGGTTTGACATGCCTTTACCAACTACCGTTTGAGTTGGGCTAGCCATGCTATTCCCCTCAGCATAATGAGTTGTCGAGGACTTATGTTGGGCTTAAAGGCCAACATTTTCCTCTATCCTTAGCCGTCGAGGGCGTCGGATCAAATGGGAACGTGTCCCTTAGGATTTTTAGCAAATCCTCAGCTGTCAACGGGTTTGACATGCCTTTACCAACTACCGTTTGAGTTGGGCTAGCCATGCTATTCCCCTCAGCATGATGAGTTGTCGAGGACTTATGTTGGGCTTAAAGGCCAACATTTTCCTCTATCCTTAGCCGTCGAGGGCGTCGGATCAAATGGGAACGTGTCCCTTAGGATTTTTAGCAAATCCTCAGCTGTCAACGGGTTTGACATGCCTTTACCAACTACCGTTTGAGTTGGGCTAGCCATGCTATTCCCCTCAGCATGATGAGTTGTCGAGGACTTATGTTGGGCTTAAAGGCCAACATTTCCCTCTATCCTTAGCCGTCGAGGGCATCGGATGTTTGATCAGAGGTGTACTTTTAACTTGATCGGAAGAAGAGTACTATTAAGGATAGTACTTCTTCAAGAATTTGCCATTGATCGGCATCATGAGTGTATCGCCATTTGAAGTTATGAGGCGATATGATCCATTTGAGTAGACTGACTCTACTACAAATGGTCCCTCCCATTTGGGCTGAAATTTTCCTTTTGTCTTGTGCGTCATGACCATGGGTCTTCGGACAGCTAAGACAAGGTCGCCTTTCTTGAAAGTTCGCGCTTTGACTTTCTTGTTGAAGGCTCTGGTGATACGAGCTTGGTAAAGCTCGATTTGTTGTTGGGCCTGCAAACGCTTGTCGTCCAAGGCTTCCAACTCCTGGAGTCGCTGCTGATGCTTCTCCTCAGTTGTCATTTCCGCTGTCAAGGCGACGCGTAGAGAGGGAATTTGTATTTCCAATGGAAGGACGGCTTCGCATCCGTATACCAAGGAAAATGGCGTGGCTTTAGTTGGGGTTCGCACCGTTGTGCGGTAGGCCCATAAGCATTCACCTAGCTTGTCGTCCCAGTCTCGTTGACTTTTCGAGACGAACTTTTTGAGAAGCTTGCCAATAGTCTTGTTGTAACGCCCCGATTCCACGGATACGGGGACGTCACTGCGACGTATATACGTAGGTCAGAAAATGCCCCCACGTATATACGCTAAGCATAAAAGTACAAGCAAGGATCAGAGTACAACACAAAGCGTGGTATACATACATATGCCAACATAAAAGTACATATACAAAGCTATCACAGTATGATAAACAACTACACATTACTTGTGTCCTTTATCACAACAAGTCCAAAAGTAAAATATACAAGAAGAACAACAAAATGCTCACGAGTAGGATGAAGGTCTCGTGAGTCAAAAGGAGAGTCTGACACAAGGAACTGGAGCTAGGCTGCCAGCTCACAAGGAAAAACTTGATCTACCGTGGACAGCTCCACTGCAATCCAAGCTTCAAAACCTGAACATACAAATCCAAGGGAGTCAGGACCTCCCAACAATGAACAGGCTACAGCCAAATGGCTAAGAGACATGAATAAGTAAGAGGGAATAGTATAAGAAACATGAACCAACAGGTAATGGAAGTATAACGAAATAAAGATGGAAAGATAGTATATAAACTCAAGTTACAGTTTTTACAAGACTAGCACGTCGAAGGAATAATAACAAAGCGGTTATGATAGAAACATGTAAGAGGTAAAGCAGGAACTAGAATCATCATGTATCAAGTCTAATAAGAATACAGGAATCATAACAAGGATTTTGACATAATAGGCATAACAGGTATCTTATTATTATTACTCGTCTAACCCATATATCTAGGTATGTGTCTCGGTATATACCCGGTATATATCCCAACTCACATACATCCATATATAAGAAAGTCGAGGTTGTTATTGAAAACAGCGGGGGTATCAACGAACTATGTTTACAGTGGGTCCCGTACTTGCCCGGGACCACGGTCACAGTTTGTTCCGTTGCATGGAAACGGAAGCCAGCCGCAAGGCTTATCCAGGAGGAGGGACTTATGTATGCCCTATATAACAGTCGTATAGGGAGCCAGCTCTCCCCTCGGTCCCCTGGTGGCCCTCAGGTCAGACCGGTTATTCAGTTGCACAACATGCCTAATACCACTGTAAACACGAACACATATCGATATCCGCATGTTTCCCCCGACCCAATACAAGTTGGTCCTTTTTAGGATTCGATAGTTTAATTATCACTTTACGGGAAAAAAACAGGAAATAGACATGATCAGGAATTCAGGAGTACATAAGTACTATATAGTCAGGTCGCTGCATGTAAAGCAGGAAAACAGGTCACTGATCATGATACAGGATAATAAGTCAAGTTCCCGTAAAGGTAATAATCACAAGTCAAATATATCATGCTGGGTGTAAAGTGATAGCATGACAGGATGGTGATATTTAGCAAGCAATCAAACATGATAAGAGATTGATAATAGTCAGGTAAGTCATGTCATAACAAGAGAACCTTACTAAGTGGTAGCATGCCAAGTGGTCAGGTGATAACACAGTAGAAGTCAGGTGATATACATGTGTTAAAAAGAAACGTGAAATTGACGGTCTGAAGTAATGACATGGCAATGATAATATAATAGAAATCCAGAGTTCAATGACCACGAAGGGTCAGCCACGCACAGTGTACGATAAAGAAGTAGGCATATCACAGATAGTGTACATGAACAAGAATGAAACAAGCAGTCACATGGAAATGGAAATATGAAGTGACTAGAGATGACATACATCAAGTAATAGGTTATAAAGTACAAGTCATGAAGTACAAGTAAGAACAATATATAGTACATGTATCGAGGATAAAATACAAAGTCAAAAAGGAAATCAACTATAACAGACAGCCATAAGTTAGTCGACTAGGTTGGAAAAGTAGTCGACTACTAGAAGGGTTAGTCGACTAAGAAAATGGGGTAGTCGACTAACAGACACGCCAAGTCGACTAACAGTTATGTTAGGTCGACTAAATCTGTGATACAGAGAGTTAAGGTTTTGGTTCAGGAAAAGGTAAGTCGACTAAGGTAAAAAGGGTAGTCGACTAGGGGTCTCAAGTCGACTAATATTTATGATAAGTCGACTGGAGCCGAGAGTTGGGTTTTCTGATTTCAAGAAAAGGTTAGTCGACTAGGGTCAAGGTGTAGTCGACTAATAGAGATATATAGTCGACTAACAAATAAAATGAGTCGACTAAAACTGTGAATCAGAAAAGATTACGTTCCAATCTAAGAGTTTCTAGTCGACTAGGTCCTAGGTCAAGTCGACTAATCGTGGTCAAAAACAGAATACAGAGCAGAATCTGCTGGTTGTGTTGGATGGTCAAAAATAGGACTTTTATGACATATGAACACAAGATATGGAGATACAAGTATGCTTAGAAATGAAACAAGTCTTGGTGAGTAAAAATACTCACTAGGATTGGTTAGGTGAAGCTTTGTAGTCTTGAAAGGATCCCAAGGTGGAGATGATGGCCTCAATCCAAAAGTAGTTGTTGAAGTTGAAGTTGCTTGAGGTGGAGAAGATGATCTTGGTGTTGCTTTGGGAGTTGGTGGTTGAAGATGAAGACCTTGATGATGCCCTAGATGAAGCTCTTGAAGTTGGAGGTTGAGTTGAGATGGAGGAGGATTTTGGTGAAGGGGATTTCTTTTGGTGAAGTGAAGAAAAAGAGATGGAATTGTAAAGGAATGTTTATATATGATTTGGAATTTGTGAAGGAGGTGAAATTAGAGTAGATGAGAGGGGGTTATTTGCAAAGTGGAGGAGGGGGTGAGTGTCCTTCTCTTGGCCACTTGGCCGGCCATGGAAGAGAGAGAGAAAGAGAGATATTTTTGTGGGAAGTGTGTGGAAGAGTGTGGAATTATTGGAATTTTGGAAAATGGAAATGCTTTAGCTTGTGGAGGAAAGAAAGAAATAAAGGAAAAGGAAAAATGGAAAAGAAATTGAAATGAGAAGATATTTTCTTGGAATCAGAATTGGAAAATATTGAAAGGACAGATACCCGGGTTTAAATCGAGGATACGGAAAACATTTCGGAAAATACCGGAATCGTCCGAAATTCAAGTATCTCGGAATGACCCGAAATAATTATCAAAAATCCATAATATTATATTAAGAATAATGGTGAAATCCGTTTTAAGAAATACTTTATAGTTTTAAAACTAAAAAATCCCGGAACCAGTTATCTACCGACTCCGTTGGAATTTTCATAAAATTATAAAATCCTCAGAAAAAGCATGTAGGTAGAAAATATTATTCTAAGAAATAAAGTCTAAAGAATCATTTAGAAATTCCAAACCGTTTGTGAAATAAAAATCCAGGAATCAGTCAGCGGCACTGGCCGACACCGGTTTTGAAGAAATTCCTTTTAATTCAAGAAAAATCCAGAAAATCATAGAAAATTTATAATAATGGAAAATAATATTTGAAACTGAAATCGGTCAAATCTAACCACCGGAAAGACCATATCGAATAATATACTATGATCGGGTCCCTGGTTCAGACTGGGGCTGACCCCGAGACCACGAATCCAAATCCAAGACAAAACAATCATATAAGGAATTCAAAATACAGAATAGATAAAGGAAACAAATCGACAAAATACGATCAAAAATCTGAATACGCAACTAAGTACGTATTCCGGGAACGGGGTATTACAATCCACCCACCTTACAAAAATTGCGTCCTCGCAATTTCCCTAAGGGGGTAAATTGAATACAAAGGGGACATGGTTGGAATAAAGGTCTCATAAAATCAAAACAGGGGATAAGATGAACACATGAGGGACTAGAATGAACAATGATAGAATGATAAGGAAAAAATATTTAGAATGATAACCAACTCAAATACAAGATCTGGGGTAGTGGTTACCCTGATATCCCTAAGGTTCCGGATCTGGACACTGGTCCTCACGCTCCGCTGCACTGTCCGATGCCTCTGCTCTACTCTGATCTGCTCCAGTTTTCACTCCCCTCTGCTGCTGATCATTCTGTTGGGGTGGAATTGGAGCTCTACGGTCAACGGGTCCCGGATTCCTCCTTGGTGGCGGCGCTGGAAATGCTGGGGCTAGATGAGCTGGTCTGACTGGTGCCATATTCCCTACTCTCCTGAACTGGCAATTCTTTATCACATGACCCTCTTTCCCACATGCCAAACATAACCCGTTGGCCATTCGGCAATCCCTCTTAAAATGTCCGGGTTTGTGGCAGAAATTGCATGTGACCTTAGGAAGAGGACGTTGGAACGGTCGTTTGATCTTCGGGCCATTGATTGTCCTGGTCGTATCTCCTTCATTCAGCAACTGCAAAGCCCTCTTCATCAACTGCAAAGCCTTCTTAACTGACTTGTTCTGCACTTGGTTTTCACCCTTCTTCTCCAATCTTCGTTCCACTCCACGGGAAACCTTTGATACTTGCCCAGCGTTGCCACGATCCGACCTCCTATCCATGTCTAGATGATGAAAGATAACTGGAATTGGAATAATGGAAGGAGTTTAGGACATAAGGGAAGGAATCAAGGTGAACTAGATAAATCAAGCAGGACTAGATAACTTTATACATTGCAGTTGGCAATAGCAAATTAATAGAATTTGCTACTTGTTTGTACTAGAGGTGGCGAGAGCCTAAGCTCTGATACCATCCTGTAACGCCCCGATTCCACGGATACGGGGACGTCACTGCGACGTATATACGTAGATCAGAAAATGCCCCCACGTATATACGCTAAGCATAAAAGTACAAGCAAGGATCAGAGTACAACACAAAGCGTGGTATACATACATATGCCAACATAAAAGTACATATACAAAGCTATCACAGTATGATAAACAACTACACATTACTTGTGTCCTTTATCACAACAAGTCCAAAAGTAAAATATACAAGAAGAACAACAAAATGCTCACGAGTAGGATGAAGGTCTCGTGAGTCAAAAGGAGAGTCTGACACAAGGAACTGGAGCTAGGCTGCCAGCTCACAAGGAAAACTTGATCTACCGTGGACAGCTCCACTGCAATCCAAGCTTCAAAACCTGAACATACAAATCCAAGGGAGTCAGGACCTCCCAACAATGAACAGGCTACAGCCAAATGGCTAAGAGACATGAATAAGTAAGAGGGAATAGTATAAGAAACATGAACCAACAGGTAATGGAAGTATAACGAAATAAAGATGGAAAGATAGTATATAAACTCAAGTTACAGTTTTTACAAGACTAGCACGTCGAAGGAATAATAACAAAGCGGTTATGATAGAAACATGTAAGAGGTAAAGCAGGAACTAGAATCATCATGTATCAAGTCTAACAAGAATACAGGAATCATAACAAGGATTTTGACATAATAGGCATAACAGGTATCTTATTATTATTACTCGTCTAACCCATATATCTAGGTATGTGTCTCGGTATATACCCGGTATATATCCCAACTCACATACATCCATATATAAGAAAGTCGAGGTTGTTATTGGAAACAGCGGGGGTATCAACGAACTATGTTTACAGTGGGTCCCGTACTTGCCCGGGACCACGGTCACAGTTTGTTCCGTTGCATGGAAACGGAAGCCAGCCGCAAGGCTTATCCAGGAGGAGGGACTTATGTATGCCCTATATAACAGTCGTATAGGGAGCCAGCTCTCCCTCGGTCCCCTGGTGGCCCTCAGGTCAGACCGGTTATTCAGTTGCACAACATGCCTAATACCACTGTAAACACGAACACATATCGATATCCGCATGTTTCCCCCGACCCAATACAAGTTGGTCCTTTTTAGGATTCGATAGTTTAATTATCACTTTACGGGAAAAAAACAGGAAATAGACATGATCAGGAATTCAGGAGTACATAAGTACTATATAGTCAGGTCGCTGCATGTAAAGCAGGAAAACAGGTCACTGATCATGATACAGGATAATAAGTCAAGTTCCCGTAAAGGTAATAATCACAAGTCAAATATATCATGCTGGGTGTAAAGTGATAGCATGACAGGATGGTGATATTTAGCAAGCAATCAAACATGATAAGAGATTGATAATAGTCAGGTAAGTCATGTCATAACAAGAGAACCTTACTAAGTGGTAGCATGCCAAGTGGTCAGGTGATAACACAGTAGAAGTCAGGTGATATACATGTGTTAAAAAGAAACGTGAAATTGACGGTCTGAAGTAATGACATGGCAATGATAATATAATAGAAATCCAGAGTTCAATGACCACGACGGGTCAGCCACGCACAGTGTACGATAAAGAAGTAGGCATATCACAGATAGTGTACATGAACAAGAATGAAACAAGCAGTCACATGGAAATGGAAATATGAAGTGACTAGAGATGACATACATCAAGTAATAGGTTATAAAGTACAAGTCATGAAGTACAAGTAAGAACAATATATAGTACATGTATCGAGGATAAAATACAAAGTCAAAAAGGAAATCAACTATAACAGACAGCCATAAGTTAGTCGACTAGGTTGGAAAAGTAGTCGACTACTAGAAGGGTTAGTCGACTAAGAAAATGGGGTAGTCGACTAACAGACACGCCAAGTCGACTAACAGTTATGTTAGGTCGACTAAATCTGTGATACAGAGAGTTAAGGTTTTGGTTCAGGAAAAGGTAAGTCGACTAAGATAAAAAGGGTAGTCGACTAGGGGTCTCAAGTCGACTAATATTTATGATAAGTCGACTGGAGCCGAGAGTTGGGTTTTCTGATTTCAAGAAAAGGTTAGTCGACTAGGGTCAAGGTGTAGTCGACTAATAGAGATATATAGTCGACTAACAAATAAAATGAGTCGACTAAAACTGTGAATCAGAAAAGATTACGTTCCAATCTAAGGGTTTCTAGTCGACTAGGTCCTAGGTCAAGTCGACTAATCGTGGTCAAAAACAGAATACAGAGCAGAATCTGCTGGTTGTGTTGGATGGTCAAAAAATAGGACTTTTATGACAAATGAACACAAGATATGGAGATACAAGTATGCTTAGAAATGAAACAAGTCTTGGTGAGTAAAAATACTCACTAGGATTGGTTAGGTGAAGCTTTGTAGTCTTAAAAGGATCCCAAGGTGGAGATGATGGCCTCAATCCAAAAGTAGTTGTTGAAGTTGAAGTTGCTTGAGGTGGAGAAGATGATCTTGGTGTTGCTTTGGGAGTTGGTGGTTGAAGATGAAGACCTTGATGATGCCCTAGATGAAGCTCTTGAAGTTGGAGGTTGAGTTGAGATGGAGGAGGATTTTGGTGAAGGGGATTTCTTTTGGTGAAGTGAAGAAAAAGAGATGGAATTGTAAAGGAATGTTTATATATGATTTGGAATTTGTGAAGGAGGTGAAATTAGAGTAGATGAGAGGGGGTTATTTGCAAAGTGGAGGAGGGGGTGAGTGTCCTTCTCTTGGCCACTTGGCGGCCATGGAAGAGAGAGAGAAAGAGAGATATTTTTGTGGGAAGTGTGTGGAAGAGTGTGGAATTATTGGAATTTTGGAAAATGGAAATGCTTTAGCTTGTGGAGGAAAGAAAGAAATAAAGGAAAAGGAAAAATGGAAAAGAAATTGAAATGAGAAGATATTTTCTTGGAATCAGAATTGGAAAATATTGAAAGGACAGATACCCGGGTTTAAATCGAGGATACGGAAAACATTTCGGAAAATACCGGAATCGTCCGAAATTCAAGAATCTCGGAACGACCCGAAATAATTATCAAAAATCCATAATATTATATTAAGAATAATGGTGAAATCCGTTTTAAGAAATACTTATAGTTTTAAAACTAAAAAATCCCGGAACCAGTTATCTACCGACTCCGTTGGAATTTTCATAAAATTATAAAATCCTCAGAAAAAGCATGTAGGTAGAAAATATTATTCTAAGAAATAAAGTCTAAAGAATCATTTAGAAATTCCAAACCGTTTGTGAAATAAAAATCCAGGAATCGGTCAGCGGCACTGGCCGACACCGGTTTTGAAGAAATTCCTTTTAATTCAAGAAAAATCCAGAAAATCATAGAAAATTTATAATAATGGAAAATAATATTTGAAACTAAAATCGGTCAAATCTAACCACCGGAAAGACCATATCGAATAATATACTATGATCGGGTCCCTGGTTCAGACTGGGGCTGACCCCGAGACCACGAATCCAAATCCAAGACAAAACAATCATATAAGGAATTCAAAATACAGAATAAATACAGGAAACAAATCGACAAAATACGATCGAAAATCTGAATACGCAACTAAGTACGTATTCCGGGAACGGGGTATTACAGTCTTGTTGAAGGCTTCTGCAAGACCGTTAGCAGCAGGATAGTATGCCGTTGAGGACACACTCTGGATTCTGAACTTCGCGCAGAATCTCTGGAAAGCCTGGCTGATGAACTGGGGTCCATTGTCATGGATGATACGCCGAGGCACACCGAAGCGGTAAATAACGTGATGTTTCACGAACTTGATCACGTTAGAAGATTTCACCTCTTTCAAAGGGATAGCTTCGGCCCACTTTGAGAAGTAATCGGTTATCGCTAGAATGAACCGATGTCCTTTCGATGATGGTGGGCTGATAGGGCCAACCACGTCCATCCCCCACATTTCAAACGGCCAAGTAGAGGTCGTGGAGTGGAGGTACCCTGGTGCTTGATGGATGAAATCGCCGTGTATTTGGCAGGCGTGACATCTCTTAGCATAAGTGACGGCATCGGCGATCATCTTGGGCCAATAGTAACCCATCCTTTGGAGTCGATGTGCCAATTTCGGGCCAGGTTGATGAGCTCCACAAGTACCATCGTGGGCTTCTTTCAATACTCCTTGGGCTTCTTTTGATGAGAGGCATCGGAGCAGGATCCCGTCATGCGATCGACGATACAATGTTCGCGAAATCGCATTATAGTAGAATTTGGGGGCTTTCCTCCGAATGGCGGCCGCCTCCTTGGTGTCTTCGGGCAGAATGCCGTATAAGACAAAATCAATGTAGGGGAATCGCCAGTCTTTAAGCCCTGGAGCGGTCGACACTTCAAGTGTTTCTTTACCGCGACGATCTCCGCTGACCCCGGGTAGTCTCCGAGGGGAATTTTTGGACAGTATAGGTCGTGGCTATAGACGAATACTTTCTCCATTGCTCCAGCTGGAAGAGCTAAGGAAGCAGCGAGGGATGCGAGTGCATCCGCATGTGCATTTTGCTTGCGCGGTACATGGTCGATGTAGAAGTTTGAAAACCTTTCGGCCATGTGAATTGTCGCGTTGTAGTAGGGTACTAGATCTTCATGTCTGGCCTCGTACTCTCCGCGAACTTGGCTGACGATGAGTTTAGAGTCACCGTACGCCTCGAGATTTTTAACGCCAATCTCATCGGCGAATTGCATCCCAATCAAAAGAGCGTTGTATTCCGCCACATTGTTGGAACAAGGCTCCGTTAGCGAGACAGCTCGGGGGATCACATAATTTTGTGGGGAGACAAGTACTACTCCTACCCCCGCCACTACGTGTCCCTTCGGGCTTGTCCTTGATGCACCGTCGAAGAAAAGTTGCCACACTTGACTTTCGAACGATGTCTGAGTCAGGTAGGCTTCGGCCACTTCGTCTGGGAGATCCTCGTAGACTTTGGCTGCCCTTGGATCTGGGTGTTCAGCTAAGAAGTCCGCCACCGCTTGTCCTTTAATGGCTTTAGCAATATGGCCCATTTTGCCAGCCGGCCATTTAGTGAAGAAGGCTTTGTCATAAGTAACCTCAGAGGGTTGACTTTTGATATGACATTTATAGTCTGGCCTACCAGATAGTGTCGCATTTTCTGAATGGCGAACACTAGTGCCAAACATTCCTTCTCGATCGGGGTGTACCGATGTTCGGCTCCGATTATTGTTCTACTCAGATAGTAGATTGCCTGTTCTCGTCCTTGTTCATCATTCTGAGCTAGTAGAGCTCCCAGGGAATGATCCATTGCTCGGACGTACACCAGGAAAGGCTTTCCGGACACCGGAGCTGCAAGGACTGGTGGTTGGGTGAGGTAGTGTTTGATCTCCTCAAACGCTTTTTGACAAGCGTCGTCCCAAATGAATGAAACACCCTTTTTCATCAGCTTGGCGAAGGGTCGGCATCTCCCGGAAAGGTTTGATATGAACCTGCGGATGTACACCAATCGTCCTTGTAATCCCCTGAGCTCCTTGAGGCTTCTGGGGGGTTGCATCTCTTGGATAGCGCGGACTTTCTCTGGATCCAAATAGATTCCTGTGGAAGTCACAACAAATCCTAGGAATTTGCCACTGGCTACCCCCAGGAAGGATTTGGTGGGGTTCATCTTCAATTGATGAGCCCGCATGATGTCGAAGACCACCTTCAGGTGCTATGTGATCACCTTTAGTGCGACTCTTCACCGCGATGTCATCGATATAGCATTCCACCGTTTTCTGCATTTGCTGATGGAAAATGGCGTTCATGGCCCTTTGGTATGTTGCCCCTGCATTTTTCAGTCCGAAGGGCATGACGGTGTAACAATATACCCCTAGAGGAGTCCTGAAGGAGGTATGCTTTTTGTCATCGGGATACATCTTGATTTGATTGTATCCTGAGAACCCGTCCATAAAAGACATTCGCTCGAATCCACAAGTATTGTCAATCATGACATCTGTGATTGGCAATGGGAATTCGTCTTTGGGGCAGGCCTCGTTTAGATCACGGAAGTCGATGCAGATCCGGATCTTCCCATTCTTCTTGGCGACGGGGACGATGTTGGCTACCCAGTCGGGATGTTGTTCTTCCCGGATGAAGCCAGAATCGATGAGCTTTCTGACTTCTGATTGAATTGCCTCCATTATCTCTGGACGGAACCGTCGCTGCTGTTGTTTAACAGGCTTCATGTCCGGATTGATGTTGAGGCGATGCATAGCCACTTGAGGATCAAGTCCAGGCATGTCCTCATAATTCCAGGCGAAGACATCTATATATTCTTGTACAAGAGATATTAGATCCTTCTTCTCTGGAGGCGACAGGCCGTCACTTATGAAGATGGGCTTGGGGTTGGTCTCATCTCCTAGGTTGATCTGAACAACCTTGTCATCTGTGGGTGGCTCACGCTGTTCAAAGCAGATATCCCAAAGAGCATTCAAATGTTTGATCCAAGGATCTGTATCAGGTTGGATCATTTCTTCAACTTCATCTTCCAGATGGCCTGTTGAAACCATGTTTACTGAAAGCCCTTTGAAGATGTTGCCGACACTGACATCTGACTCCCATGATGACGTGTCTGAAGAGCAATCGTTGCTCGACGATTCTTGAGAATCAGAGGCTGATGGGACCGGAGTTGATACATAGCCCAACCCCATGCACGTCCGATGATAATAATCGGGGGCCTTCCCTTTTGGTACAAAGGATCGAAGTAGCGTCCTCCTTCCTTTGCCGAAGTTCAACCCGGGCTTGTTGGTTATATCGTACCCCATTTGCTTCATCATTCCGAGTGCTTTCGATTCATAATGGTCGAGCTGAGGGGATTCCTCCTCGCTTTCCGATTCTTCGCGGGGCATT
Source organism: Agave tequilana (assembly GCA_038442645.1). Lineage (NCBI taxonomy): Eukaryota > Viridiplantae > Streptophyta > Magnoliopsida > Asparagales > Asparagaceae > Agave > Agave tequilana. The sequence goes on along the minus strand of JAVJIF010030088.1, from coordinate 82,270 downwards.
GGTTCAGACGAGATTCGCCCAAAAAGTATTGGTCTTTGGCCTTTTCGTCTCGCCGGAACCAAGAATATAGATTCTTGTGCATCGCCATTATCCTGGTATGTCCCGAAAGATGATTTTACTGGTACATGCAATGATGTCAAAGCATCCATTGCCGACCAGATGTCATCGTCTACGTCGGTAGTAGTATCCGACGGTATTGAATCGGATGCACACGCAGAAAAATATTCAAAGTCTAGATTCTCATTAATATACCAACCGCCTGCATCGTCGGTGGTATTATCAACATCGAGCTTATTAGTGCTCTTTACAAGTGGTTTTAACTCCCACAGGCACTTTTCTTGCTCGGGCTCAGTGTCAGCCTCATTACCAGAGTCTGGCGCCTCCAGTTGCGGGGTTTCGTCCACCGGATCCTGATATAAAAGGGAATCCGTGAAATAATTCTCGACTCCCTTGAACGGATACCTTTCGGCAACCAACGTTTGCACCTTCCCACTCGCGTCAATGTATTTCATGACTTGGTGAAGAGTGGAGGGAACGATGGAGTTGCGGTGGATCCATGGTCGTCCTATCAGCAGATTGTAGGAAGTGTCAGCATCGATGACGTAACACGTCACCTCCGACTTGAGGCTCCCAATCTGGCACTTGAGCTTGATCTTCCCCATCGGACGGGTGCCGTTGGCATTGAACCCGTAGATGGTCGTCTGTGTAGGGCTCAGACGGTGGGTAGGGATGCCGAGGTGTTGCATGACTCGGCGGGGCATAATGCTCAATGCGGACCCTGGATCTACCTGAATGCGGTTCACCTCAGATGATCCGATGTAACCTGTGAAGTACAGGGGTCGATCGTGTTTCCCTTTCACCTGCATATCATCTGCCGTGAAGGTGATGCAGGGGGCATTCTGGGAAGTGTGGAGGCAGTCCTCTACATCTTCCTCCTTCGGCACCTGGGTCACGAAGGCCTCAGCATTCGCCAGAGCTTCTTGCAGAGCCTCTCTGGTTGACTTTGATAGCCTCAGGAGTTCATACAAGGTGATGCGTGCCGGGATGTTGGCTAGTTGAGCCAAGACATCGAAGTGGTAAGGTGTCGAGGATCCTTCCGCTGCACCTTTTGGAAGGGCTCGAGAGAACCGAGTCTCCTTCTGCTTTGCCACAGGTGGCTTTGCGGAGGGCTTGGCTGGTTCTACGGCTGGTTGCGGAGAAGCCGCTGCCGTCTCGCCGTACTGCTTCAAGTATGCCTGTCCTGAACGGGTCCCCGCCATCGGTTGGCTGGGCTCTGCGGCCAGGACTATTGTTTCCTCTTCTGAATCAGTCAGCGAGGGAACATCATCCTCTGCTTCTCGGGAGGAAGCACATACCACATGGCAGGACGAAGCTTTTGCCTTACCTTTGGACTTCCTGTTGGTTACAGTAGTCCATTGTTGTTCATCGACGAGGTCAGGGTGGACCCACATGGTTTCCCCTGAGGTGTAGGGACGGCTACCAAGCCCTTCTCCTGCTGCTGGTGAGGGTCTGTGTTGACCACTCTTAATTCTCCCCTTGGAATAGGAGTTACCCCCGCAGGCGTTGGAGGTTGTCTCCCGAACTGGAGAACCGATGTTACATTGGCCGTGACCTTCTTCTGCTCTGGTCGGAGCTTGAGCACCTCCGCGTCAATCAAGGCCTGAAGAATGTCCTTGAAGACGTATCAGCTTTTGGTAGGATGTCCCAACATCCTGTGGTACATGCAGTAGTTGGGATTGTCGGTCTTGCCGACTTCCTCCGGGCGTCTAATTTCAGGGAGCTTCAGTCGATTGCTCTTGTTGAGTAGCTTGAAGAGCGAATCGACGTGTTCCTCCTTGAAGGAATACTGCTTGTTGGGGCGTGGCTGGCTTGAAGAGCCACTTGCCCTGCCTGTTTGAGGTTTGGTGGGAGATTTGGTCTCCGTCGCCAAATTATCCTTCCGCTTCGTCTGGAGGGAGGTGTCTGGTGTCGGTGCACGCCTTGTCGACCTTTCCGGCCGCAGCTTGCCTTTCTCTGCCTTGACACGGGCAACAATCTCCTCAGCCTGTTCACCCTGTTGGACTAACTGTTTCCAGGTGCGGCTTTCAGCAACTCCTATTTGAGCAAGGAGTGAGGTTTGGAGATTGTGGCGGCATGTTTCCACCAGGGTGGCCTGGGTCATACCGCTTGGGCACCGGAGTGCCGTGTTCCGAAATCTTTCCACGAAAGATTTAACGGACTCCCCTCTCCGCTGTTTGGTAGCTAAAAGGGTGGGCATTGTGACTTCGGAGTCATCTTCGAAGAAGCGTGTCAAGAACAGCTTCTCTAGATCCCCCCAGTTCTTGATAGAACCCTCCGGGAGCTTCATAAACCACTCAAAAGCCAACCCTTTCAGGGTGCCGATGAACAGTCGCGCCAGGATGGCGTCATTATCTACCACATTCCCGGTCTGGGATTTGAAGTAGTAGATGTGCTGGTTGGGTGACCCCTTCCCGTCGAATGCTTGGAGGGTTGGAGCCTTGAACTTAGGAGGGTATGGAACTAAGTCCCACTCAGCCGGATAGGGCCGGACCACTCCAGCTTCTTGGAGGTCCTTGCGATTTGGCAAGGGCCTCGAGGCTTCGTTCCAACTGACTCATCCTCTTAGCATGAGTCTTCTCCTGGTCTTGGTCGCTTCTTGCCTGCGACGAGGGCTTGGACACATCCGAGGTAGATCGTCGTGTCTCGTCGGAAGGTTCGGAGGGTGGGCTTCCTCCCTTTCTCCCTTTCCCCTTCGGCCGTCTAGGAGGAGATCTCGCTCTTTCTTCAAGCAATTTCTCAAGCATATGCTTGAGGGAGTCAATGGATCTCTGTTGAGAGGCGATTATATCCATCTGGTGCTTCTGCGTCTGTTCTAAACGCCTGGCCGTCTCCTCAGGAGTGTCTGCCATGTAGGCGGAAGCCTCCTTCTCGACGGAAGAGTTTGAAGCCTGCGACTCCACTATAGCGGAGTGAGAATCACCCATTCTAATGCCGCGGGCTAAGACATTATAGTCAATTGGGGGAATGGCCCCTGTCCGGGTGCGAGTGTGTTGATACACCCCCTCCGGCTCAGAGTCAGATTCCTCTGAGTTGACCATTGGTTGTTTTCCCTTGCTTCTGCTAGTCATGTTTGCAGTAAGCTCCGGGTATTCAACATCTGAGAAGGTTCTCCTCCTGTGGGAGCGTCTTCTTTTGGCTGACGGGGGAATCAGGGTCAGCTGTCTGATTAAGGACTGCTGGTGCACGCCTGATCCATAATGGCATCCAGAGAGCATATGGATGAGTTGCTGACAGCAGCATGACGAAGTGGCTTGATTGGCACTTCTTTTCCTTGTCAAATAATCTCTCAAATCCGTGGGAGGGGGATTAAAGAGACTGGTCTCGCGACGTCGAAGACGGGAGACAGTCATGTGCTGTTCAGCCTGGACGCAGACTTCAGGGACGCGGCTCTCATGACGCGGCTGTATGACGCGCGCGCGAGTCTCGCGTTGCTGCCTGATGCGTTTAGGCAGAGTTGCTTGAGAGAGAGTGGGCTGCTGGGCCCCACGCCTATGAGTGCGTACTTCCTGCGTTTGAAAAGACGCGGAGGTTTCACCCTGGCGTTTGATGAGTTGGTCCTCAGAGGACTCAACTTGAGGGGTCTCGCGTTTGGGTCGCCAAACGCGGATCTCACGCACTGGACGAGGTGCGGGCAAGGCATCAGATTGTACGCCGCGTCCACCCCCAGTCAGACAACCAACGGTTCCGACTTGGAGTTGACGCGCGCGTCTCCTCTGTCGACGCTCAGCATTCCGGTTGCGTCGAGGAGGTGGAGAGAAACCAACAACATCTTGGTTTATAGAACCAAGAGTGTTCACCACGCGGGTCTCCTGAGAGACGTTGACGCGGGTATTCTGCGCGACGCAGTTGATCGCAGCAGCAGTGGTGCCTGGGACCACGCGGGCCTTCTGGGAGGCGTTGGCGCGTGTGTTCTGTGCGACGCGGTTGATCGCAACAGCAGTGCCTGAGGTCATGCGGGCCTTCTGGGAGGCGTTGGCGCGTGAACTTGTCTCGGCACAGTGGGCATCGGCACCCGGCAGAGCCTCAGATTGGGCTTCGGGTAGCTTCTCAGTTGAGACCCTGCGGCAGACGCGGGTCTTTGGGCTCTTGGAGCCAGAAGAGTGGAACTCTTCATACTTCGCCTGGTCGAACTCGACAACGAGTGTTTCGACCATCTTCCCCTTACGGAGAACATCATCCTGCGCCACGATCTGTTCGTCAGTGACGAAAGTAGTCCCCAGCGGAGTCGCCATCTCTTGTTTGACACGGAGAGGGGTTGGCTGGCGTAACGTTTCCTGGAATCAGATGGAAAAGATTACAGCCGGCTTAATCTTCCGGTTACAAGGGAGGGGGAATATTGAATCTTGAATTCCCCCTTTGTTTAGTGCTGGGTTCTTCGTGTGGCGGTGGAGAGTGAATCTTGTTCTCCGTTGACCGGATGACTGTTCGGACCGTCGGGGATCTTCTCTTCGGTCGGTAGAGGGAGTAACTCAGCTCCGTCTACCAAAACTCTAGAAGAGGAGGTAGGCGAAGAGCGGCTAGTACTCAGTAAGCTCGCTGAAGGGTTTTCTCTCTCTCTGTCGATGATCTCTCTCTTTTGCCCGATAATCGTCGACGTCCTCTCTTGTTGTTGCTGTTGTTAATTCTCGTCCTTTGATTCTCGTCCTTTTATTCTCGTCCTTTTATTCTCGTCCTTCCTTCAATAGTGACGGGACTATTTATAGGGTTTTTAGGGGGTGATCGTGCCCCCTAAAAGTGCTCCACGATGAGGGCCAACTTCCCCGCTACATGGGCGGTGGATGGCGCCATAATCGGGGTAGTTGCAACCGAGACGTGGGTGTCGAGCCAACGCGTCTTGATGCTGAGACGCGGGCTTCGGGCCGACGCGTCTTGATGCTGAGACGCGGGCTTCGGGCCGACGCGCCTTGATGCTGAGACGCGGGCTTCGGGCCGACGCGCCTTGATGCTGAGACGCGGGCTTCGGGCTGACGCGCCTTGATGCTGAGACGCGGGCTATCTCTCGCGTCTTGATTGTCACATTTAGCCTTGCGCCTGGATCTTGGATCTCTGTGTTTTGGTGGCTTGTCTTGGTGATTTTTAGACAGCATACATTGTCAACAAATTCCACACTGCAAAGGCGGAATCAATGTTAGAAACACATAAAAGATAATCTTTAAATAATGTGCTTCTAATGGCCTCTAGGGCTTGTGCATTGGCCCCTATATGATTGCGATCACTAAGGAAGGATTCCTTGGTAATAGCAAGATAAACTTTATGACCTAGGGTTTGTAAATAAACGGTCATCCTAATCTTCCAAACATGAATGTTTGAAGGGTCATACATAGGAGGGGTCATGAAATCCATGGTAAACTAAATGTGTGCAAACAAGCAAATGCAAACAATAGATTAGCAAACAAAGGATCTTACTCCTAGGATGTTAAGCCTAAGTATCATGAGCACTAGCTCTGATACCAATTGAAAAGGGGAACACCTAGGGGGGGTGAATAGGTGTTGGTGCTAATCTAAAACTTAATACAAAACTAAGTGCGCTAAATGCGGAAGCTAATGCAAATCTTGCACAAACTTAATACAACACAACAAGTGTAGTCGAATTCCCCGTGAAGGGCTCTGGACTAACTCCTCTTGATTCCCCTTGAATGGGTTGAGGTGCTATGTGAAGCTCTTGTTGGTTAAGTATAAGTTAGGCACACACACAAGCAAGCCAAGCAAATAAGGATGAATAACAATAAGAATATATGCAAGGCAACACAAGCAAATAGATATGTATGATATGGATTATGCTCAACACAAGCAAGTATGATATGATATGAAGTATGACACTTTGCACAATATAAAGAGAGAGAGTTTAGAGACAAGTGGATCAAACGCAAACACAATGATATGTTTCGAGGTTCGAGCACCCTTGCTCTACATCCCCGCCTACACCACCGTGTAGGATTTTCAATCCACTATACCGTCCACCGAGGACTCCCACCGAGGGAACTTTCACCGAGAAGGATTTTTACAACAATGGAGTACCGAACTCCTCTCTCAAACAACCACCTCACAACCGAGGGGTAGGCCCCTAACCAAACAACAACAACAACCAACACCTCTACCGAAGAGGGTTTACAACCAAACTCCACCTCTTACTAGAGGGAGCAAACCAATCACCCGATCACCTCTACCTAAGAGGGATACAACAAGAATAAGGGTGTTTACAACAAGTGGTTCCAAAAACCACAAACTCAATCTCTCTTTCTTTTCTCTTTTCTTTCCACAAAAACAAGATCCTAAATAGATTAGGATAGGTGATAGCTCAAGTGTGGAAAACTAGGTGTTTGGAAAACAAGCAACAAAGAAAATACTTGGGAAAACTTCTTGTAAAAGATAGAGAATGAAAACCAATACAAATATCCCAAATTCCTATTTTCTTTGATTTTCCAAAAACCCAAAACACAAATCAAATTGGAAGTTTAAAGCTCAAAACACTTTTGAAAACTCTTTAAAAACACTTAAGAAGGTCTGGAATTTTGCCCTTAAAAACTTATACAAAAACTATGAAGAGATGGGGTATATATAGCCCCAATACAAAACTAGCCGTTAGAGCTGAGCTGGCAGCTCTGACAGGCAACGGTCGACCGGCTCGGTCGACCGCCAACGGTCGAAAATATGACCGTTGGGCAACTGCGGTCGACCGGCCCGGTCGACCGAAACAAACAGAGAGCACTGTAAGTGCTCCGGTCGACCGGCGCGGTCGACCGTCCCAGTGCCTCAAAACGTGCACAGAATTGTGCACGTCGGTCGACCGGCCCGGTCGACCGACTTCTGCCTAGTCGACTAGGTCAGTTGACTTAGTCGACTAATAGAAGCCTGGAACAGAAACTGAGTCAGAAAAACTGGGAAAATTATTTTATAAAAATCTTTTATCTTTTCTGAAGATCCCATAAAACTTGTTTTTAACATTTTGTATTGAAACACAAACTTGTGATAAAAATTTCAAGACATATATCAACTTATCAATTCATTTTTGAGTCTTGCAAATTTTATCAAAAACCAAAACCGGTATTTTATCAAACTTGATTTTTCAACACATGAATAGGGACATCAAAATAAGCTTGTATAGGAAGTTAAAACCATGTATGTATATCTAGAACATATCTAATATACATATAAAACTATTTAAGCTTGTTCTGATCTACTATTCATGAAAACCAAAATCCAAAACATAAATCTTTTGTGTGTTGTGTGCACTTGAGCATATCAACCATACTAAACTTTACAAATGGATCTAAAAACACACTATTTAAACTATGGATACCTAAGTCTTCTTGACGATCTTCATCTTCAAGTTGACTTGCTCCAAAACTCCATCCATGGGCTAGGCAATGTGTGATCATGACGCTTTGGCCCTGGAATCATCATGAAAAGCTTCTAAACACCTTGTTGAAGCTAATTACCAACTAATATCTTGGTTAATGATCTGAAACTTAAACAACACAAGATTATTAGTAAACATAACTACATGAGTTAATCATCATCAAAACTAGAGTGGAAGGCCTTTGGGCCAACAGTTTGGGTTGAATAATTTATCAAAACCGACCGAAGGGAGATTTTCTCCTGTGACTTATTTAGAAACTTTGTTCATCCGTCCGTCTGTCTGTTCATCTTCATCCGAGAGAGAGAGAGAGAGAGAGAGAGAGAGAGAGAGAGAGAGAGTAACGTCGACTCTTTCCTTCTTCTTCCTCTCTAAGCTCCTCCCGTTTTCCCCTCCTTTTTCTTCTCCCCTTCCTCCTCATCCTAACTGATTGATCGGTTTTTCACCGATAATAGTGATATACTAGTATTATTACTTTATTTACAGTCTGTTTTGTTGTATAAGAGAAGAGATATTACTTAGATACATATAATATAAATTGATATGACAGTATTTTGACAAATTCTTTATATTTTGATAAATAGATTTGTGCACATCTTCATCTTCAGCTAACCAAATATTAACAAACGAAGAAGGTTGAATGTTACAACTAGTATACCGTCACTGTCAGTGAAAAACGACCGATCGATCATGAAAAAAAAGGAGAGGGAGAGGAAAGAGGAGGAAGAACTAAGGAGCTAGCTGAGAATGAAGAAGGAGGGGTCGATGCTGCTCTCTCTCTCTCTCTCTCTCTCTCTCTCTCGCTCTCTCTTTTTTCTTGTAGACGAAGACGGATGATTGGACAGACAGAATTTTTATAAGAGTTATAAGAGAAAACCTCCCTGCGGACGGTTTTGATTATTCCAATCAAATTGCAATTGTGAAGAAGTGAGAGGTTAAAGTGCAAAACTGTAGATAGCTTAATTATGTGACAAAATTCCACTTTTGGAGACCATTTCTTGCAATACACTGAATATTGAGTACTTTACTGCATATTCTCAAGTGATAAGTTATGAGAATTCAACGGCAAAAAAAAAATCGCAACAAAACACTTAGTTTTTCCCCAAATTGTATGCGGCGCATCAGATGCTGCTGCGATGGCGTCGCTGTCCTCCGACTCTTTCCTCTCCCTCCGCCCAACCTCCGCTCCCCCGCAGCGGGGAAGAACTCCCCTATCTTCTTCTTCTTCTTACCGTGGTTTCGCAACCCCTAGAATCACTCGTCATCTCAGTCACTCTCCTCCTCGATCGCCGTGGTTCTCTCGCGCGGCGCCGTCGCCTATGCCTGAGCCTCCGCCCCCTGAGGACCCCATCGCCGGTAATTCACCATTTATCCCCAAATTATGGCAAAGCATCCTTAAAGTTTAGTTCCTTATTTAACTTTATTTTGAATTTTGGTTCTTCTGAAGTTGAAGATGCATGCAACTAAAATTTTTGCTTGATTGAAATTGAGGAGTGCGTGTGTGGAGAATGGGGCGGTAGCATAATGGTCTCTTGGTTAAATATAGAGTTAAAAGGAAAAGGGGTAGCTTTTGGGTTGGGTTGGGGTATTTGAGAGTGAAGGTTGAGCTTGTAAATGGATAAGGGTTGTGGATGATTCTATGTGGCAGTACACTCATGCTCGGAAATTTCTTATTGTTCTCTCTTATCTGTCATGTAAACACTATCACTATTAGTTGATAGATAAATATTGTTGGGAAAGGCTACTTGATTTCCTTTCAAGGCTTAGATTGATCCACACTTTGTCATTCTTGCATATGAGCTTAGTTGCTTGTTATAGAAGGACCATGTGAAGCCATAGAGTTCGTGATGTTGGAAGGCATGGTCACAAATTGAGGCTCAACCAGGGACCAGGCTCAGGTTTCGATCGACCGCCCGGTCAACCGAGGAGCCTAGCTAAAGACATTGGTCGACCACTCGGTCGACTGAGTGACGACGGAGCAGAGAGCAGAAGAAGGAGACAGTCACCCGGTCGACCGGATAGAAGACAGATCTAGACCAGAGAATTCAATCTCTTAGCCGGTCGACCGGCATTACAGAAAAGACCCCGCAGTCGATCGCCAGACGCGTATCAGCCCAATTCTGAGTTAGTTTAGGATTTTATTTTTGGGTTCAAATTGGACTACGATTGTTTTTTTTTTTTTTTAATTTGAATTTAGATTTTCTAGATAGATTAGGACTCTTTTGTAAGCCTATAAAAGGCCATTGTATCCTTTGTTTTTGGTATTAGCTTTTGATTAATAAACTTTGTGTTTTTCTTCTTAAATTGCTCCTGGATTCGAGTTACCACCTTTGTTCGTGGATTCGAGTGTTGTACTCGTGGATTTGAGTACGTTCTTACCTGAAGGTTCCCTCCAGGGTTCGTTGGCGCTAGAACAAGATCTAGCCGGCGTCGTTCGCTTCCGCATTTCCCACGTCATTTTGGTTCTTCAATTTATAAATGCTGATAGGGACCAATAAAGTCCAATCAGCTAAGGTAGAAGCAAGGCATGTGAAGCAAGTTGCTTTGGAGTTTTGTGGATCATACGGCAATATCGACAAAGGTTTCTTATGTAATTGACTACTTTGTTGCATTCTGACGGGTAAGCAATGCCGATACTTCATCCCCATGCTATAAGTGGTAACCGAAGCTTGATTGATCAAAATATAATTGGAAGGTATATAAAAAGCATATCAGTTATGTAGATTTATGAAAAGAGTTAATGGGTAGAAAAATATAGGTTGATCAATATGGTTGGTTTAGAGACATTGATAGAAAGCTGCCAAGAAAAATACAAATAGTGACCGACAACGTTCTATGACAATGGGGCAGTTAATGGGTAGAAAATATTAGTGAAATCTATCATGTGACGGAAAGGTAGAGCACATTGTGTCCCGCGGGGGGGGGGGGGGGGGGGGGGGGGGTTGGCTCTAATTCCATATCTTCTTTATAAGATGGTCTGATTGTAACATCAAGTTCGAGATCCAAATTTATTAGAATTATAGTTTGCTCAATTTCTCTGCCTCATGCAAGAAGGTCATGAGAAACATATGATTAAAGGAAATTTGATGAGTTCTTAAGTTCTTCTAGGAACTTGACCTATAGGAGGTATTCCCGGGACTTCGAAAGTGAGTATTGTATTTTGTCATCCCATATTATACACTCCTTTGTCCATGATTATCTAATGAGAACCTAACCAACTTAAATTAGCATGCCATGCCTTAGATCCAACCGTAGCCAATCAGCAGATTTTGTGTAGAATCTTTGTTAGTTCATTACAGCATACAATCCTTCTCACTGACTAACAAATTACCAGTTTATTTGCCTACGAGTTTTCCTATGAATCTTCATTGAACTAGGTATTCATCCACTTAACCTCCACGCAGCACTAGTATCCAATTTGAAGGTGGTTAGCCATAAAGATATCAGGGCTGGGAGTAATCAAGGCTGAACTCTATGTTGAAGCACAATATACTGAGAGAAAAAATCTGGGATAACCTTTCACACAAACAACCTTACAGCCTTAAGTGGATGAAATCCAGTCCTACATGGAAATAGTAGGAGTTGGTTGATGATGTCTTTTGTTTCAACAATAGCTGGCATTTTTTAAATGCGTTTGTGATCAACAAAAAGCAATCTCTTTCTCCTCAAAGATGGAAGAAGGCCCTTTAGAAGACTTCCTGTATAAATTTCATAGGAAAGAGTAGATGCGTAAGCCAGTAGTTTGGAAGGATGGAACTCTCCATGGGGAAGCCGGGGGGCTTGCAAGTGAACAATGGTTGGTCGTGCAGGCTTCAAGCATGAATCTATAGTGAAGAGGAATAAATGATCTCCTTTCTTCTTCATTCACATATATACTGGAACGGTTTAGCAACCCCCAAAGACTCAGGATTTGGTTGTTGTGTTGGATTTTTGATCTAATGTGACTAATAATTTGTTTGAAATTTGTTGTTTCTGTGGATATAAAGTTGTGACATTTGGGTTAAGTAATAATATGTTTTGACTAGAGAAATGGTTATGTTTAGCACTTGACTGTTATTTGTTAGTTGAAAAGTTTTATAAATATTGAAGGATTGATGGACCCGAAGATGTGGAATGAAGTTTCTGTTGTAATATTGGATGTTGCAGCTCTTTGATAAGACATGATTTAAACTAGTTGAATGTAATTTAGGGAAGAGACAACTTCGGTGGTTTAATTTACTTAAATGATAATCTTTAGCCTTTGTGCGTGATTTCATACGTGAACAATGTAAACATTGTGATTTATTATTACTTTTGAAGGTGCCGCTGAGGCAAGGTTGATAAACTAGCTGCTTTCGTGATGACCTATTTCAGGAAGGAATTCAGAAATAGACTTTGGTGATGCTTGTAGGGCATCATTCTTATCCTATAGTTCTATACTGAAAGTTTATGCAAAGCAGCAAATGTTGGATTCCTTCATGGACCTCTAATATTTTCCTTGCGTGTTGAGTCTTTGTTCATGTTGTTAGGGTCTTCCATTTGATGATAAGGGAAAGAACAGAAGCAGATTAAGGTGAAAAATGCTTTACACTGTTGGATGAATAGTTGACTAATTCTTTAATGGTGACTTATATTGGCTTGCACTGCTAATTCTCGGATGCATTGATGAGTGATGAGTCTCATGAATACTTACCTTGGGGAATAATGTTAGGAAGTAAACTGTGTCCCCACGTCCACCCCCACACCAAAAAAAATAATCCCCAAAGAAGAAGGAGAAAACCATCTCCACCAACCAAAAAATTAAAAAAAATCCACCATGGAAGTTAATTATTTACTAAATATTTAAGGTGGTGTTTCTTATTTTAGAAGATATGCTGATTGCACAATGTAAATGACTAGCGAAGGAATAAAAACTGTAGAGAATGCTTATAGTTTCATTGTCCTTTCGTTTCTCTTTGGCTTTTATAGTGCAATGTTCTGTCTGATGTCTTACTCTTGTATCATTGTACTGTTATCTTCTCGGTATCAAGAACAAATGGTGACTTGTGGTTATCCCCACTTCATCTAGGATGTTCAATGATTTTTAAAGTTTTTAGTTAATTTTGGACTCAAATGCAATCTGGAAGGCTTTTGAACTATCTGGTAAAGTTGACTGCTGAGCTGCTAGGAAGATCAATTTTTTATTTTTTTAAAAAGAAGCAGAGTACTGTTGTTGATTGTTTGCAGCTTCATATATTAGGGGAAAAAAAATATGTTTTGGTAAAGATAAAATACACGGGCCACTGCTTGAACGATGTGGGGCTTACGTTTTTCATTTGTTTCAAGGGATTACAGGTCGAATGAGGTACAGATTCAGTATGCATGCTACCAGTCACCTTTCTACTTGAACACTGAAAATATCTCAAATGAGGGCATAATTTTGTAAGTTAGCCATTTGAGAGGTCGTCATCTCACTGTTGCAGCATTAAACTGAAGACATTATACAACTATTTATTTCTGGGAAATTCCTACTCTGTTTAACCTTGATTGCCAATCACTTCACATGAAGAATAATCATCTCCTTGATGGTGTTAACTTTCCTCTACCAGTTGTTTCTTATCTTAAGTTGACTCTCATTGATGTGATTTTTGACCTGAAAACAGGTCTACAAGCAGTTCTCTCCAGAGTTCAAGACAGACTACAGATATTCTTTGCAGTTCTTTTCTGGATGTCTTTATTCTTCTGGGGCAGCGCATGGGACGGAAGGAACAGCTCCAGGAAGAAAAAAGGTCCATGGTTTAGAAAGTAACTAATACATAGCGGATAATATGGTTTATGATGCATATATAGTTTTGTAACTGGTGATAGCAGAAGTTACAGTGGCATTGTAGCATACATTTTGGTATTTTACTAATAAACCCGCTTGTCTTCTGCAAATAGCTATGTTCACAGTTCATACAATGATCAATTTATTCGTTTTAGATTCTTAACGGTTGTAGTCATTGTGATGTACTTGTTCTCCACCTCATGTTCTCTTCTGTGTCCCTTGCCCTGATGAACTTGTGACTGTCTTTCTAACATAGCCGTGCTCGAACAAGTTGCTGATGGAGTGAGCGACAGACATGCATCCCGCGGCACCTCATCCATGGAGTCATTGTCTGTGGAAGTGGTGCTACCTGTTAAAGTGATACTGTAAGATGATGGGTGCCTTTGTTTTTGAGTTGCTGCGAAGAATGCTGACTGATTCCTGTTATCTCTGTAGGGACGGTCTCCTGCAAGTAGCTGAATTCCAGGGCTGTCCATTGCCATAGCTCGCAACTTACTTCCAGTGCTCCCCGGTTGCGATTGATAACGGCCCACAGTATATACGACATCTTGACTTCTGTCATTCTCAGGTATATGATGATTTACGTAGATAGCTAGGGATGTTTGCTTCTCATGGAAAGGAAAATGACTTGTGATGGTGTAGCATTTTCTGATGAGAAGCTGCATTTCAATGGAAACTGCGAGGCAAAGGATGAGGCAGAGCAAGTGATACTGCTGGTGCTAAAAGGAGAGGAGAACCACTCATATAGATATTGTGTTTCATTGAGTTATGAGATATCTCCTCTCAACAACTTTGAGGAAAGGGTAGATACATAGAGATTATGGAGTCAGAAAATTTCTTTTTCTACGCGTTTCAAAAAGAAAAAGAAAACTGCTAAATAGTAAACACTGTGTTATAATATGTGATTGTTGGTTCACAGAGAGGAGTGTTGTACGATAAGAGCACGATGATGAATCTTGGGAGGTCTCAGGTTTCACTTTACTTTTAGTATTATTTTAGTGTTAGTAACTTCTTGTTTCTTTTTTTAATTTTTATTTCTAAAAAAACCAGAAGAACAAAAAATATCTGAACCGTGACTTGTAATGCAAATCAGAAACAAAAGAGAGATTTTGTCTACGTCCGAATTGGACCTCTCAAAGCAGAAAGAGGCATCAATTGAATGGGTGGGTCAGTTAGGCCTTTCAACAGGTTGGGTCTGGACCCAGACCTGACCCGATTAGGTGGGTATGAGAAAATATGTTCTGGACCCGTACCCGCATACACGGTAATCCGTATACTCATTTAGTAAATGGGTCGGGTCTAATTTTACTTGAACTAGACTCGTTACTCATTTACCCGTTTCAACACCTAAATTCAAGTGATGTAGATGATAGAATTGGCTCAACTTCTCGAGAGCGGGTAGGAACAAACTTCTGGAATTCAGGTTTGTGATCCTCTATGATCTTCTATTTTAATCCCAATTCGCCTTTGTTTTTTTCCCCTCCCCCCCCCCCCCTCTGTGTGTGCGCATTTTCTTCTTTCTAGTTTGTTTTTGTTTCGGGTATGGGTAAACTGGTTTGGATCTCCAGGTACAACGGGTTCGGAAATGAGAACCCATCTTCTGAACCGCTAGTAAACGGGGCAAGTATGGTAAACCCTCTTGGATAAATGGGTCCAGGTCTGATATCATCCGTACCTGCTTCAAGCCCCAGCCGAGCATATATCTCCCCATCAGAACTCGTTGTCAGACGGTGCACTGGGCCCCCACCACCTACATCAGCATGGGCCCACTAGTGATGGCCCTGGTTGTGGTTGTGGCCTAGCCCGAGCCCTAGTCCTAGCTGTCGGCCAGTATTTTATACACCCAATGTGAACATGACACGTGCACACGCTCACATCGGGTTTCTGTCTCGTCCCAATTATTTACATTAATCACTCTCATTGGACTATACTTTTTGATCTAACACACGTGCATGTGACAAATAGTAAATTACAGCTGTACATTTACATATAGTAAATTACAGCTGAAAAGTAGTAAATTTCAGCTGTACATTTGTGATTCACTCTCTGAAAACGAACGACAATACACCTCTTCAGTCCATATATGTAAAGTAGGCTCTTCTATGTATTATGCGCACAAGGTGCCTTAGAGAGCTAGAAGAGAAAATATGCTACTCCGGAGCACATCAACTCCGATTCAAAAATCTTGGATTCCGGCGGCGGCCACCGGAAAAGAAACATCCCATGAAGTCATTGTTGGTGGAGTCCTTATCGATATCATCCTCTTCTGCTGCTTCTTCTTCCTCGTTAGCGCTCCTAGTAATGGCTTAAGAAGACGAACACAAAATTTTATTTGGAAATCCAAAAATAAAAATATTTTTATTCAAAAAAATTTTCAACTACAAAATTCTCTCAATTTTATTTCTCTCAATTTTTTTCTTCGTTACAAAATATTGACTATGTCTCTTCTTTTATAGAAGAAAGTAGAAATATAACTCAAAATCAAATTCTTATTCATAATTTAATACTTACTTCATTAAGAAAATAAGAAACTCAACTCCAAGATTAAATTTTAAAAACTTCAAAAATTCTAAATCAACTTTCCTATTTTCATGAGAGTTTGAATTATGATTTCCAATGCTAGCTTGACGAGAGCTACGTCTCCGACCACCTCATTCCTCCACTCCCCAAGAAGAAGCCTCAGTGTTGAGGATTGATCCCTCCATCAATCCCAGTCTCTCATGAGGAAGAAAAGAAGCTGGATGCTCCTTTCAGTTTGTTGGAGGGCAGCTACTGCAATTTGAATGCCACTGCGTTGATTGGCAAGGATGAGCTGTGCAGGTGTGATGGCAGGAATTGTAACAGTAATTAGTAAGCAATGACATGCCATGGACTACATACTCCTCTATTGATCAAACATGCTCTCAGAAAATTATTAAACAACTAGGGGGAAAAATTACACATACTCTGCTGATCAAACACCTACAGCATTTTCTTCTGTATATATCTCAAAACATGTTAACATGAAGCCCCCATACTTCTCTGCTAATTTGCTTCAAGCATACGAAGTGCTTCATACAGAAATAAGGTAAGACCATCATGTTAAATCATTCAACTTATAAAAAATCAAATTATTACCATCCCTGATTACTAATGGCAAATATTGCTTCCTAGGCGCTTCGCCACTCAGCACCAGAATCCACAAGCTTAACGTATGCGCTCTTAAATCGTTGAAGAATTGTTCCTGATCACCTGCATAAAGTTTAATCCACCTGTGGAAATAAGAAACACCCTGTAAATCAGTTGTTTGTGTAGGAAACAGATGATTTTGTGACGGTATCTAATTTTAGAGAGCACAGGTAAAGCAGAATAAATCGTGAGTAATAGATAAAATCTGAATTACGATGAGAAACCTTAAGCACTCATCATCCTCTACAAGAGCATGATCTGATGGGAGCCCTATCATGCTCGACATTCCACCTGTATAGCATAACAGAATATGTAAATACAAAATTCATTCAGCGAAAAAGATATCCTTCCAAAGAACCTATTTATAGATTCACTCCTAGTACCACATAGATAATGTTACTGTAAACATTGGCAAGCCGGGAAGATATAGAGGGATGCAGATAGGAAGGAACATGATCCGTGTATTTCTTAACATGTTTTCACACTGGAAACGGATGGATTCCTAATATATAGGGAAAAGATTTTCTGAAAGGCTGTATATAGTATAACTGTCGGTCCACCGCTCATTAGCTAGCTTAATCTTTTGGTATAGTAGTTAGCACGAACCCCAAAAAAAAAAAAAAAAAAAAAAAAACCAACATCTCATACTTAAAGTTGGGGGGGAAGATGAAAGAAGTGTGGACTTTTCTCTCTGCTTGTAGGGTATCCCATTCAAGTTCTAGAGCCAATAAAGCCAATGCATCTCTCTAGAAAGTGAAACGAAGAACAAAACAGAAAAAGGACAGATGGCTGGTCCATTCACCTGGTGATGTCCATGGTTTCTCAAGAAGTATTTTGAAGTAGGCATTGTCAAATACAACTGGACTTCCAAAACCTTTGCCTCCAAGCGTATGCGCTCCAGATAATGCTACAAGTTCTTGTGTGCTGCCAACATGAATCAATTATTACGTAGTAACCAGGTACTATCAGCTGATAAATGGAAACCATGTGTGAGATATGCAATAAGAACACGCGTGCTAGTCGGTGCATTGCAATTTGGGCTAGATGACATACAGAAGCTGCGAATTTTCAATACTTTTCCTAGTTACAAGTCAGAAGGACTGCTTCATTTGGAAGACTTTGGCAATATAGTTTACAAGCCTGATTTAGAAATATTAGTAAAGAGCACAAGTGAGATACAAGTAAGCAGTGATGAGTATGGCATTTATAGAGCTAGGAAGTTCACAAATTCTTGACTAATACCTTATTAGTTGAGCTTACTCCAAGCAAATATGACATGCTTATAGTCTTGATGGGCACACGACTTCCTACGCTAACAGAAATAACTTAGGTGAGGATAGAAAAACTAATTAGAATTCATCAAACAAAATTAACTGCCACGATATATAGCGGAAGGACCTGTATAGTTCGTCAAATACTAAATGCATGACCTATAGGCTATAGCAAAGCTGGTAAACTTCCCCTTGTGTACTCTTTTCAGTCTACAAATTTGGAGCGTTGCTTCCTAGTTGCTCAGGTTGCAATGACCAAAGAGGTACATTTCCATGCTGCCATCTGATTTTCATGTTTCAACAGCAAGTCCTTACATTGCCTGGGCCCGGAACCCGGCTGACACTGGGCTTTCAGGTGGGCGGCCAGCTGTTATATTTGGTCACTGCTTTTTGGAGTCTGTTAATTTAGAATCGTGCTTCATCACTGACCCCATAATGATGGGAACAGACTTGCTAGTGCCAGTGGTGCTACAATGTGTATGTTATGGTTGGTAAAGGACAAAAATTAAAAGCAATAGCAATAAAACCAATCATGAGTATCATTCAATAAGTGAAAAAGTTTAATTCTTCAAGCATATAATAAAGAATTAAAGAATTTTTAAGGTGAAAAGGAAACAAGAGAATGTTGAGAAGCTATCAAGACTATTCTTGACTTATCTGAATTACTTCAACACATGAAATTAGGACCATACGGTTATGCTTACACTGCAACAACACAGAGAAAAGACAGAGCAAGTGAACACTGCCAGCCAACAGTTGGCACATTATCCTTTTGCTGGCAGGAGTCTTTTAGCTCCATTCCCAATTCTCAAAAAAGAAAAGAAGGCATGGAGGGTCGGGGATGGTTATGAGTGATTTAAATGAATTTGGATCACAAAAATGATCCTTAGTAAATAATTGCAACTGTTGTATAATCAGTGAAAATATCAGGTAGCAAGGTTTACATGGAGGATGGAACTGAAAATTTTGACATAGCAGATACCAGTAAATGTAGCATATGATGGAAGAATACATTGAAGTGAAGGGAAGGGATAATCCCAAGGGAATGTAAAACTCACGAGAAGCCTTTTTTTAGAAAACATCTCTTCAAGCCAGAAGCATCCAATGACTCTTCGGGAAGCTTCCCTTGAGGATCAGGCATGCTGCAAAGCAAAATCTGTTCGCAATCAGAACCCGAGAGCAATGGAGAAGCTTGAAAAATTAATTAAAGTCTACCTTTGATAATAACCTATTCAACTTGGCTAACATTTTAGAATTTGTAAGAACTAGAAGTAGGGAAAAACATCAAACAACAACACAGATTAACCAAGAGTTAATTAAGAGTTATCTGAATGATGTCTCACTAGTTTACTTTTGTGGAAAACCTTCATCCTACTGATTTAAAAAATTCAAACGGGGAAAAGAGGGGAACTTTCACCTTGCGTCCAACCGGCCCAATCGGATTGGAATTGTCGGGCCTCCACACAGTGAAACTGCTTCGGCACCAGCCACAGAAATCAAGTCCGCCCAAGAAACTAAGAGTTATAAAAACCAACATGTAGGTGACAACCAGTATATTACCTAATGAGAAACCTTCATGATAGAAGCATACCTTGCTGTCTTTTGTCAATTTCCCTCTTTGCTTTTTCTAAAACCTGAAAATAACACCGATAGTACACAATTTAAATAAGAAATAGTGTTAGAATAGATTAGTTACACAATGTAATAATTTAGAATTAAAGAACTGAAGTTTTTCACCTCCATATAAACCACAATAAATGGGATTCTTTTATGATAGTATTTCAACTGAGGAATCAATAATGGACAGATGTACGTTGATGCAGCATATGTATTGGTTTGAATGTATGTTCCCCATTTTTTTTCCTTTATCATGCCTATGTTTTGAGGAAGGGTTAACGTGCAGGAAGATAAACCTTTAAGGGTTTAGTAAGACCAGCATTTTCAGGTCTGTCGAGTTCATAGACTATAGAACCATTCATACCACCTGCAAAAGATTGTGCAGAAAGAATGGAGATAGAACAAGCATTTATAGCGTCTTTCATATGTGGTAAGAAAATAATGGACAATTTCTGAGCAATTAGAAATAAGATACATCATTGATAGACCACTGAAATATGATTCAGCAGATAATTTCAGCATCTAAAAATAAGATTAATACCTGAATTGTCATCTATATCAAATGTTCCTGCATCATGGAAAGCCATTCTAAGTACACCAGCAGCTTTTGTTTTGGACAAATAATTTCTAACACCACTTCGAACTATTGACAATTCATCAGCAGCAACCCTAATAATAATAAAAAACAGGGGAAAAGGTTCATGAATGATGGAAGGAAACTAAATCATACAGTGTACATAAGACATAATGTATGTTATTTTGGTGGTGTGGGCTTGTGTAGTTTACTCAAGGTGGTTTCACTCCCATTGTTACCCATTGATTCAATCAATAATTGGATATCCATTCCCTGAAAATCAACCAGAAGATATCTTCAAGCGAAATCATTATATTAGCCAGCACCAGGACTAGGCATGTTCATATTCTGAACCAGATAAGGGTCTCACAATTAAATGCGAGTGAAATTAGAGAAGATAAAGGTAGCGATAATACTGAAACCAAGCGGAAACACTAGAATTTTGCAGACTACACTCATCATAGTAAAGTGAATATAATTGAAGGAACCTTTGAATGCGAAGGTTCAAGCTGAGAGCTAACATTTCAAACTTGAAGGGTGATTTTGTAGACACAATATCTACTACACTACTGATATCAGCTATACTGTCAGTAGCTTCTCCCTTGAACTCAGGGACTCGAACAAGAATTCACTGAAGAAGCAATGTTAACAGTGTAACAAAAAGTAAAGAAAGTTCAGAAGAACAGATAACTCAGCGCCAAAAAGAGTAAGATGAGCGGAAAATCTAAGGCATAAGATGCAAGCTTCAAGAGTCATAACTTCCTAACCAAGCTTCAAGAATTCATCCCATGCAGAAGATCATAACAATTCACAACAATAAAAATAAATGTGATAATAATGATGATTTAAATATATTATTTAAATATAAACATAATACGTCGTTAAGTTAAATGAAGAAAAAGGTAATAATCACAAGCCTTACTATCATAATATGTAAAACAACCAAAATTATTCAGACTAACATTTCTGTTGACCAATGCAGAGGAAGTATAATGGAGATTGCTGTCATAAGTCCAAACCCTCTTCTTCCTTGAGATGTAGCAAAGTTGTACCTACCTGCATGCAAAAGGTGGTCAAGGATGAGCTCGGCGCCTATAAGAGATGTCAAAGAAAATAGACTGACAATGTTGTATAACTTTCCTTATCATATGTATCAAGGTTTTGCCGGTTTCATTTCGGTTTCAATGAGTACCGGTCCGAAACTGACATGAAGTTTCAGTTTTGTAAGTTTCAGCCGGTATGCATTTGATATCGGTTTGTTTCGGATAGTTTCAGATCAAACATACCAAAACCTTAAAAAAACTCAAAAACAAAAAAAAGAGAGAATGTAATATCTCTAATTAATTATTTCGCCTCCCTTTAACTTCTATGCCATTCGAAATCATTTTACCTGAGATACTTTTAATTTAGATTTGATTATAATCTTAAATTTTACCTTTAGATTGACAGTTTTCATTTAGTTGATATTAGTTTTTGGTTTAACTGATTGAGTATCAAAATTTTACTTCTCTTGATTAACACTTACTCAGTGTAGTTCATATTGTGTGCTTTTGTATTTTCCAATATAATGCAAATAATAAGAAATGTCTACATGTTTATATACACTAACACCGAAACAGAACTTGAAACGAAACTGTTGAAACTAACAAATCGAAACCTTTAATGTAAGAAGAGTCCGAAACTGAAACCAAGTTCTCAAACTACGATATGTCTTCTGAATTCTTAAGATAAAAGGAAATCCCATAGCTAAACAAAAGTGATTTGACAAAAAATGGAAATATTCAATATTTACTGTGAGATTTTAAAAACTATCAAAAAGAAGCTAATACTAATTAATAACTAAATTGATATTATAAACATTCCTTTCTAAAAAAAAGAAGTAAACAACAAAAAGATGTGTTTAAAACATGTAAAAAAAACCTCATTTTTTTATGGTCATTCTTGCTAAAATGAAAAGGGTTTTGCTAAAAAATCGCAACTTTGATACTACTGAAAGTAAAGAATTATCGAGAATTGGGGTTCTTACAAGGATCGTGGCTGGTGGTGGTGGTAGAAGCGCTGCTCGTAGACGAAGAGGGCCGGCGGTATTGAACTCTTCCGTTCCCAAATTGGGAGACGCCGAAGTGCCGCGGCAGCTGTCCGTGGTGGTGGTGCACCGCCGTCGCCATTGCCATCGCTATCTTTGATGAGTATTTTGTCAATTGAGAGTGGGAAGGTCTCTGATTCCAGCCGCACGATTATACTTTCCCAACAGATTGGTCCCGTGATATGCACGTGAAACCTTTCCCCACTTTTTGTCTCATTGTCTGTTAGGGTTGCTATCAGATATACCCCAATTCTATCGTGTTCTCAAAATTATCTTCTAAATCTTCATATTATCTCAATTATCCTTTTAAATTTTTCATATTTTCAAAATTACTCTTACCGTATTAAACAGAATAAAAATAAAATATTCTTTTACCTTTTATAAAATTCCTTTAAAATCCTTAAATCTTAGTTAAATTCTATTTAAACTTAATTTAAACCACCACTTTGTCTCCTCCTCTCCTTCCTCCTCTTTTGGGCAAGTCTCCTCAGGGATGAGCACCATGAAGTTATTCTTCCTCAGCTCCTTCAGCCTCCGCTTCACCTCATTGGTAATGAAGTCATCGTCGTCGTCGTCATCAACCTCTTCCTCTGCACTTGCCTTCCCCAGTGGTTCGCTGCTAATCTCATCCTTCGATTCCTCCGAAGGCGCCAACTGATTGCTCTCTTGATCTATTTTTTCGCATTTCGGCTTTCGAGCTCTCCTGAAACGCTTCACATTAAAGAAATCCATGATGCTGAAAATCCCACTTTCTTTCCAAAAAGTCCCCAAAAATGGCAGACCCCTTCTGTGATTTGAACACTAACTTTCTAGTGAAGTGATAAGCTATCAAAATTCCTCCTTTTCTTCAGACGAGTTTAAAGGTCAGATTCGCTGATCCAAAAACAAAAGTTTTTGTGAAAGCAAAAGCGGAAAAAGAAGGGAAAAAAAAAGGCAACAACTTTGAGCCCAAGAGAGAGATGCAGGGGAGGAGGAAGAAAGAGGGGCATGATCGGAGGGGAGAGAGAGAGAGAGGGGCGACAAGGGGATAGAGAGATAGGCATGAGGAGGTGATGACAAATTTGAGTAATATTTTAAAATTTTGAAGGGTAAACAAAATAATTTCATATTTAAACTGTTAAAAAATTAACATGAGAAATAAATTAGCTGTTTTTTAAGATTTAGAAGGGTAATTGAAATATTATGAAGATTTGGGGAATAATTTTAGTAATACGGTAGATTTAAGGGGCATGTATGATAAAAAACCTTTTTTTTTTTTTTACCCTTTTTAGCGAATTTCTTTCTATTTTCTTTTCTTCCTATTTTTGTATTTTCTGGTAAGAATAGATGCGTATGAATATATATCAGTGTGTGAAATCAAATTTTTTTTTTTTTTATGTTGAGTACCAATACTCGTACTATTGTTTTATAAAATGTCACGAGACACTATACAATTGGTGCACATTAAGGGTGTATAAAGATGTGTCACTTTTCTTCATTATCGATTTCTCTTTTTCCTTCTACCATCTGATTATGAATTGCTAGCTTGATGCTACGACTTTAGTATGACATTTAACGCTTTTATAAGCTTTTTTAGATAAGCTTTTAAAGATATCCGTTGAATGTAATTTCACTAATGAAATGCATTTTTTGTTAGTAGAGAATTTAGGATTGAGATATTTAGAAACTGAAATTTTAGAATTTGAATTCTACATCTCTAAAAATTGGAAGAGGGAGAACAAAAAAAAATCCATACTAACCATATTTTCCTCTAGCATGTAAGATTGGTGGGAAGGAAAATATCATGCAGAAACCAAAATATCGAACTTGCATTTTCATGATGTTGTATCTTGTATGCAGCCTCATGACTTAATTTTTCACTCCCTCCACAAATTCTCCATCAATAAGAAGCTAATGAAGCAAAATCAGTAAACAAAACAACCGCAGAAGAATACATACAATCATCTAAAAATGCTCGAAATTCCTCTACGCGCGCACACAGCCTCAAAGTACAACAAAATTCAAGAGGCGAAACCCCAACACAAGAATAGGTCAATGCCATACTGTAATATGTGTCGCTGGTGCATTCATGATGCTTTCAAACTGAAACGGGGTCAAACAGAGCACGAGAAAGATGAATAAGATGGATTCACGCGAGACTTGAAAACTTCAGCGTCGAAGAGCAGCTCACAGGTTTCCCCATGCCGACAGTGACATACCCGTTATCTGATCCGTCTTTCTGTAGCTCATTTCTGACTCTGCCATGTAGATTGATATTGTGCTGCATACTTTTTCATTAGTCAAAACTATGTTCATGATGCTAATGAAAGACGGTAGTGATGTATCGTGATATCGTGGAAGAGAATAGTATTCCAGGTACCAGAATAACTCGACAATGTATGTACAATCTTAGTACATTAGTCTTTACAATCAACTAGAAGATGATAGGGATATGAACTAGCTCTCCATTGCTCATAGACAAATCTAACGTCAGCATTTGTGAGCTTAAGAGTCTACAATGGTTTTCAATTCTGAAACTTTGAAATTCAATCCCTGCGCAAATTGAGATGCAATAACTGGCAAGTTGTTATCAACAATCTTAAGATAATGGATTCTGAAAATATTGGAGATCCCTCGGCAATATTCAGTTGGAAAAACTCTGACAGTACATATTTCAATAAAACAAGTGGATTGTTATTCTGATCTGTCTTACGACGATGATGAATACCTCAGTCTAGGGATTATCAAGGAATGTTGGCCTGAAAACAAAACTGTGATATTGATAAACGTAGATCATTCACATGCATCACTCGCATTTAGGAGCCTATGGGCTTGCGATATGTGGAAGTAATCTTCAACTCTTCAACCAAGGAATTCATGTGCATGCATCTGTGAGAAATATCAATCCCTATGAGCTCCGGTGATAATTTTAAACATGTCATCAATTTTTAAGGGAAATGAAAGAGCTACACAAGGGACTTCTTTATTTACATAGATTGATGCAGTCAGACCTCAAATTGAAACAGTGTACTCTATATAATCTCTCATCTTAATATTTCTGATACTAAATCAAAAGCTCAAATTGGGGGTAAGATTGAAAATATTTCAACTTACATATAACTTTCTTGAAGGATCTGATATGAACAGGTGGTCACTTGAATCTGCAACGTCTTTTTGAAAAGCTCGGATATCCTGGGGACTGATCATGCTAAATTGTATCTGAACTGAACTTCAGTTAGCAATAAGAAACATACACTGGTACCAGATGTTCTTCATTCTATAAGTAATGCAACAAAATAAATTCTGAATGAACACCTATCAGTGAAAAATGGAATCAACAAAGGAAAATTCGGGTTATATTAGACTGGGCCCCAAAATTTCAATGATGAAAAAAAAGGGAAAGAAAAATACAATCTCTCTAGCATCTATGTACGCATGATATATACAAGTGATGTACAAAACCAACACGAGCTCTTTCAGATAATCTCTCTCCAGTTGCATCTGTGCAAGATAATGAATAACTACCTTGGCCCGGACAGGCGCACAGCTGACAGTAACGCATCACTGTTGCAGTTAGATGGCCCTGAAGACGAGCCTTCTTCGCTTATAGCCTTAAACAGATTGGCATACAACCGAAAACCAATCTGCGTGGAAGTGGGAGGTTGAGGAACAGACGAGAGTCCTTCGAGCATTTGGACTACTTTGGCCATTGACGGTCTCAGAGACATGTCCTCCTGTATGCACCACAATGCAACCTTGATCGCAGTCTCCACTCTTTCATCCTTGTCATTGAATTTCAGCTTCGCATCAAACACTTCCATCAGCTTTCCCTCCTCCAACTTCTTGAAAGCATACGAGGGAAAATGCGCCTTCTCAGAAGTCTCTGCCGGATCAAAGTTCTTCCTCCCCCCAATAATTTCAAGCAAAACCATACCATAACTGTACACATCACTTTTCTCCGAAATCGCATAGTTTGTGATCCATTCTGGTGCGAGGTAGCCCCTCGTGCCCCTAAGTGTCGTAAACACATGGCTCTGTTCTCTGGTCATCAGTTTCGCAAGCCCAAAATCCGATACTTTTGCAACATAATGTTCATCAAGAAGAACATTTTCAGGCTTAATGTCACAATGCACTATCTTCGCGTCACAGTCCTCATGGAGATAAACCAGCCCCTTCGCCGTGCCCAGAGCTATATCAAACCTCTGGTTCCAGTCCAGTTGACAACCTTCATTGCCGTTTTGAAAAATCCATCTGTCCAATGATCCATTCTTCATATACTCGTATGCAAGAAGCCGGTGTGAGCCCTCCGCGCAAAAACCTTTGAGCTTGACCAAATGGACATGATGGATGCTGCCTATTGTCGTGACTTCAGCGCGGAACTCCTTCTTCCCTTGCCCTATTCCCTCCAACTTCTTCACCGCGATTTGAGCTCCATTTGGGAGCTTGCCGAGATACACTGACCCGAAACCCCCTTGCCCCAGCTTGATGCTGAAGTTATCAGTAGCATCCTGAAGCTCCCTGTAAGCGAAGCGAACTGGCATTCCAGATATACTATCCAAGAAATTGTCCTCCTCCGATGAGCCCAACTGCGAAGGCTCAGGTGATCTCCTCCGTCGCCGCCTAATTCGAAATGCAACATAAATGAGAGCAGATATCACGGCGAAAGTCACAAAACAGATGACCAGAACAACTGTCAGATGCTTACTGCCACCATTCCCTCCCCCACTCTGGCCATTGCCTCCACTGCTCGAGATCTTGATGTAAGATGAGTAAGTAGGAGAGTTGGCATCCAACTGCTGCAAGCTCCCAATCTGATCAAACACGAAGCATTTCCCCGACTTGTCCTCGTAGAACAAAGCAACGCAGGAGCAGTTAGTCGCGCAGGCGGCCTGACATGCTGTAAGATTCGATTTCGCGAATGGAGAGACAAACTGTGTGGCGAAATATCCGATTCCATCTCCAACCTTGGCGAGCTCGAACTGATCAGACGAGGTGCAGGAAGATGATGAAACACCGGGGTCACAGCCTGAGCCCGCATACGAGCTGAGCACCTCTGGGCAAACGCAACGGCCGCCATCACAGACGTAGTATGGGCCACCGCAGGACTCAGGCGTGTCGCAGGAGTCAAGCGGTATCTTGGTCGGAGAGCCGATGTTGGAGCCCCCTTTCTGCAGGCTGTAGAAGGACAGAAACCCGTCACTGCCCAAAACAACAGCCCATACGACACTCGAATCAGAACTGTCGTCTCCGGCGACAAACTGCGAGAGCAGAGACTGGTTCCGATCATACACATTCCAAGAGCTCGAATTGAGAACAGCTGAGTAAATCTCCCCGCGGAACGCGTTCTTGATCTTCCTCTTCTCCTGCTGCATCGACCAGTACGGCTGCGGATGCCTGAATCCAGCGTAGAGCATCATGTCGCCGGCCCCAATCTCGAGACTGTAGCTCAAGTTGTTGGCGTTGGGCTTGCTGACGAGCTTCATCCCCTGCGAAAATCTCTGCCCAGACAAAAGAGTGTCCGTTGGATAGCTGAAACTCTGCCACACTGGATCAGAGCTCGAGGTGAGCAGCACCAGATTCCCTGTATCTCGCAGCTCCATGCCCACAACAGCCTTGTTTGCCGAATTGGTGGACCAGACGGTGGCGCCGCCGGACTGGAGGTAGGCATTCCCGTCCTTGCCGAAGACGAAGTTGTCGGAGTGGGTGACGGGGCGGCCGCGGTTGGCGGTCCAGACGACGGTGGTGCTGGCCTGGTGGACGACGGCGAGGGTGAAGGAGGTGGAGTCCTTGGGCCCGTTGTTGACGAAGCCGAAGGCGAAGTTGGAGTCGTTGGAGAGGAGGAAGAGCCCGCCGTTGTCGATGAAGTTCATCTGCGTCCCCTCGAACCCCGGCGAGATCCGGGTGCTCTGCGTGCTGCAGCTGACCGGCCCGGGGAGGAAAATCACGGCAACAAAGAAGAGGACCACCACCGCCACCATCGCTGATTCGCTCTGGAAAATATTATGGATGATATGATTGTGAACAAAACTACGCGAAAATAATCAAAAAAAAGAGAAACTGTTACCTCAATTGAATCTTGAAGAAGATCGTCGCCGTCGGAAGCAGTCAAAAAACCTGAGTTTGGATAATTGGCTGACACTTGGTTACTGTCCTCGTCATTGAATTTTCGTGGTGAGATGAATTGGACTGAGTTTGATGGTGGACTGTTAGTGGTCGAGAGAGAGAGAGAGAGTCAGAGCTGCATCCAACCACCATCAACCTTTTTTCTGGATTAATTTATGATTAACGTTTGAAGGAAGAAACTTCTTACAATTTTTTTTAAAGAAAAATGTTGGGATCCGTGTAGATCATTTTTTATTTCCTATTTTTTTCTTGGTTTAACTTGGAAGTCGACTGTATGAGGTAATATATACGTAGGAAAAATGACAAATATGTAACCACATGATGAGACAGCTGAGGTGGCACTATTCTAATTCGGTGCTGCCATCATCTTTCTTTTAGTTTTTTTCCCCTCCTTTCTTTTCAAATTTCAGAGTCTTTTAAATAAAAAAAATGAAAAAAAAATTGGTGGCAAGTTTGCAATACATACCTCTTGAAATATCTGGCCATCATCCAAACTGGTTGGACATAAAATAAAACAGCATGGATTGAGCTTAACAAGAAAATTTTCAGTCATATAAACCCATACAAACGAGAATAGTAAATCAGCATTTCCTACAGGTTTTTCACAGCACTGTTGATTTTCTACTGGTAATAATAGTAAAGTTATAGAGCACATCACACGCCCGAAGAGTCAAGCATGTGCAAACGTTCTGACTTGGGATTTTAGAAAAATACAAAAAGTTAAAATTCGAAAACAATATTCATCTCTTTCTTCTTTAAAAAAGATGTAAATTTTACTTTTCTTAAAACGTGATTCGCATAGAAAAAAATGCTGTTAGATACTCTTGGTTTCAAATATCTTATCTTATTTTTAGATACCGTTGTACTCTTATCTTATCTTATTTTGTTACTCTTTTTTTTTAATCTATCTACACTTTCTTGTATCTATATATATTGGTGTAATTGTTTTATGAATAAACATACTGAAACTTCTTCTCCTCTAAATTATCATAATATTAGAGTCTTTCAAAAAAAAATTCTGCTGATCGAAGTTCTCTCGGTGTTCTCGAGCCTGCCTTGGGCCGCGCTCGCATAGTGTGTGCCTAGCGCCAGACCACTTTCACCTCATAAAACATCAGAGTTTTTCTCGTCGTCCTCGCGCATCCACCTCCGCCTCAGTTAAGACCGAGTCCTCGCTGATCCTCTCATATCCTTTGGTGTCGGCTCCGCCATCACCCGTGTTCCTCTAACGTTGCAAAATGCGATCTGAGCCCTCTTGGGCTCTATTTTAACCGTCTTGAGCTTTCTCATCAATTTAACATTTTTGGGCTCTATTTTAGTTCCATTAGGCTTTTTTATTATCAATCAAACATCGTAAAATTTACTTGTATGTACTCACTTACAACTATACGAAAATTTGTCACTTACAACTTATAACTTATGATAACCAAGCATGCTCTACTAATTTCTTTGAACTTAAGCAGGTGATAGTATAATTTATTTGCATATGTTCCCTTCATCCTGTTCCATTGTCAGCAGCAATTTTTTGATGAAAACTTTGTCAGACTTTCTTGTTGCATTTCATTGCGTCCATGATCCCTTTCTGTTGGCTCACGTGGAAAAACAAGCATTTTCTAACTTTTCCGACACCCTGGAAAGATCAAGGTTTTATTTTCCTCTCTCTTGGTTGAAAAGTAGAGGTGCGAAATTACAGTGAGCACTCACAAACATGTCAGTTTTCTGATGTTTTTATAATTTTTAACTTTAAAATTAGAAACATTATTGTACATGCAAAAAGGTTGAGATGAATGGTGAACCTAAGCTTCACTTAAAACAAACAGCATAAAGAGGAAAAAAAAAAAAGAAACTTCATGGGACTCACATATTAGAGTCAAAAAAAAAAAATCTAATTTTCGCTCAATTTCAGATCAAACGAACAGGGCGTGACCAAACTTTGTGGATTTGCTCTCTCTCTCTCTCTCTCTCAACACTTTGATGGACTCAGAAGATTAGTGCCCAGTGTCACAACCTTGAAAGGCATTGGCCATCGCATTCTTTATTCATTCATAGGTTACAATGCCCACCTAGTCCGGCTAGAGTTAGTGGTCCTCATAGCTAGTAGCTCCATTTCTAAGCTCTTGATTCAATGAATGCCTCCTCTTTGGCTGCACAAAAATTCAGCTTAGGCTTAACTTGGGCCTTTGATGGCCAGAAATTAGCCCAACCGGCCCGGCAAATTGTCGGGCCACTCTTTATGACAACTGAAATACATTTGTTCGTCAACTGTGGCCCATTGGTTAGACTCTAAGTTTGCTCCCGAGAGATTACTGGTTCCGACGCCCGAGGAGGACATGTTGATTATCAAAACAAAACGTGAAATACGCCCGGAAAACTCGATATCGGCTAGGTGAAAACTCGTTCAATACTTTCTCTGTCTCTTTCTACGACTTTCTAACGTAGAAATATACCCACACTTCAATATTTAAACAAATTGTAAAATGCAAAAAGAGATGCTTTCATTGTGTTGGCGGAGATCGCCATGAATCTAAGAAAAGAAAGATAAAGAAAGATGCACTCAAACAAAGTTGGTAAGATATATATAAATTTTTTAGCCCGCACACACACACCCCACGCAAGAAAAAAAGAGGGGAAAAAAAAACTTTAGACAGATTTTTCAAATAAAAAACAATTGGATTTAAAAAAAAAAATCAGTTTTTTCCAAAATAAAAAACACAAGAATTTGTTAAAAAAAAGGAAACTTTCCTATATAAAAAGGGCAACAGCATTAAGCTTTATGAGTAGGAAGAATAGAGAGAAAAAGAAAAAAAAGGGTATATGTGTCATCTTAGTGTCTCAGAGAAGTCCACTTTATAATTTGCAGTTTTTTTTACTATCAGAATAAATAGTGAAACTAATAAGACCTCTCTCGTGTTTCAATTAAATTTTTAATGAAAACAATTCTAAAAATATATAAAATAACATCATAAAATGCTCTCGATTAAAAGAGTTTAGAAGCACACACAGGGGCGCATGAGGTAAATAAGAAAACAAGTAAAATTCGATGAGAGAGAAATGTTGCAGGAATACATCAGGCAATCCCTGAATAAAAAATACAGCCTTACCTTAAAATCAAAGCCCAATAGTCCGATTTTAAGGTCAACCTAAAAAACAAAAACTCAGGAGTCCAATAAATTTCTATTGGTGCTTGGTGCCACACACAAGTAGTTCTTTTGAATAGTTGTAAACAGTCCAATAGATTTCTAGTGTCTTTCTTCTTGCATTGATATGTTTGTAAGCTTTATTAGTTCTCTTTAATTAGTGAAATGCCAAGTCATTATTTAAAAGAAAAGAGCAAATTATCTTTAAAATGTTCATTGATTCTCCCCATCACAGGTGGGAAAAATAATCAGAAGTTTTGAGTTTGAGTCGCAGTTCATAATGGGAATGCTCTAAAAGAATATCATGTTTTGTATTAATATAGTAATTAACCAGTGTATGCTAGAGGATTTTAGGGTGCCTAAGATTAAGTGACAAGGTCGATGTGGATAGAATATCAGGTACGATACAGTGCAGATACACAGATAAGTAAGACAAAATAATGATTATCGGATAAAATTGTACTATTTCTGAAAATATTATTTTTTCACGAAATGAAATTAAGACAAAATAATAATTATTTGTTTCAGCACGTAATAACTATCATAATCAGGGATAAAATAAAGTAAAGGAGAACAAAATCTGGTATGTGAAATGTAGTCGTGATGTCGCTACCTTAAACAATCAAAAGCCCACCCTAATCATTTGGACGTTCAATCGAATGTGTCCCGTAACGGTAAATGATCTCTCGGATTCATCAGCACTTACCCTTGGACGAAAGAGCAAGCCTCTGCTCAAAAAGAAAAATGTTGCCCAAGAAATTTAAAGAAAGAGAAGAAAAAAATTAATTTAGGCTGAAACACTTTTCACAGAATAAACCTTAAGTGAAATATGAGATGGAGAAAAGAAAAGTCGTGAGTGTTTTACTATTTCTCTTGCTGCTGGAGAAAGTGGTCTATTTTTAAGCTTCAGACCCCTAGAGGTTGTAACCCTAAGAGTGATTCAAGACCACATAATTGGGTGGTTGAGAGATTTTCTCACTCGAATGGGTCTCGTGAGACTTAGTCTCATTTGACTTGGTAAAATGAATAAACCTAAAATAAAAGCTTTTTATTGATTTCGGACTCAATTCCAACAGTCACATCTAAGGTGCATCATGAGGGCAGCATCGGCTGGGGTGACGACTCCACCAGCGGCAAAGCCGATGACAGGGAGCTTGCCAAACTGCTTGGTCTGCATGACGAGGACATCAGGGGCGGCGATGCGATTAAGCTCTCAGATCCGGGAAAGGATCAGCAAGAGTAAGGGTTTGAAAGAGTGCTCAGATCTGGCAAAGAGCCAACGAGAGTAATTTGAAAGGTGGTGGCCGACCGGATGTTGCCAAAATTTATGTCCCAGTTGTGGTAGTAGGGACATGCCACAACTTCAATGGTAGGGGATCTGGTCACAGTATGATCGGATCAGAGCTGCATATACCGCGTTGACAGTGGCCAGCCAAGAGATGGCTGGTTCTGAGCTGCAGATGCCGCAATTGTGATAGAAGGGAGATGTCACAACTTTGGTGATGGGGGATCCAGTCAAAAGATGACCGGATCTGAGCTGCAGATGTCGCGACGACACTGATGGAGATCCGGACAAGGGTTGAATGGGTGTGAGCTGCAGACGCTGCGCAGCGATGGAGGGAGAAGCCACGATTTCGTTGAGAGCATTCTGATGGCTTTAACTTTTTTTTTTTCCTCTTTAAATGATCAAATTGTGTATGAGTATTCCATACAAATTTATACTCTTCTATTTTGTAAATATTTTATTAAGTTTTTTTGAATGGTACATCAGGGACTTCTTATCTGAGGGTTTTTTTCTTTAAAAATAATAATTCTTTCCGCGCGCGCGCTCTCTCTCTCTCTCTCTCTCTCTCTCTCTCAAGGACACGATGATATCTTGCTGGAGAGGGAGAGTGCGGGTTCCTTGCCTGCCTTGTTCTTCTGTTGCTGTGCTGAATAATTCCTGTACTCGCAGTTGAGAATTGAGAGGAGTATGAGGGGAGAGAATCTGGCCTATGGCATGCCCCGAGCCGAAGCAAGCCCCCCACCGTGTCCTCCCTTCTCTCCGACACTTGGTATTGTTTTCCTTTCTATCTCCATATCTTATTTCATTATTCTTCCAATCTCTTCTTCCCCACTCCTGCGAGAACTGCAACAACAACAAGAAGAAGATGATGATATTGTCGACGCTCTTCCAGCTCCGGCTGCGCCTCCTTGTCTTCCTCTAGTGCTTCTGCGCCCTCCCTTTCGACGGTATGGCTACATATTTGTTTTCAGTGACATATCAACTTACTACAGAAACACAAGTTTATATTGCACAAACTTTTAACTTCAGAAGAGCAGAGCTTTGGCGCAATGACACGGGGTTTATTATTTTTCTTTTCTTCTTTTTTCGTTCTTCTGAGAGAAACAGTGAGGAATTTTTTGTTTAAATGGCTTAACAAAACGATGCATCTCAATCCTTCTTCACGAGCAAGAAATTCTAGACATACTAAAAGCATAAGAATACACTCGTAATATCGAACTCATTTCGATCAATTTATCTTGATATGGGGACCCTAGCCCTCCCTGGATACACCGATAATGAGCTAAATCATAATCAAATAGTAGTTATTGGAGTAATAGTGAATAATTTGCAAGCGATTGTTTCTTTCCCCCTTTTGAAACCTACAACATGTTTATACTCAGAAAAGAAGAAAATGTGATATGTTTAATTAAATCGAAGTCATGGAAACATAACATATTGATTGTAAATCTTGCATTACTTTGAATCATCCTTTTCACCTTTCTTCTTTGGAGAAAGGAAGAACAAATACATAAATTCAAATTATGATGTTTCATTTTCTACTCTTGGATTTTATTGGACCGTGATTCCATAGAGAGAGAGGATCAAAAACTGAGATGTAGAGCTCTTAAACTCAATTGACAGAAATTCGGTCGACCGACA
The DNA here is from genome assembly GCA_038442645.1 of Agave tequilana. Classification (NCBI taxonomy): domain Eukaryota; kingdom Viridiplantae; phylum Streptophyta; class Magnoliopsida; order Asparagales; family Asparagaceae; genus Agave; species Agave tequilana. The sequence goes on along the minus strand of JAVJIF010030088.1, from coordinate 48,187 downwards.
TACACAAGAATTTGAATCTGTCAATCGCTTGGTCGACTGATGTTTCACGAGAGCGGAAAAATCGAGTTGACAGTCAATCGCCTGGTCGACCGGCCCAACTGGGAGGATTTAACAGAGAGTTGGGACTTGGATCCGGTCGGCTGCCCAATCGACCGGCCCCAACTCTAAGATCTAACAGAGAGTTGGGGGGGTCTGGAGCGGTCGGCTAGCCAGTCGACCGATAGTCGGGTCAGAGCAACCTCTGAACCCGAGCTGTTGTTGTTTTGGGGTTTATTCTTCTCTCTACAAATAGAGGACTTGAACCCATTTTAGGAGTGAATATTGCTGAGTGAGTTCTTGAGAGAACCAATTGTAAACCTCTTGTATTCTTGTGTAAATAATCAATACATCGCTCTCTTCTGCCTCGGAGACGTAGGCATCTTGCCGAACCTTATAAATCTTGACCCCCCTCTCTTTATGTGGTGTTTGTGATCTTAGGGTTTCTATACTCTAGCTGGTTCCAGTCTCAACAGATTCTAATTCTTCCCCAATCTTTTTTTTTTTAAACTTGAAAACATGTTCTTTTTGAAAGAAAGGGAAAAGAATAACTTCCATTTTCATTATTCCTGCTTCATGCCATTGCAATGGATTAGCTTGCTTTTTGTTTGAACTAAAAATATCAACAGAATAACCTCTACATGCACACATTCAAACATGCATAAACTAATGTAACATATTGTGTAGTAGGCCTTGTTGCAGTTCAAGCATTTACAGGAACTTATGGCGTGAATTATGGAAGGATTGCAGATAACATTCCTTCACCCGAAGCCGTTGTGACCCTTCTCAAAGCAGCCAAGATCAAGAACGTCAAGATTTTCAATGCAGATCACAAAGTCCTCAATGCTTTCAAAGGGTCAGGGCTTGAGCTGTTTGTCATGGTCCCCAACGAACTACTGAAAGATATGAGTGCTAATAAGGACCGCGCGATGCAATGGATTAAAGAAAATGTGCAGCCGTTTCTTCCTGACACGAATATCCGAGGAATTGCTGTGGGGAATGAGATCCTGGGAGGGCCTGATCACTGTCAGAAGCTCTACTGTGTGCGATAAAAAACGTGTACAGTTCTTTAGACAGTATCGGTCTGGCACGTAGTATTGAGGTCTCTTCAGAAGCTGTTTTCGCTAGTGCTTATCCTCCATCATCGTGCACATTCAAAGATGATGTTTTCGTGTACATGAGGCCTATGCTGGAGTTCTTTTTAAATACTAGCGCTCACTTCTACATCAATGCATATCTGTTTCTGGCATACAAAAGCGATCCTGAGCATATCGATATTAATTATGCTCTATTTAAGCCAAACTCTGGCATATATGATGAGAAGACCAACCTGCACTATAGCAACATGTTTGATGCTCAGGTAGATGCTGCTTATGCAGCTCTGGGAGCTGCTGGGTTCGATAAGATGGAGGTTCCTGTTTCAGAGACGGGTTGGGCCTCTACCGGGGACCAAGACGAAGCGGGAGCTACTCTTAAGAATGTGAAGACATACAATTTCAACCTGCACAAGCGGCTTCTCAAGAAGAAAGGGACGCCGATGAGGCCAAATATTCCTGTGAAGGCGTATGTGTTTGCGTTGTTCAACGAGGATTTGAAGCCAGGGCCGACTTCTGAGAGGCATTTTGGGCTGTTCAAAGCTGATGGGAGCATTGCCTATAATATGGGATTTCCTGGCCTGAGATCTTCAGCTCCATCTCCATCTCCATCTCTCGTGTCTCAAGGTATATATTCTCTCTCTTTTTTTGCCGCTCATTTTTCAGCTGCACATATGGCTTCCTGGATAGTGCATTTTGCTGATGTTACAGTTATAACTGCAGAGTATTATCGCTTGTTCTACCGTCCTGCTTCTGGCATTGATATAACACGATTGAGAATGGGAAGCCCAGCTTTCTATTGCCGACTTACATCAGAAGACAGTCGAGTTTCAGGCTCAGCGATGTGTTCCAGTTGATCATAACTGTGCATAATTGATTAATGGTGACTGGGATTGTTTGTTTATGACTGGAACTTGCTGATCGTTTTAGTCCTCAGCAGCGCATTCGAGTCAGATTCAGGTATATTCATACAAACTAGATTAATTTTCCGTGTTGAGATCAATTTGTAGCTATCTATGCGGAACATAATGTATACAACGGGAATTTATAAACGATGATTTGTTTCAAAAGTAGATTGTAGAATGAAAATGTTGCATAAATTTACATGATATGCTCTGTTATCTCCATGGACCGGTAATTGTGTCGCCATGGCGCCCATCAACCATTGTAAGACATTCTCTGCTTGCTTGCTCGTGATGGCAGCTTCACATCCGTGGCGAGGCCAAGCGCCTCGAGCAGTTTCACAACGTACCACGTCATGTCCACCTCCCACCAGTCCAAGCCGTGGCGAGCAGAGTATTCGAACGCGTGGTGGTTGTTGTGCCACCCCTCTCCGAATGCCAATAAGGCCACCCACCTGTTATGCACCAGGCAAAATTGTTCCGAGTTATGGAACACGTTCATGAAATCAAGTGTTTTGTCGAATCTTACCAGTTGTTCTTCGACAAATCCTTGGTGTTCCATGACTGGTAGCCCCAGACATGGCATGCCGAGTTCACTAGCCACGTAATGTGGTACACCCACACAATCCTCACGCCCTGCAATCATCCATAAAGCAAGAGCTTCATCTGCGAATCCAGAACCAGTCACCCAATAGCAATCAATCAAATTTTACATCTCTCTTACCATCCCCCAGACAAGGAAAGGGAATCCTCCTGCGGTGTAAAGCAAGACCACCAGAGCAATAGGATGCGCGATATAAGTCTTTTGAAGGAATTGGTAGAACGGCTGCCTCGCCAAGTCTCCAACATTATCAGTATCACCACACTGAATACATGCACGCCGGTTAGATAATAATACGAACAAAAATTTCATTACATTTTCGAAGAAGACCAGCATTGCTCACCCTCTGCGCAACATAGGCGGTGTCGAAGAGCCAGCTCATGTGGCTGAACCAGAACCCCTCGACTGGGCTGTGTGGATCCCGGTCGGAGTCGCAGTACTGGTGGTGGTACCTATGGGTGCTGACCCAGTCCATGGGGTTCCCCTGCAGGGCCTGCACCCCACAGTATGCAAACAAGTACTCCAGCCATTTGGGCAGCTTGAAGCTCCTGTGAGCTAAATTCCTGTGGAATGACAGTGTGATCCCAAACAGCCCAGTGACTATGTACAGCGTGACTGCGGCCCACAGGGCTCCCCAGCTGAAGGTGGACGGTGCGAACAGGCAGAGCACGTGCGTTGCCAGGACCACACCTGCCATTGCCAGGTCCAGCGAGCTCCACTTTGTCGTCCTCCTCCTCTCCTTGACCTTGACGTCTGACCAGAGGATAGTCCTGCTCTCAGACTGGCAGCAACGAGCTGCTGCTGGTTTCCTGCTGAGCGTTTTGTGATTGTGTTGGGCTATGAGCAATGGCTTCAACGAGCTGAAGACATTGAGGTAACGATAATGGCGATGATGATGATGATGAAGCAGTTGTCTGGGAGCTGAGATGTTTATGTTGAGATTGAGGTTTACAAGCAGAGCCATTATTGATTCTTGTTTTGTGATCATATGGTGCGCATACTGTATTATGTTTGTGTATAGAGTAGTGTGGATAAGGCGAATCTGAGCTAATCCTTTTCTGACCGCTGATTCTATCTTCATCAGTTTGATTTTTTCTTTTACTTTTTTTTAATCGAAAAATGGTGCGAAAAAATCTTTGGGCTTTCCCGTTGTCGCCTTCAATCTCTGGCAGATTTTTCACTTGCAACTTCTGGTGCGCGTAAAAGTCTGAATAAAGACTTGGAGAAATTGGAAGAGCAGAGAGAGGCTATTCCCAATCTAAGGGGAATTCAGGACTAACTGTCCCCCATGGCTTCAACCTCTGCATTCATCGTGTCGCCTCCACTGACTTCTCGGGCCAATGGCCTCGCTGCTCGCTGTCTGTTTTCGGCATCTGGCTCTGCACAACATGGTACAATCCTGTATCTTCTCTCTTATGTCTTCGTTTCTTTATTTGAATTTGGTGTGGGTTTAGACACCCAGGTACAAATTTGTGTGAATGGATTGAATTTCATTTCTTATATAATTTGGAGTTCTGATCATCAGAGCTATACACCCCATAATATCCTTTCCTGTCAAGTTATATTTCACTTACACTTATGGTTTCAGTTACGAGGAAATGAATTTATTCTTCAAATAAAATTTCCAAAGAATAATTCTAGAACCTTAGAATGTTGCTTAATCCCATGTTTAAATGCTTCCATAATTTCTGTTGTGACCTAAAACCAGCCAAAGAACGCAAACCCTAACACACAAACACCGCACAAAGGGAGGGAGACCGAGATTTATAAGGTTCAGTAAGAGGCCTAAGTCCCTAGGCAGAAGAGATGTCTATTGATGATTTACATAAGATTATAAGAAGATTACAATTGATTCTCTTAAGAACTCACTCAGCAAGATTCAACACCCTAAAATGAGTTCAAGCCTCTATTTATAGAGATAAGGAAACAAAAAAAAAAAAAACCCTAAACCCACAATAGATCAGGTCCAAACGCTATTCTGACCCGACTGTCGGTCGATCGGATGATCGACCGCTCCAAGTGCGATCGATCGGGTAACTGCTCATACTCACATCAGTTGTATTTGACTTTGGTCATGAAAGAGTCGAACCGTTTGTACCACTGCCTGGGAGACTGCTTAAGTTCATATAGGAACTTCCTTAGAAGAGACATTTTTTTCTTTACCTTCCTGAATATAATCTTCAGGTTATTTCATGTATATCTTTTCCTCCAGCTCACCATGCAGAAATATTATTTTGACGTCCATCTGCTTCAATTCTAGATCAAACTGAGTAACCATCACCAATAACATCCGAATAGATGTAAACTTGACTACAGGAGAAAAAAATCTTACTGTATTCAATACCCTCCTTCTGAGCATATCCCTTAGAAACTAACCTTACCTTGTACTGCTCATTATCCTTCTTGCAAAAGACCCATCTACAACCTACTGCCTTGGAGTCTTTTGAAAGATCGACTAATGTCCATATTTGATTTCTATCCAAAGACTTCATCTCTTGCTCCAATGCTGTAATCCATTTGTTGTGATTATCTGCCTCGATTGCTTCCCTATAACTGTCAGGTTCTTTACTACTAATGCAAAAGAGACATGATTATCGTCCCAACCATATCTTGTTGGTGACACTGTAACTCTGACTGACCGTCTCAACGGTCTAGGTTGCTCTTGAGTAGCTTCCTAGTTGTCTCCATCTGGATCTGAGAAGTCATCTTTTGACCCTTCAGGCCTTTTAGGGGTCTCTAAGAACTTAACTTCTTTTTCTTGAGTGTCTGCCGAACTGTCTGAAGCTACACCTTACACTTTATCTTTCATCTCTGACTTTTCTCGCAATATTGATTCATCGTCAAAGTCCACATCTCTGCTGGTAAAGGCGCACTTTTTCTCGGGATCTCAAAATTTGAAACCCTTGACTCCTTTGGTGAACCCGATGAAGATACACTTCACAAACTTAGACTCCAGTTTGTTTCATTTCTGAGTATCAACCAAACTAATTACCGGGCAACTAAAAATCTGTAAGGTTGAATAGTCCAAAGATACTCCTCGCTATATCTTCTCTGGGATTTGAAGATCAATAGTTGTTGATAGTGACATGTTTACCAGATAACTCGCATGATTCACTGCCTATGCCCAAAATTCTTTTGACATGTCAGTATGTAATCTGATACTGCAGACACGCTTTGTAAGTGTCCAATTCATGCAATCTGCGACTCTGTTTTGTTCTGGTCACCCATGAATACTTAGCTAATATTTGATGCCCTCACTTGCTAAGTAGTGTTTGAATTCTTTGGAGGTGTACTCGCCTTCATTGTCGGACCTCAAGACTTTCACCTTCTGTCCCTCCTGATTTTTCACCAAAGTTTTCTACTCCTTAAATTTCTAAAATACTTCTGATTTCTGCTTTAAAAGTATACCCAAATTTTTCTTGAAAAATCATCTATGAAACTAACATAGTACCTGACACTTCCAATGGATGCTACTGGCGAAGGCCTCCATGCATCCGTGTGTATGAAATCTAGCAAGCTTTTTGTCTTGTGCTGAGATATAGACAAAGCTACTCTACGTTACCTATTCATAATGTAAAATTTACAAAAATCAAGTATGCAATATTTGATACATGATAGAGTACTCTTTTTGTGTAGGGCTTGAAGATCTTTCTCGCTCATGTATCCAAGACGTATGCGCCAAAGTCTTATAGTATCCTCCTTCTCTATTGCTGCGAAAGCATCACCAATATTAATACTTCCTGTCAACTTGAACACATTTGTTGTCCGTACTCCTTTGAGAATCGTCATGGAGCCTTTAGTAACTTTGATTCCTCCATCTGCATCAGAAAACTTGTACCCTCGAGCTTTCAAAGCTTCCAACGAGAGAAGATTCTTCTTGAAATCCGAAACGTGTCGAACGTTCGTAAGGATTCGAACCTGTCCATCAAACATTCTCATACGGATGTTACCGATGCCAACACTCTTACACACGCTTCGTTTCCCATCAAGACAGAGCTCCATCATAAGGCTTGTAAGTATTGAACCACTTTCTTTTTGGGCACATGTGGTATGTGCACCTTAAGTCAAGTAATCAAGCATATGAGTATTTATCTTTTCCTGACTCAGCTGTCAAGACGTCACATGGATACTCATTTGCTTCTTCGACAACCCCCGCTTGATCTAACTTTCCATTTGTGCTCGCCCCATCAGAATTTTTGCCGCATTTCCTCTTCAGCATCTTCTTGTATTTCATTCAATTTTACTTGATGTGTCCTGATTTTTTGTAAAAGTAGCAAAAGAAATTGTTAGAAGTTTCTGGATCCCTTTTGGGTCCCCTACTCTTTGATCTTTACCTCTGATCCTTGACAAACAATCCTGATGCCTCTTTTATATAATCTATCTTCTTTATCAGCTTATTGTTTTAGAACATCTACCTGACATCTGCTAAGACTAAGGTCTACTTATCATACATGATTGTGGTTGCCAAGAAGTCATAACTTTATGGAAGAGAAGAGAGTAACAGAAAGAATTTGTCTTCTTCTTCGGACTTAACATCTAAAGCTAACAAGTCGCTTAAAATTTTATTAAAAGCATTGAGATATTGTACAATATGCGTACCTTTCTTCATCCGAAGGCTGTATAACAGCTTCTTCATGAAGAGCTTTTGTTCGATAACCTCTTCGTCATGTAAAGGCTCTCCAGCCTAGACCAAAGATCAGCATTTGTCTTCTCGATCATCACGTTGTAGAGGAACTCATCTGATAGGCAGATCGTCGCTTCCCGTCGAATTTCTCCACCTCGAACTTGGTTGTCGTGATCGTCTTGCTAGAGATCTCTCAAATACCATTTGTAAAGACTCGGAGCACCATCCCAAAAGACTAACATTCTAGGGGAGAAGCCCAAATCCTTTATAAATCCAAGACCATCCCTATGTTTAGCCGATGTGGGACTATTTGTTCAACCCAAATCCCAACAATTATTAGCTCCATTTTCGTTATATGCCGCAATTCTCTTCTCTATTGTTGATACTCTCGCGTTCTTTTCCCTGTTCTTGTGACAATTATTTTGTTTCTGACATATTGGATATCGAATTGTATTAGGTTCTCTCTTCCTACTTGGTCTGAATTCGAACTGGGAAGGGCTCCTGTGTACTGGAAAACCATGAATGGTCTTCCTCCAATTTCTGTGAGTCCCTGATCAACACTTTGTAAAGTGATTTTACATTTACTATGTACTATATTACTGCTACTTCTTTCGGTTTGGTTTACTTGTTTTCCGCACTTCAATTCTTGATAGGGAGAGGATGTATCTCTCTTCTACAAGCCTGCTGCCTCATCTTTTCATTCACAAACGAAGTTGACTGGGACGATCCATATAAACTGCAATTTCAAGTTCTGAAGGCGTGGCGGAACAAACCATTGAGCTTCTTTAATGAGGTGAACAGATTTGGTGTTTCTTGAAAAACTGAATCACATACCGATACTATTTAGCATGGATCAAATATATCAATTTGTTCCTCTCTTTCGAACAAAAAACAATTGATATTGGCCATAGTTTGATTTCTTTCCCTTAATTTAACCGAAGAAGTCTCCTGTCACTGATGTATATGTAAAATCATATGCATCGTTACTGCAAAGTGTATGTTCATATGAAACGATGGGAGGTGTAGCCCAAACTTACAGATTTTAACAATTGAAAGGCATTGTTTGTTATCATAGGAAAGTTTTGCTATTGAAATAATTTTTCTAGCAACAACTTGTCGCAGATTTTGCATATATCAAGAACTTGTCGATATAGGATTTATATATAGATCTTTTCCTCAGGGAATTAACATTCCTGCAATATGTAGGGTTTGGTAGCAGAATTGAGCAAAGAAGGTGCTTGTGCTGAAGGAATCATCCCAGATTCGCACGTTATCATTGAGAGTTGCGAAATTGAGAATCTGTATCAAGAAGGGGTCAGTTAAAGCTTCTTTTTCCTTAATTTCCCCCATTCTTTGTCGAAAAGAACCTGCATTCTGATGTTGTGACCGATACAGGGAGATCAGTGCAAGTTAGAACTTGTACCCGGATGCACGGATCCGAATTCATCATTGTACAATCCCTTTGCAATCATTGACGATGGCTCTTGCCCAACAGAGGTGGACTCAGAGGAGGAACAAGACCCGTCCCACACGACTTTTCCTTTTGTTTGAGGCAATGGTAACAATGAAATTCAAAGATTGCATACTGATGGAGAATACTACAACACGAAGGCTAGCAGCATATTTCACGCAATTTGTATGCATCGAAGCAATCTATGCCGCATTTATACATGTCATTGATCAGATATATGTGTACTATAGAGATGACATTTTGTTTACTAGTCACAAAGAAATAAAAATTATGGTTTTGTGGTATGTAACTATGTGATTAACATTTTGTTAAAAAAAAACTATGCCATATGCACCAGCAGGCTTTTCTGAGACATGGGAAAGAGTTGATTCTACTGATTTTCTTCCTTTTTACATACCAAATTAAATCCGCGATAAGTAAAATTTGATCAGCTCTGAGTATGAAGAGATTACAAAACAGAATTGTTCACCAAAATTGGAAGGCCAGAAATGTGAAGAATGAAAGTAAAACTCTATCCAGTTCCTTCACGTTCACATGGAATCTCATCATTCAATGAATATAAAAGAGTATAAGAAATGTCAACCTCACACAATAACTCAACAATCAGAACATAAATTTACAGCAGGTATTTATACATATTCTTAATCTTGTGCATGAGTATAGACCAATGCCAATGAACACCAGACAAATGCATTGCATTCACTTTTTTGTGAAAAATATGCATCTAAAACCTTAGAAAATAATTTAAAGAGAACTAAGATGACCGTGTGAATATGAATATCAATGGATTTATAGTCTTCTAACATAACTAATTGTCTGCATAATTCTAGAGACCACCATCTTCTTCTTTGTTACCTGTTTCCAAGTTCTCGCCTTCTAACTTCTCCATCTGCTGCTGCTCCTGCTGTTGAACCATGTCATACGTCGCGTGAACTCCGACAAACACGTAGTACACCAGCATCACCCCGGTGCAAATCCCGAACCTCAAGAATGCCGGGTACCCCAGCGATCCCATCAGGAACAGGTTCGTTGCGATGGACAGAGACGGCAGCCAGGGAACCAGCGGCACCCCCCACACCTTCGGCTTCCTCTGCTGACCGACAAACACAGACATCCCCAACGTGCCCAGGAACCACAGCGGCACAGCCACCGCATACCCGGTCGGCCCAATCTTGCTCGAGTTCCAGCACGCAGACACCCCAATGGACGACCCAATGATCGCGAACAGAAACCCGAGGAACTTGAATTGATCGGTCCTGCTCGTCGCGTCCCTGACATAGTACCGCCTCACCAGCAACGCGACAGCTATCAGCATGAAGATGAACAATGTGCTGATCGACGACACGGTGGAGAGAACGTCGAGGCTGGAGAAGAAGGCAAAGACGGCACTTGAGATGGTGACCAACATAGTGGCATAGATCGGGGTTCCGGTCTTGGGGTGAACCAGCGCGAAGTAAGGCGGGATCATGTGCGCCCTCGCGATCTGCGTCGTGTACCGCGCCTGCCCCAGCGCGCCCACCAGCATTCCGGTGGTCATCCCCTTCAATGCGCCGAACGCGACCACGTACTTGGCCCAGTTCATCCCGACGCTGGCGAAGGCCACCGCGTAGGCCGCGTTGGGGTCGAGATTGCTGTACTTTTGCATCATAACGAGCACGAGGGCCATCACGCAGTAGACGATGATGATCGCCGACATTGAACCAATTAGACCTAATGGTATGTCCCTTGCTGGATTCTTGGTTTCTTCGGCCAATGTGGCCACCATGTCGAACCCGGTATAGGCCCAGTACACGACGGCGGCGCCCTGGAAGACCCCTTTCGCGCCGAAAGGGGTGAAAGGGTGGAGATTGGCGGAGTTGGCGTGGGCGGAGCCAGCGGCGATGATGAAGGCGATGACGGCGACGCTGAGGACGGAGGTGATCCAGTTGAGGAGGGAGGTCCGGCGGGTGCCGAAGACGGCGATCGTCGAGCAGGCGATGAGGATGACGACGGCGATGGGGTCGAGGAGGTTGTAGCCGTCGGCAAGGGCGGGGGCATGGATGCGGAGTGCGTCGGGGCCGAGGTTGAAGAGGGTGGCGAAGTAGGACGACCAGGAGCGGGCGACTCCGGCGGCGCCGACGAGGGCTTCGAGGAGGATGTTGGCCGCGGCGATGAAAGCGACGAAGTCGCCAAGCTCGACGCGGAGGTAGGAGAAGGAGCCGCCGGCTGAGGGGATCTCGACGGCGAATTCGGCGTAGCAGAAGACGGAGAGGAGAGCGGAGAGGCCGGAGGCGAGGTAGGAGAGGACGATGGCGGGGCCGGCGTCGTTTGCGGCCTCCTGCCCGGTGAGGACGAAGATGCCGGTGCCGACGATGGAACCGAATCCCAGCCAGGAGAGGTCCCACCACGTGAGGCAGCGGCGGAGGGGGTTCTCTGAGCAGAGGCGGAGGACGTGGGTCTCATCGGCGTCGGTGGAGCGGTGGAGGATCTGGTGGCGGAGGCGGCGGGGGGTGGCGGAGAGGGAGGAGCGGTAGGCGGAGGCGGAGGCGAAGGAGGGCTCGGGGAAAAAGTCCTGCTTGCTCCACCGCCAGTACCTGCGGCCGCCTCCGCCGGCGGCCTCTTGGTCTTTGGATCCAGCGGCAGCAGCAGCAGCCATTTTTTCTTTATTTTTATAAATTTTTTATTGTTTTCCCTCCGTATTTTAGGGCTTTTGAGGAGGAGAGAGATATTTTTAGAAATTTTTTTGGCTGTAATTTTGGATTCCGCTGTCCGCTGAACCTAGACGGGTTATAGTATCACTATCGTCTATGATTTAACTTAAAGGTTTAATGAATCCAATTAAATCTAATAACTCAGTACGGCGAGTCATTGACGTCATCGCCATCATCTTGGTCATTCCTATGGGCTCCGCCATGATAGTCTACTGTAACGGGCCGCTTTGAGTCAGCCCTAACATGTATTGGGCTTGTATTTGGCCCGCTCAAATACTGTTTATTTTCGTTTGCACCAACCCATTCAGAATAAATTTAACTAATGAAATTGAAATTACTTTACAAGGGAAAAAAACCGTAAAATTTCATTTTCCATTACTATCGTATTCAAAATTTGTTCTCTGCAGATCTCATATTTTTTCGAAACTATATACAATATTAGTAGAAATGAAAATTAAATTACTGTCAATTTTTCGTATCAAAAAAATGCTTAAAGATAATTTTTTTTAAAAACATGCAAATCAAATTCAAATATAGAGACAGAAGGATCATACTGAACAAGTTTTCAGAGAAGTTCATGTAAAATTATCCCCTAATAACCAAATTTTTTACCCATTCTTCCTGTTTTATGTTCCTCAACAATTCAGACTTATAAACGAGTAAGACTTTCATTTTCTTTTAACAAGATGATCACTCCCGCATATCAAAGTGGATAAAATGTCAGGTTTTAAGGTGACAAAATTTTATATTCTTTGAACCTTTTATAATATGATAAGAGGGTCATTAACGAGATTGACCGTCGGTATATGGGTGTGGCTCACACCTATAAACTGAACCCTATATGTAATGCCCTCATGGAGGTGGCAATTCTTTAAAGCTGGTAAGTTAGAACAACAACAAGTGCACATAGAAGAATCCACTCAAAAAAATCCCTTAGCAATTCGTAAAAAAATCCAATCCTAAAAGCAAAAAGGGCAAATAAAAACACTTGTCTATAGGAGAGATGGCCGTTAGCCTTAGACTCGATTTTTACAGCGCGTTGGACGATTTTGCCCTCGATGTCATTTGACGTTTTCCTGTTGGACGGCCATTTTCTTCTCCTGTCATATCATAAATAAACCTTGTTTACACCGTCTTGCAAAAATCCTTATGTTGTAGTTGGTCTTGCGTGCTCGAACCCGCCCTCACATGCTTTTTGGGCCAATTTTTTATGGGCAGAACGTGTGGGCCTGAGGCTTCCGGCCTTGGCATGGGCTTTGGGGTGAGAGCGCGCACGTATACATAGAATATATAAGAGATTGGGCCTGGGCCCAGACTTTTTTATACATATAATTATTTTTTATACTTATATTAAAAAAGGATTCAAATTTTTTTTAAGGCTTGAAATGTGGGCTTAGACTCAGAATTTAAATAAATAAAGATGAAAAGCGCAAAGAGGAGTGATATGTGGAATTGGGTTCTAGGCTGTGCTTGTCCAAGGATAGAAGGAAAAATTTTTTGATTCCCATGAACAAATATCTCTTCTTATTTATTTTTTTTAAAAGCTCTGGAAGATGGGATGAGCCGCTTAGGTTATGAATTAAAAAAAAGAAGAGGTGTTTGCAGGACTGGGCCTAGCCTTGGACCAAAAGAAAGAAAATGAAAATGAGAAAAAAAATGAGCATATGGACTTGCGCTCACACATACTTCACTTCTCTTTTTCCTTTTTATCTCTGTTTATTTAAATTCTGAGCCAAAGTCCACATATTTCAAGCCTTAAAAAAATTTGAATCTTTTTTTAAATGTTGTTATTATTATTATTATTATTATTATAATATATATACATATTTGAAACGTTAAAGTTTCAGAGTATCCCAGAGCGCCCCACTTTATTACAGTTAAATCTGCATAGGGCGAATTGAGCCAACGGTTACTGGGGAGCAAACTCAGTGCCTGACGCCTAATCCGCCTGAGAGAGGTTTCGAACCCTTGACAACATGGGAGCAAACCGTGACCACTTGGGAGTAAACCTTGATTTGGGAACGTGACAAACGCTTGAAGAGTAGTGATGCATCCATCATGAGATCGAAACTAGATTGTTCCTTCTCCAATCACCTTACTTGTAGCAGAATTCCCCATGAAGACTTCTTCCCCTTGAACTGAAGGGTATGAAGAGAACATCTTCCTATTAGAACTGATATGCTGTGAACATCCAGAATTTATAACACATCTATCTTTTTTACCAACTGGTCTGTCTATAATAGATAGAACGTCGCAATGTTCTTCATCTCCTTCAACCAGTTCAGTGATATTAGCATCTAGTTGTTTCTTCTTTTGAAGCCAACACTCAGATCTAATGTGCCCCTTCTTGTGACAATAGTTGCACGTCAAATTCTTGTGTTTTGAGTTACTCGTAGAACTTCCATTATTACTCTTCTCTCTTGAATAATGAACTTGCCCGGAATCATTATGATGAGACTCACCCGTCAACTGGGTGTCAATTTTGTCCTTATTGAGCAGATGCTTCTTGGCCTCATTGTCTTGATTATTGATTTGCCTCTATAGATGATAGCTTCTCTGAAGCTCTTATATAAAGATGGTAAAGAACACAGTAATAGAAGTGCTTGATTCTCATCTTCTATCTTAACCTTTATCTTATCTAGATCATTGATAATAGAGAAAAATTCTGCGATGTGAAACTTGATAGGTGTACCCTCATGCACACGGAGAAGAAAGAGACGCTGTTGCAGAATCAATCGATTCGCCAACGACTTCTTCAGATAGTAGTCCTGAAGTCGATCCTACTGTGAGGATGCTGTTTTCTCCTAAAAAACTCATCCAACACTTTATCCGCCAAGCAAATCTGAATAGCTGTCAAGATTTTCTCATCCAACTCCTGCTAAATTTCTTCCTTCATGTCATGAGCCTTTTTCTCCCTCCCGAGTAGTGGTTTTTTCAACCCGCTCTGGGTAAGAATGACGTTCATCCTAATCAGTCACTTGCTGAAAATTGATAACGCCATCGAACTTCTGAATATCGAACTTGATCGCAGACATCTTCACGTTGACCTTGTTCTAATACCAATTGTTATAATTTCAGGGGAGGACGCCCCCACCACCGGATCGGCTGGGGCGGTGTAGCGGATACGAACCAAAGGATCTGCTAAGACAATTTGAAGAAAAGAAGAAGATTTTTCAAAGTAGATAAAAAGTCAACACACATATAACGTAGTTCTACCGATTAAATAAATCGTGTGTACGTCCACGGGAGAAGTTACAAGCTCTCGATGGTCACCAAGAATAACGAACCCTTTTGCCTAAGCTTTTTTCACGAATCTCTCACTTAGATGAATTACACCCTTAGGAATTACAAATTCATAGAATTCTCTTGGAACACATTGAAGGCTGCCCCTAAGAGGTTATTTATAGATCATTGAACTCTCCTAGTCCTAAACAAACTCCTTCAATCAGAATAAAGGAAATTTGAATCCAACTCGGACTCAAAACAGATTCAGAAAATAAAATTGTCAAATCTGATATTAATCAACCCTCACGCTGTATTCGCACCATAATCTTAACATTTCAGTCACAAATCCTAACATTATCAACAGTGCTCTTAAAGGACATGTTTTATATATTTCTTCTGTGATATCTTTCATGGTATTCTATCTTCCTTGAAAGTCTTTGAAGGAAGTTGCAAAGAAGTGGGTGCATAGTATTCTAAATACCTTAAGTGGGTCAAAGTCTTTGAAGGAAGTTGCAAAGTAGTGGGTGCATACTTAGATATGCTTAAGCAGGTTACTTCACCTGCTGGCCTGCCCCGGCTTATAAATATTTAATCTGTATAAACCAAGGAGAAACGGAAAAAAAATAACACACGAACATGCATATAAAAAAAAAAGCCTGTGGACTTGGTCGACCTGCCGGCCAACTGTGTTTCTTTCCTCTTTATCAAGACCGAGCGGTTAACCGATCCAAACTTTGTGCATGTCGGTCGACCGCCCGATTGATCGAAGTCCTGCATAAAGTTAAAAAAAAAAAACTCCATCTTATGTTTTTCCCCTCTCTTTCTACAATTATTTGTCCATGGATGTGCTGCTTGTTTGTGGTATACTTGATTTCCTTCATAATGCGAGATGACATTCTTCTGATTCCATCGGTAATTGATTCTGATGCAGCACATTGACAGACTGATCCCCATGCAAAATTGCACAAGGTTGATGGTTCTTCAAACTGTCGCTCATTTTAAGTCTACAAGGTAGGTTCATTCGTTCACTGGACTGCGGGCTGAATTTTTAGAGAAGGTGCAACCTGCCCCTAGACATACTTTATACAACTTCTCTCAAATTATTGATTGATCTCACTGAGAATGTGCAGGGAATGGAAGGAGAGAGTAAAAGGGGAGAAGCAGTCTCTGTTCAATTCCTGGAAAAGAGGTACTTGTGGGTCTCAACTGGTTCACCTATTTCTCATGAAGAGAAACAAATAAGAAGAAAAAGAAAGAAAAAGACTGCTGCAATTACATTTGCCATAGTGCTCTGATATCTTCGTCTCCCCAAACAGATCTTCACCAACAACAAACACATGTTTCTCTTATCACATTTGTCAGACTTTTACAAGTCAATTTGCGCAAAACATACCAAAATGTGCGGTACAAAAATAAAGTGTGAAGCCACCGACCTTGACTCGATCTACTCAACTCATTTTCCCCCCTTCTTTTATTTAATAACATTAGAATGAGTAGGTTTCCAACCAGCCTTGTTTGTTGTAGTAGGTAGGGACTGTTCTTATATCAAGAAGAAAATGATACTCATACAGGAACAGAGGAGGCAAAGAAAAGCAATACAATTAAGGATTAGCAGCACAGGATGCCTTCACCTCATCCTATGGTTGTCCAAGTCTCCAAATGCTTAGTAAAACCCTCGTCGCTGCCGGACCCGGCTGTTAATCTCTGCCCCCTCACGCCATGGGATGTTGCCATGCTCTCTGTGCACCCCATCCAGAAAGGCCTCCTCTTCTCAAACCTCCCCCCTGCGCAATCCATTGATTGTATCATCGATAGCCTCAAGTCCTCTTTGTCTGTGGCCCTCAGCCACTTCTATCCCCTTGCTGGCCGTCTGGTTACCAAACAAGTTCTTGACAACAACAACAACAACCAAGTCAGCGGTCTACATGTTTCAATTGACTGCAATAACCAAGGTGCAGAGTTTATTTATGCTGTAGCTAATACTCTTACAGTTGCAGGTGTTCTTGCACCATCACATGATGTCCCGTCCTTTGTTCAATCATTATTTCCTCTTAATGGAGCCATCAACAATGATGGCCACTACTTGCCTCTTCTTGCCGTTCAGCTCACACAACTATCTGATGGTGTCTTTGTTGCCTGTTGCTTCAATCATGTTGTTGGGGATGGTACCTCATACTGGCACTTCTTCAATGCGTGGGCTGAGATTGCTCGATCAATGGAAGGAGGCTTCACCATCTCCAGGCCTCCTGTTCATGACCGCTGGTTCATCGATGGTGAAACTCCACCTGTAACATTACCATTCTCGCACGCGGATGAATACATCGAAAGATTCATCCCACCTCCACTCCGGGAGAAGATCTTTCACTTATCCTCGAACTCACTTGCTCAGTTGAAGGCAAAAGCCAACAAGGAGTGTGGTACCAATACAATCTCCTCTTTCCAAGCTTTATCCTCTCTTCTGTGGCGATCCATCACCCGTGCGCGTGGTCTATCTCCCGATCAGAAGACTAGTTGCCGACTGGCAATTCAGAACCGTGCACGATTGCAGCCGCCATTGTCACCTGACTACTTCGGGAATTCGATATACGCAATGGCTACAACTACAACAGCTGGTGAACTGATGGCACACGGGCTCGGGTGGGCAGCCCTGCTGTTGCATCAGAGTGTGGCGACGCATAATGATAATGCGATACGGGGTTTAGTTAGGAAGTATCATGAGAAGCCCGTTGTCTATCCATTGAGCGGATTTGACAAGTACAGTGTGATGATGGGGAGTTCGCCGAGGTTCGACATGTATGGATGCGATTTCGGGTGGGGGAAAGCGGTGGCGCTGCGGAGCGGACCGGCGAATAAGTTCGATGGTAAGGTGACTTCATATCCTGGGTGGGAGGGTGGAGGGAGTGTGGACCTGGAGGTGTGTCTCTTACCTCAGTACATGGCGTCCCTTGTGGTGGATGAAGAGTTCATGGCTGCTGTATCTCCTCCACAGTGAGAGGACCTCACTGGTGCTACATGATGAAGATGCATTGATTTATAGCTTGTTTTTTAGGTTTTACTCAATTCTTGGCTTGATCATTAGATAAGCTTGAGAATCATGTTGACAAGCTTTTGAATAAGAATATTTTCATTAATGTCCCCAGGTAAAGTTAGTACAAATCAGGGGGTGTGGCAATTGAATGGGCAAGAGTCTTATTAGGTGCAATTAAGTTCCATCAGTTTGATACTAACTTGATATAGAAAAAAAGATATTGATTGTATTATCCTATTATTACTACTCCCTCTTAAATTCTTAGGAGATCTGTGACAGTCCTGCTTCCGTCAAAAAGACTTGTGATGACTCGTTCTTGAGTTCTTTAGAGCTATTACGGTCTGTTGCGGTGATCACGACTCTGGCGGACAGGTGGCGTGGAATTATCCGCCTTTTCTTTTAGTGGTGTTGATGGTTTTTCTTTTTCTTTCTTTGAGTAAAAACCGAGTAGAGAAAATTCCGCGAGATTCATTAAAAAGAGTTTTAAAGGAAACAATCTCAAAAGATACGAGGGTACAAGCATGTCTCTCACACATAAATTACACACAAAAAAAAAAAAAAAGAGAAAGAAAAAGAAAATAGAGAATAGAAGACAGAGAACTCCTCTGCCACACTTTGCGATGCGCCCTGTCTCATCAGCAACTCAGTTCCAAAATAACTTCAAAATTTCAGTGGTTCATCCGCAACTCCGCTCAAAAAAAGATTCCACGACTCCAGTTGCAGGACTCCAGTGGCGTTGACGGTTTAGAAAGCTAGACTGGTACTTTGAAATTTGAAAGGATTGGTAGCCAATTAGTGAAATTTTAATTTGAGCGGGAACAATCAATGATAGATGTTGATTCCCATCACTTAAAATGTCATTTTGTAGGAATTGTAGATCTAATTTGAGGCAGCTTCAACTGACCACTGTGACCGCTCTGCCATTTTTGTTTGCTTTGTGGGTAAGGGTGAGCAAGTTCGGTTATAACCAAAATAGCTGACTGAAATCCGAGCTCGAGTCGAACCGAACCACTCTAGTTCGATCAGGTTTCGATTTTGGGTTTCAAAACCCGAACCCGTTCGGAACGAACCGACTCTTTCATTTTATATATCACTCCACCCAAATTCAATTTAGTGAATCATATAGTTCATAATAAAAACTGGTGGAAGCTTATCTCATTACTTCTAACAATACTATCTTTTTTATGTTGAAAATGTGAAAGCTATGTTCAGTACACATTCACAATTGAAAATAATATTTATATTAGTACAATCTTTTTTTTTTGCATTCTTGTCATTAAAAGTTAGTATAAGAGCCCAAATACAGTGTAAAAATTTTAGAACATGAAAATTTCAATTCACATTAAGGTTAGGGTCTTTTTCTTGTTTCTAATTTAGGTATTGGACATTTGAGATTAGGATATTTGAAGGATGATAATATAATGGTGATTAAAAAATGCAAAAGATGATGGAAATATATGAGCCTAACTGAAAAACTAAAAAATCGAACCGAACCAAGTCAGTTCGGTTACTAAGTCGACTAATAGTCAGTCTAGAAAAGAAAACTGCCAGACCTGACACTATTCGACTGGGCCAGGGTACTAGTTGACTAATACTATGTATTAGTCGACTAGGCCCAAATACTAGTTGACTGCTCTGACAAGATTCGGAACCCCAACTCTCTGCCTAGTCGACTATACAAAGTATTAGTCGACTAATCCATGTGATTAGCCGACTATACCCAATATTAGTTGATTGGTAGTGTGAACAACTCTTTGTCCACATCCGTTCTTTGATCTCCGAAGTTTTGTCTACCTTCACGACGTATTTCAGTCACAAATTTTAACAAACTCCTCCTTGACTCGAATACGTTCAAGTCTGAGAATAACCACCATGCTCCATGTGTTTGCATCGACGCATAATTGATCAAACTTGACTTCATCTCCATCGCACTCCCTCTTCTACATAACCCCCTCATAAGGTTCACAACTTAATTAGGTCGAATAAGTTCTGGCCCAACCTGAGCTTCATCACCCAATGATCTCCTTGATTCATACAAGATTTATGAGAATTTGTTCCATCGTAGGAGCAATGATCTGAACTATTTTGTTGCGCGTCTGGTCCCAATCTCTCTTCGAGGAACAATTGAACATTTGAGCTCGAAACTATCGTAATCTCTGATATTCCACAACTGTCGCTTTTGAAGCCAAGGATAACTGCAATCCATCAACTGTAACTTTCGAGTTTAGCAAGATATACACATTGTCTACACGTGTGGCTTGAAACTTTACATGGACTTATTTGAAGAGTTTCATAAGATCACCTTCTATGCAAGGCTCCAAGAGAGATGAGATTGTACCTTGATTCGGCAACATGATGAACGCCTGAAGAGTATTGATGCATCCATCATGAGACTGAAACTGAATTGTTCCTTAACCAATTATCTTGCTTGTAATAGAATTCCCCATGAAGACTTCTCCTTTTGAACCGAAGTGTATGAGAACATCTTCCTATTGGAACTAATATGCTGTGAACATCTCGAATCAATAATCAATCTATCTTCGTTACTAACTGATTTATTTGTAACAGATAGAATGTCCCACTGTTCTTCATTTTCTCTAACCAGTTTAGTGACAATAGCATCTAGTTGTTTTTTCTTTCGAAGCCGACAATCAGCTCTAATGTACCTCTTCTTGTGACAGGAGTTGTACATCAAACTCTTATATTTTGTGTTACCCGTGAAGCTTTTATTTTTACTCTTCTCCCTTGAATAACGAACTTGCCCAGAATCATCATGATGAGACTCACCCGTCAACTGAGTGTCAATTTTGTCCTTATTGAGCAGATGCTCATTAACCTTGATTGTTGACTTGCCTTCATATAGCTTCCCTAAAGCTCTTATTTGAATAAGAAGGTAAAGAACATAGTATTAGAAGTGCTTGATCCTTATTTTCTATCTTAACATCTATCCTATCTAAATCATTGATAATAGAGAAATATTCTGTAATTTGAGACTTGATAGGTGTACCTTCATGCATGCGGAGAAAAAAGAGATGTTGCTTCAAAATCAACCGATTCGCCAATGACTTCTTCAGATAGTAGTTCTAAAGTTGCTCGCACAATGAGAATGTTGTTTTCTCTGTCGAAAACTCATCCAATATTTTGTCCGCCAAACAAAACTAAATAGCTGTCAAAGCTTTCTCATCTAACTCCTGCCAAATTTTTTCCTTCATATCTTGAGGCTTTTTCTCCCTCCTGAGTAGTGCTTTCTTCAACCCGTCATAGGTAAGGATGACGTTTATTTTAATCTACCATCTGCTGAAATTGATGAGACCATTGAATTACTGAATATCGAACTTGATCACAGACATCTTCACGTTGACCTTGCACTGATTCAAATTGTTGTGAATTCAGGGGACACTCCTATGAACGGAGCGATTGGGACGGCGATGCGGAAACAACCACAGGATCTACTAAGACAAAGTGGAGAAGAAAGAAGATATTCCAAAGTAGATAGAAAACCAACACAATATAAGGTGGTTCCACCGATCAAACAAATCGTGTGTATGTCTACGGGAGAAGAGGGAGAAACTTTATTAAAACTTTGAGAGAGTGCAATAAGAATTACTTACACTTCATGCTGAGAAGATTACAAGCTCTTAATGGCCGCCAAAAACAGCGAACCCTTGTGGCTAAGCTTGTCTCATGAATCTCTCACCTAAATGAATTACACCTTGAGAAATTATAAATTCATTGGATTACATTTAAGGTCACCCCGAATGGGTTACTTATAAACCATAAAACTTTCCTAGTCCTAAACAAATTTCATCAATATGAACAATCACCGTCTCAAAATAAAGAAAACCTGAATCTACATTGAATCTGAAAACAGATCCGGAAAAAGAAACTGTTAGACCCGACACTAGTTAACTAGGCCAGGGTACTAGTCGACTAATACCATGTATTAGTCGACTAGATCTAAATAATAGTCGACTACTCTGACAAGATTCAGAACCCCAACTCTCTGCCTAGTCGACTATACAAAGTATTAGTCGACTAATTATATGATAATTCGACTATACCCAGTATTAGTCAATTGGTTGTGTGCACAGCTCTGTGCATGTCCGTTCTTTGATCTCTAAAGTTTTGTCTATCTTCACGATGTATTCCAGTTATAAATCCTAATAAAGTTAACTTATCGTCTCGCTTGCTCATGAATTTATATCGCATATAACCTAACTTTACATTGATTATCCCTTTGTTGATGAATTGACAAAAAGAGGAGAGAAATTTGGTGTTTATATATGCATGTTTTATATTTTGTATTTATGTTTGCTTGCTTGTTTTAGGGCTTTTTTTATTTAATATCTTTATGTGTTTGTGCATGAGTTAAGGGGAACCTTTTGAGCTTTTCATTAATCTATGCAAATATAACTTTTTAAGTTTTATCATCATTAAAAAGGAGGAGCTTGCTGGCCCAAAGGCTCATCACTGTAGCTTTAATGATGGAAAAATCATGTAATTGTAGTACTAATGATCTTGTATTATTTAAGTCTCGAGTATTAATCAAGATTTTAGTTAGTGTTTAGCTTCTTCAAGCTAACACGTGTTGATTCAAAAACTCAAGTATAAAGATTACGTCGGAAACTCAAGAAAGAGTCTAGCTCGAAAGAATCAAGTTTGAATAAAGTCAAGATGAATAGATTAATCACATCAAGAAGAAGACTTGAGTTTAAAGTTTGTGAGTTTAGAATAGAGTTTGTAAGTTTTGAATTCTTGCAAAATATGTAGTTAGTTTTGATTGCTCAAGTTACACACATACATACACAAGAGTTTTATACTAGTTTTCAAGATCAAGTTTATTGGATTTTGGTTTAACTAGTTTACATTGTTATGTTTAATCATTTTAGAAAAACTAGTTTTATTTCAAAATAATTTTTATGTCTCAAAAAGAAGTTACATGTTTATAATATGTGTTGATTTTTTATCACATATATTTGTGCACTAACATATTTATAAGAATTTATTTCTATAAATTTTATAAATAATTGTTTGAATGAGGTTTCAATATTAGGAGAAAAACTTGGCTGTTTAACTCTGCTGTCGACAGCTCAATATTGAGCTGTCGACAGCTCTGATAACAGAGCTGTCGACAGATCCCAAGAGAAGATTGTCGATAGGGTTTTACAAAGAGTCAAGTTTTCGGGTGTTAAAGAGCTAGCTGTGGACAGCTCTCATCAGCTATTGAAAGCTGATACATTAATGTATCAGTCAGCTGTCGACAGATCTATTAGGCTGTCGACAGGTGAGCTCAGCAACAGTTAAAAATAGAGTCATTGCACACTGGGCTGTCAACAACACACTTAGACTGTTGACTGCTGACTTAATCCGTTCACTGTTTGACCCAGTTTTAAAACGTGATTTTTTATGTTAAACTTCTAGTTTTGAAATTTTTAACGATTATATTTAGTAAACTTATATACATGGGTACTATTTATGACCCTAATAATATAGTTATTTAGCTTTAAACTTTCATGTCATTTCAGAAAAGATTTTCAAAGTTTTTCAAGCCAATTCTTCAAGTTTTTGAGTTTTGAAAAAGTTTTTAGAAAACAAGTTTTTGGAACAAAGAAGTTTTTCCAAAAGCTTTTAAAAGAGCTTCTACTCTAAAATTTCAAGTTTTCTCACATAATCTTGAGCTTTCACTTCTAAACTTATTATATACGAATCAATTGTTTATGAGAGAGTTTTTCTTGAGGATCAAGAATTTTGATCTCAAGTATTTCCATTCTAATCAAGTGATTGAGGTTGCAGCCTTGAAGTGAACTTGCGGGCTCGAGTTGTAGGTGTTACGGCACCGAGTGAGGGACTTGTGAGTCCAAGAGTTCTTGAGAAAACTTGTAACATTGGTGATCTTGCAGGATCGAGCTATAGTAAAATTTCTTTATTGCAGTGAAGGCGAGAACGTAAAGCAAGTTACTCGAATCTCGAAACATATTTCTGTGTTTGTAATTGTCTTCCCTCTATTTCTCTACTCTACTCACTTGTTTTTATATCTCGCATGCTTATATTGTGCCTATCATTATATGTTTGATGTTACTTGTGCTTAATTGCTATACATGTGTGAGATTGCTTAATTGCTTATAATTATCTATCATTTATGTTTGTCATAATTTGTTTGCTTACACTTGTTTTAATCAAAAACTATTAAAATATCTTAACTCTTACTTAAGAGAAATTTTAAGGAAAAATTCTAGATCCCTTCACCGGGAATTCAGCTTCACTTTTTGGTCATTATTTGTGCAGTTATTTTAATACTTAAAAGTTTTAAATTCTGTACTTAACTAGTATATCACTTATTCACTCCCTCCAAGTGATTTCATATGCCTGCTGAGCTGATCTTTTAAAATTATTTCAAAGGTATTGGCGAATAGATTAAGGTTGCTTCTTCCTTCCCTCATTGCTGACTACCTATTAGGTTTTATTGCAAAAGATGCATTCTGGACAGGGTCATTGCATAAGAGGCTGCACAGATTTGTCATCGGAAGATTATTAATGCATTTATGCTAAAATTAGCAGGGGCGGAACCAGATATAAATTTTGGGGTGGGCTGCAATTTTTTTTAACATATACTTATGAATTATATGCATTTCTCAAAAGAATAAAACAGTATTCTCCACTAAATCAAGAGTGAAACTAGTAATAAATTTGCTAAAAGAAAGCCAAATTAGAAAGGGGTCTAACAAAATATCTGAAAAAGAACAAAAATAAAAATAATTTTAACACAATATTTGAAAAAAATGGGCCGGCCTATAGCCCGGCTCAGCCCACCTTTGGGTCCGCCTCTGTTCTGGGGGACTTTTAGGGAAAATATGTTTCCTCTTACTTATTTTTGGACTTCTTAAAAATGTTCTTGTTTCAGAACATATGACAGTGTTTAAATGCAAATTTCATCTTCTTGAACCTCTATACAAGACCTATTTCTGATAACACATTTAAAGTTTCATGTGTGATGTACTATTAGAATTTATACTAAATGCAGAAATTATATTTAAGACATAAATTTACAAGTAAAGAATAGTTTCTTCCTTATAGCAGTAACCCTGGTTATTTCTTGTAAATTTTCCAATGGGAAGCATGCTATTTACTACAATACTAGTTGAATTTTAGTAAAGATTTACCTAAATTATTCCAATTGGTTTAGCCCATTACCCATTTATTCTTCCTTAAGAAAACATCAAGGAGAGAGATCTCTTCACTGGAACTGATGATTATCAAAATTCTAATAAGAAAGCCAATTAGGAAAACAATAAAGCTTGTAGTAATGTAAGACATTTTACCAAGGGGAGTTTAATGCAAGGAACTTCGAAGCACAATGCTCCTTCCTCTACTTCACTAGAAATCGCACATTTGTGTCAACAAAACACAAATTAGGCAACATTTTACTCACAAAATGTGAAATGAAAAAAAAAATTACTACATCCAAGTATTCTTACCAAAGGCAACCCCACCTCCAATATTTCAAACTGGAGTTTCTTCCTCCATTCACTCCCCAAATACCAAAATAAAGAATTAAAAGTTTAAAAAAAAAAAGACAGAGTGAGAAAGAATAATATCTAAACATAGCGAAGCTAAATTAATCAATGAATGCACTTCATCATTATCTGAGATTGTTGCAACCTAAAAAATAACAAAAAATCTCTAAAATTCCAAAACCTATACCAACAACATAATAACAAAATTAATCATTTCTGATTTCCTAAAAACAGCATCAAAAATATTAATTAACTGATCAAATCCAGTATCAAAAATTCACAATCAAAATCCAGCATCAAACATTGGTTGTTTTATTAAACTGAAATTGAAATTGAAATCGGAATCAAAATTTAAAAAAAAAAAAAAACCTAAATGAGAATTGAAATTGAAAACTGAGAAAGCAATCTACACAACAAAAATGAGAAATGAAATTGGAATTGGAATTGAAATCTAATTGAAATTGAAATCAATTTGAAACTAAAATTTTTTACCTGCAGTGTCGTCGACTTGGACTTCGACTTGAGATTCGAGAAGGAGAAGAAGAACAGACCGAGGAGGCGAGGACGACGGCTAGACTTCGATGTTTGATGAGGGCGATGGCAAGAGATTTCGACTTCGACCCGAGTCACCCGACGACTCAACTTTGATCGGAATCGAACCGAGGAAGGAGAAAGCGTTGATATTCTATTTCGATCGAGAAGACAAAGGACTTGAGGACGAGAGTCACGAGACGATAGCCCAACAACTGTGGCTTCAAATTTCAGTATTGTGAGTTGGGCCTGGCTTTAATGAACGAGGGTTTAAGGACTAAACATAAAAATTTGGGACGGGCTGTAGCCCGGCCCAGCCAACTAATAATTCCGTCCCTGAAAATTAGACTTCAAAAAAGCTTATGACAAAGTGGAATGACAATGCCTTATTGAAACTCTATCCAGGAGGAGTTCTGATCAGGTGTGGATTGAATGGATACGGTCTTGGCTCGGCTCAACCAAGTCAAGGTCCTCATCAAAATGGGACGTCAGGCAGGGAGATTATTACAAAAGGGGTCTTCGACAAGGAGATTCATTGTCTCTACTCTTATTTGTCCATGTTACAGACAGCCTTAACTGAATGATTGAGGGTCTGTTTGTTGTCGTAACTGACCGTAATTCGTAGTCATAATTGGTAAAATCTTTTACATTTGTAAATGAGTTACATGTATGTAAGTTTTACGGTGTTTGGTTTGTAATATAAAGTTATAAAGTGGGAAAGTGTATTGTATTTTACAGTGTTTGGCTGTCGTAATGTATAAGTCGTAAGTGAAAAAGTTGACCAAAAAATTAACTATTTGGTGATTTTAAAAGTTTTAGTACTGCAAATAAATATTAAAAAAGTTAAATATTAAAATTTTAATATTAATATAAAAAATAATACAAATTTGTATGACCACAAAATTAATTATAACTGGGCTGTAAGTGAGTGATAACTGGGTTGCAAGTGAGTGTCAGTTGAGTTACGTAAGTCTTTTGCGAATTACTGTCCAAACCAAACGCCGTAGTTATAATTAGGTTGTAAGTCATTTACGAATTACGGACTTTTACGCCTTTTACGGCGAAACAAACGGCCCCTGAACATGGGAGGTGGGTATCAGTTGGGGAAAGATTTGTAGGGCCAAAGAGGGAGGGAGGATTGGATGTGCACAATCTAGTAACAGGAATAGGGCTATGCTGAGTAAGTGATGGTGGAGAATGTTGAAATTCTTGGATTCTCACTAAACCATCATTCTAAGGGACAGATATAAGTACTTTTCTCAGCCTTGGAGTACCTCTAACAGATGAATAGGTGCAGCATCCGGATATACTGATCTCAAAGATAAACTGAACTAAAAGGTAGACTGTTTTATATAATAAATAGATATATTGAACCAAACGATAGATAATTTCAAAAAAAAAGTAAATAGACTAATCTGAAAGCTAGATACACTAAGCAAAAAGATAGACAATATAAAATAAATACATATATTTTACATGTAAGCATTATTATTTTAGACATGAATATAAATAATTTAAGTTAAATGCAGATAATCTATATATAAATGTAGACATTTTAAACATAGATAGTTTAAAAATAAAATTAAATAGTTTGTACGTGAATGTGGATATTTTAGTATAACACTGGACAATTTTGAACAAAGGTAGATAGTTTACATATAATCATAAATATTTAAAAATAAAATTAAATAAAGCAAAATAAGATGAAAAAACTGTTAACATGAAAAGGCAAAACAACTTACAATGATAGGTAAAAAGACAATTTGTAAAAGAAAGTAGACAGTTTGCATATACATGATAGACTCTTCATCTTTCTTCTTCTTCTTCTTTTTTTTTAAAGAGAATCAATGTCATGAAAACTTTTAACATTTCAAATATTACGAAAATGTGGCTTTTCATAAAGAAAACTTCAGTTTTCATCAAATCCATGCTCATTGACGAAATTTATATTTTTTTTATAAAAAAGATACATTGAGTAAGCTTCATGGAGAACTTTTGATCTAATGATGAAGAACCCATGGTTGTGCAATATGACCTTCAATGAAACAAAGGAAGGGGAGTTGGAGAGCAGGGGCGGAACCAGGAAAAAATTTTGGGGTGGGCTGCAATCTTTTATACATATGCTTAAAAAAAGTCTACATAAAAAGTTCCAAAATAAAGGAGAGATTTTATATCACAATCTCTATTGTATACAAAATTTGCCAAAAGAAAATCAAAATATGTCAGTTTGTCCAATTCCTTCATTACTTAAGTTGAACTTTTCGATCCTTCAAGAAGTAGAAATTATCAATTATCGAGTCCAAATCAATATTCCTGGCAATTTCTTTCTCAACTTTGATGATCATGGAATCGGCAAGAAAGTCGTTACCCATTTTGTTTCGAAGAGTTGTTTTCACGATTTTCATAGCAGAAAATGCTCGTTCAGTAGTCGCCGTGGAAATAGGAAGAGTCAACACAAGCCTGATCAATCTATCAATCAAGAAAAAGTTTTCTGCCTTTCTTATTTCAACCAATCTTCGACATAATTCTGAAAGAGAAGACATATTCTGAAATGCGTCATCACGAACAACATTATGCTCAAAATGTGCCAACTGTCTTCTTAAGTCTCTTAGGTCAGCAGTAGTAAAATCTTGAGGATAAATTTTTTCTGCCAGAGTGCAAGCATCATCAACTTTAAATGATTTGAAGTGATTAATAGGATTCAAAGTCGAGCTTAGGATGAGGAGCTCCGTTGCTTGCTCAGATAATCTACTATTTAAAGAAGTAAGTTGAAAATCAATGGTAGCATTAAATACATCTATACGTGCTCAACTGTAATGCTATCTCGATGATGAGACTGACGCTTACCATGCTTATACCGAGCATTCATTTCAGGCACCTCAATTTTAAGCACACCACAAAATAACATTACCTTTTCAAAAAGGTATCCCAACCATCTTCTCTAAGTTTTTGAAGTAGTTCTTTTGTACTTGAGACAAAACTCATGGCATTTAAAATGTCTATCAATTTGCGTTGAAGAGCTTGACAAAGCATATCAGTGATTCCCATTACTTCATATAGCAAATGCAAGGCAAACGCAAAGTCAAATGATATCATTGCATTATACGCACCATCGGCTTCAAGACGCACCTTGGACTCAATTGCATTATCAATTATATTCTCAAGAACTGTACTAGCAGCCCCAAACATCACAATTAACCTAGTCACAGAGCCAAAATGGGAGCTCCAACGTGTAGCTCCAGCTCGTGGTAGAGTACGAATCTGATTACACCCTCGACCTGTATCAAGTTCTCCAGTAGCCACTTTATGTGCAATTTCAATTTCCCAAGCAAACTTTAACTCAGCATAACGCTTGGAAGAAGCACTAAAAAAATTGACAATGACACTCAAATTTGAATATAATTGCCAAATCTCACGCACATCTTTAGATACCGCAACTAATGCTAATTGCAATTGATGTGCAAAACAATGCACATAATATGTGTACGGGCAATCTTTAAGGAATAATGCTTGCAATCCATTCCAAGCACCGCGCATATTACTAGCGCCATCATACCCTTGGCCTCGCATATCTTGGACTTGGAGATCATGACGAGCAAGAATAGTACATATCTCGCTTTTAAGAGTCAATGCCTTGGTGTCAACCACCTCCACAATGTCAAAAAAGCGCTCTCTTACATAACCTTCACCATCAACAAATCTCAAAACAATTGCCATTTGCTCTTTATTACCTTCATCAAGAGCTTCATCGACAAGAATACAATATTTAGCATTTCCAATTTCCTCACGAATCGTGTTTCTCACTTTGTTAGCATAAATGTTCAAAATCTCTTTTTGTACTTTTGGCGAAGTATACTTGGCATTTCCCGGAGCATTTTCCAAGACAACCTTCTTCATTTCTTCATTACAATCTCCCCAAGACTTTATCAATTCAATGAAATTCCCACGATTTAAAGAATCAGGAGATTCATCATGGCCTCTAAATGCACACCCTTGAATTGAAAGCCACTTGCAAGCCTTTATCGAGGTCATAAGTCGCAAACGATTTACCAAAACTTCTTGGGTGGATTGCGCATTCAATACTTTGTCAACATGTCGAGAAGGATGTCGTAAACCTTGCCACTTGTGCATAGCCATATTATGTGGAGAAAGAGAGCAGCCAACGTGACGCACAAATGTACATTTATCTCCATTATTCACCCTCTTCCAACTATTAAATCCTTCAAGAGTAAATGCAGGAAACTTTGACGGTTTGTTGTCAAAAAGATAACAAGGAAAACAAAAGGCTCTATCTTTAGCTTCGGAATACTCGAGCCAGGGAAACTGTGAGAACCAAGAGTATTGAAATCGGCGATTTTGTTTTCCATCTTTAGTCCGTGGATACTCTACCAATGTGGGTTGATATGGTCCCAAACTAATATACACCCTCCGAATATCATCACGTCGATTCACATCGTATGCTGATATTGGACGACGTTTTCCCGGATCACGCTCTATAGAAGTGGACTCAATTTCATTCAAAGGAAGTTGAGATGTGGAAGGAGGTTGTTTTTCAACTCTTCTATGTTCGAGTCTTTGTAACTTGGAAGGAGGCTCGTCGTTTTTCTTAAAAAATGAAAGAAGATTTCTTTGCGACATGATAATCTATGACAGTAAAAAAAACATTTGAATGAATACAACATGAAAAATTTGGAGCGGAGCAGCAATATACAAGAAAAATCATTAGATAAAGAGAAGATTTAGATAAAATTAACAGAAAAACATGCCAATTTTCAGAGAAGAAGAAATGGACAAAGTGATAAACAGACCTGTGCGGCTGGGGCAGTTGAAACAGGAGCTGATAATGCAGTTTGCCCACCAAATTTCACTCCAACAGCCTGACCAGTAAATCTGGAAATGTAAACAATGAGTATCAGAATAAAGAGCTAAAGACAATTATAGGAAGGATTTCAAAATAAAACAAGTCATCCAGATTGATAAATGCATAGTTGGTTATTAGCAATTCACATACTATTAATTTTTTTGAGTACCAATTCTTCTTTATTAATCATTGGCAGCTAACTCTTTGAGAAAATCTCAAAAATGGACTCCACAAATTTCTGTCAATGACTCACTCTGTCACTGTAACACCCCGCTCCCGGAATACGTACTTAGTTGCGTATTCAGATTTTTCGATCGTATTTTTCGATTTACTTCTTATATTTGTTTTGTATTATGAATTATTTATATGAATGTTTTGTCTTGGATTTGGATTCGTGGACTCGGAGTCAGCCCTAGTCTGAACCGAGGGCCCGATCCTAGGGTATTACTCGATTTGGTCATTCTGGTATTCCGATTTAACCGATTTCAGTTTTAAACATCGTTTTTCAATATTTTAGATTTTCTATGATTTTCTGAAATTTTCCTGAATTAAATTGAAAATCTTCAAAACCGGTGTTGACCAGTGCCGCTGACCGATTCCCGGATTTTTAACTTACAAACGGATTGGAATTTCAAGGAGTGTCTTTTTACACTATTTCTTAAAATCACATTTCCCATCTAAATACTTTTTCTGAGGATTTTATGAATTTATGAAAATTCCACCGGATTCGGTATCGGCTAGTATCGCTGGTTGATTCCAGTATTTTTAGTTTACAATCGGAGTTGAATTTCTAAATTCCGCTTTCACTTTACTTCTTAAAATCATATTTTATTCTTTAATACATTTTCTGGGATTTTTCGGAATTTATCAAAATCCGGCCGACCCGGTGTAGACCGGTATCGGCGGTTGACTTCGGATTTTTAATTTGAAAATGGGATTTTATTTCTGAAAACAGATTTCGTATTATTCCTCAAGATGATGTTTTCTACCTCCGGGTATTTTTGGGGATTTTTCTGGAACAGTCGATTTTTCGCGACCATATTATAATATTATTATTTTCTTCAAATCTTGTTTTTTCTCCTCTTTCTTTTCTTTCTTTTCTCCCAACAACCCCAGCAGCCCACTCCCCTCCACGTGGGCCGCATCCCATCACCACACCCCTCACCTACCCCTTTCCCATCATCATCCCTTTTTCTTTTCTTTTTCTTTTCTATTTTCTTTCTTTCTTCTTCACTTCTCCTCATCTCCTTTCTCCCTCTTCTCCTCCTCCAAGAGAGGGCCGACCCCAACCGGCCACCACCGCCGGCGCTCCGGCCACGTCGCCGACGAGGACCCCAACTCCGGCCTAGCTTCCTCTCCTCCATCACCAATAACACAACCACCATCTCCACCTCCTTCCTCCTCAAAACCACCATCAAATCCACCCTCTTCTTCTTCAATTAACCACCTCCACCACCATCTACTCCACCCAAACTCCACCCCTACAACACCCAACTCCTCCTCCTCCTCCCATCTCTTCCAATTCCTCCACCACCACCTCCAAACAACCACCAAACTCATCTCCACCACCACCACAAGACTCCTTCCCCATTCCCCTCACTTTTGGGGTGGCCGGAGCCACCCCAGATCCGGCGCCGCCGGCGCCCTGCCGGCGGCCGTGGGCGGCCAGGGGGCCCACCTGGGCCCCCTGTGCGTGGCCTGAGAGGGGGGCAACGGCCCCCCTTCTCTTTTCTTTTGCTGGAGGGGGGGCACAACCCCCTCCCTTCTCTGTTGAGGGGGCGCTGCCCCCTCCTTCTCTGCCGGTGGCCGGCGCCGCCCGGCGCCGCCACCTGGCCGGCGGCCAGGCAGAGCGCCCCCAGAGGGGGGCGCTGTGTGCGGGAGCAAGGGGGCAACAGCCCCCCTTCTCTCTCTTTTCCCTCCTTGGATCTCTCTCTCTCTCTCTCTTGGACCTCTCACTCTCTCTCCTGGGTCTCTCTCTCTCCTTCTGGATCTCTCTCTCTCCTCTCATTCCTAATCACTCTCTCTCTCCTGATAACTTTCTCTCTCCCCTGATTAACTGTCTTTCTTCTTTCTTTTCCTTCTCTGTTTCTTTCTTTTCATCCTGGTTCCTCTTCCAGTTCGTCTTCTCCATTTGGAAAATGACTCTTATCAGGGCCGGCCACTCCCTTTGGATTGGGGCCGAGCTCTTCTTCGTCGGCAACGTCTCCGATGGTTATTCCGGTAATCGTTTACGATTATTCCGGTAATCATTTCGGGCAATATCAACGGTGATCATTCCGGTAATCGTTCACGATTATTCCGGTGATCATTCCGGCTCCGGTGATTATTCCGGTAATCGTTCACGATTATTCCGGTAATCTTTCCGGTGACAATTGCAACGACAAACACTAAACACTACCACCCCGAAATCACCTTCCCTCCTCTGTTTTAATTGCTGACGCGGGTCTCACCCCCGCGTGCAGGCGACCCCTTTAACGCGGCCTACGCGTTATTGTATCGACGCAGCGCGGAGTCAACGCCCGCGTCTGTATCCCTCTCGTGTCAACACGACGCGGAGCTAAGGTCCGCGTCTGTGTTCTTCCTGTGCCAACGCGACGCGGAAGCCCACGACCGCGTCCGCGTTCTTCTCGCGGGTAACGAACCCCGCGTTTGTGGTATCTTCGCAACGCGACTCCCGCGTTTGCGACTCCCGCGTCTGCGCCCCCGCGTCTCTCCCTCAAAAACCCGCGTCTCCCTGTTTCTCTTTCTCTCTCTAGGTTTCTCTCTCTTCCTCTCTCTAACTCTTTCTCTCTCCTCTCCACTTTCTCCCTCTAAACAATTATTATATTTTATTATATTTATGGCGCGTGCGTGAGTTCCCTGGATTCCAGACTTTTCGACTTTCCGGTGATTTAGGCGAGTGTCCTCGCTCTCACCTCCATTTGGGATTCCCCGCTTAGTCGGGTCGATATGTATTTTACTTCATGTTTCCATGTATTTTGTATTGGGCTGAGTCCCTGTATCTGTGTATGGCCGAGTGCCAATGACTGGACATGTATTGCTCTGTGATGCATGCTTGTACTAGGGTAGTTTCATTCTTGTACATATGCTATGCCTGTGATGTATTTTACTGCTTTATACTATGCGTGGCCGACCCTTCAGCCTCCGGTCACTCACTATCTCGAAAGAGACGTGATTGGGACCGTCAGGTTTCTCTGGACCCTTCAGCCTCCGGTCACTCATTATCTCGAAAGGAACGTGATTGGGACCGTCAGGTTTCTCAGCTCCGTCTGGTGAGCATACTTAGCGCTCAGTGCTTTATTCACTAAATTCGTTTAGGCGAGTTGCTGCCGGATTCTCTACTCGTATCTTAATCCGAGTGTCCCGGTAACCTCGCAGAGCGCATTAGTGTCTAAACTCTGTTCGCTGCCTGTGCTTCCAGCTTGTTCAGCTCCGCCTGGTTATCATGATCAGCGTTCAGCATTTTACCACTAGATTCGTCTAGGCGAGATGCTGCCGGATCTTCTACTCGCACTTTAAGCCGAGTTGTCCCGGTAATCATGCCAGATGCTCCAGTGTTAAATACTGTTTGCTGTCTGTACACTCCAGCTTGTTCAGCTCCGCTTGATTGTGCTCAGCTACTATTCTACCACATGCCATGTTCTTACCTGACATGTTAACACTTGACATGCTTTATACATGCTACTATTTAACACATGTATATCACCTGGCAACTGATTTGTTATCACCTAACATCGGACATGCTACCGCTTGGCAAGACCCCTTGTTATGACATGACTTGCCACCGGACTAATATCAATCTCTTGACATGATTGGTCACCTGCCAAATATCATCCTCCTGTCATGCTATCACTTAACACCCAGCATGATATACTTGACTCTTATGATTATCACGATAACGGGAATGATGACCTGACATCTTGATAGTACAAACTGTGCTCCTGTTACTCATGTGATACCTTATAGTACGAACCAGTACTCCTGATATACATGTATTCCTGATATTCCTGACTTGCTCTTGCTCATTCCCGGAATCTGATAATCATCTAATAAACCATAAAAAAGGACAACTTGCATCGGGTCGGGGGAAACTCGCGGCTATCAATATGTGTTCGTGTTTACAGTGGTATTAGGCATGTTGTGCAACTAAAACTTCCGGTCTGACCTGTGGGCCTCCAGGCGAACGAGGGGAGTGCTGGCTCCCTCCTTCCTGGTACCATTATGATAAGGGCATACATAAGTCCCTCATGTTAGCCTTGCGGCTGGTTCCATCCACCAAGCAACGGAACAATCCTGGGTCGTGGTCCCGGGTATGTACGGGACCCACTGTAAACAAAGTTCGTTGATACCCCCGCTGGTTTCCAATAACAATCTTGCTTTACTCGGATGTGGATATATGTGCGCTGGGACGCTAGTCCACATATCTAGACATCAGGGTAAGACGAGTAATAATAAAGTGTCAAGATGATAACCTGCTCTTTAAGTTGTAAGTAGAGGTATGTGGAATGGGACGTATACTAAAGCCTGCAACTTAAACGGCTATGAATCTGTGATATGCCTTACCATATTTGCTTGTCCTGGATTTTACTTCGGATTTTCGGCTTTATGAGTATTATCGTATTAACTGCTCATACTCTGCTTTATCCCTTGTATCCACTTGCCTCCTGTTCATTATCTTATCATGCCCTGAGTACAGTCGGGTTGTATGTGCTTGGATTATGGTGACATGAGATAAAGGTATATAGATGAGGGTTTCCTTGTTTGGATTATTCCTTCGAAGTACTAATCTCATAAAACCGTGACCTGAAACCATCGATCAGATTTGCTCGTCCTCGGCTTATTTGGTTTTATCGCTATACATGTACTTACCCTTGCTCGCCACTTGGCTTTCGTATCACCACTCGCCTGGGGAGTTCTATCTGACTCCCCTGGATCCTCATGTCCAGGTCATGGAGCTTGGAGCGTGTGGATTCTCCCAGTTGCTGATCAGAGTGGCGCAGCTGAAGCATGGATCCCCAGCAGACCGTCTGGAGCTCTATCCTTCCAGGCCCCCCTGTGTGCCTCTCGAGTTTTCCTTTTGTAAACTCGTGAGTGCCTTTTGTACTGTTCATTCTTGTACATCCTTATATCCTCGCAATTGCGCCATTCTGGTGATGTAATATTATTGTAATATCGGATCACCTCTGGTGATAACTTTGTAATTGTACTCATAGTTGGAATGTATAATGCACCACTTGCTTCCGTACTCTGATTCTTGCCTGTACTGATGCTTAGCGTGTATACGTGAGGGTAATTCTGACCTGCGTATATACGTCGCAGTAACGTCTCCGTACCCCCCGGATCGGGGCGTTACAGGTTGGTATCAGAGCTTAGGCTCTCACCTCCTCAGTACGTCCAGACGGCAAATTAATGGTAAAGAAATTAGCAACTGGAATGCATGAGTCCTGGTTATACAGTCCAACTACAAGTACAGAGTTATCTATTTTTCTTGATCATCTTTCCTTTGATTCCTAATTTCCTCTATCTTTCCCCTGTTTTGGTTTTTCGAAGCCTTTATACCAACTTAAGATATGGATATACTAGAGAGGTAGTGGCTGGTTCTGGATGAAGCTATGAGATGATCTCTTCGGCCAACTCTATGAAGCTCGGGTATTCTCAGGATTGATCTCGAACGGGTTATCTTTCAGAAGTCAGTAGTCGAGATTCTCTACGGATATTCTATATTCTCGGCTATATCTTTCAGAGTGATTGATGCTTGGTATTCGGAATTCTTAATTATCGGTCTTCTTTATTCTGCTCAGGACTATCAGGGTTTTCTTTATCTTTGGTGTTCTGGCTCATTCTCAGAGTGATACTAAGTATGCAGTACAGCTGGAATTCTATTGCTAAACTGTGTTATCAGTCAGTATTATTCGGCATTGTTCGAAGATTTATACAGCCGGAAGTGCAGAAGATTTCTATATTCTGGTTATTGATCAGTCAACTTGAGGGCCCTACCTATAGTGCTTCATATCTTAATTGGTATAATTCCACCCTTGTCCTCTTTGTGTTCAATTTACCCCTTATCGAAATTGCGAGGACGCAATTTTTTGTAAGGTGGATGGATTGTAACACCCCGCTCCCGGAATACGTACTTAGTTGCGTATTCAGATTTTTCGATCGTATTTTTCGATTTACTTCTTGTATTTGTTTTGTATTATGAATTATTTATATGAACGTTTTGTCTTGGATTTGGATTCGTGGACTCGGAGTCAGCCCTAGTCTGAACCGAGGGCCCGATTCTAGGGTATTACTCGATTTGGTCATTTTGGTATTCTGATTTAACCGATTTCAGTTTTAAACATCGTTTTCCAATATTTTAGATTTTCTATGATTTTCTGGAATTTTCCTGAATTAAATTGAAAATCTTCAAAACCGGTGTCGACCAGTGCCGCTGACCGATTCCCGGATTTTTAACTTACAAACGGATTGGAATTTCAAGGAGTGTCTTTTTATACTATTTCTTAAAATCACATTTTCCATCTAAATACTTTTTCTGAGGATTTTATGAATTTATGAAAATTCCACCGGATTCGGTATCGGCCAGTATCGCTGGTTGATTCCAGTATTTTTAGTTTACAATCGGAGTTGAATTTCTGAATTCTGCTTTCACTTTACTTCTTAAAATCATATTTTATTCTTTAATACATTTTCTGGGATTTTTCAGAATTTATCAAAATCCGGCCGACCCGGTGTAGACCGGTATCGGCTGTTGACTTCCGGATTTTTAATTTGAAAATGAAATTTTATTTCTGAAAACCGATTTCATATTATTCCTCAAGATGACGTTTTCTACCTCCGGATATTTTTGGGGATTTTTCTGGAACAGTCGATTTTTCGCGACCATATTATAATATTATTATTTTCTTCAAATCTTGTCTTTTCTCCTCTTTCTTTTCTTTCTTTTCTCCCAACAACCCCAGCAGCCCACTCCCCTCCACGTGGGCCGCATCCCATCACCACACCCCTCACCTACCCCTTTCCCATCATCATCCCTTTTTCTTTTCTTTTTCTTTTCTATTTTCTTTCTTTCTTCTTCACTTCTCCTCATCTCCTTTCTCCCTCTTCTCCTCCTCCAAGAGAGGGCCGACCCCAACCGGCCACCACCGCCGGCGCTCCGGCCACGTCGCCGGCGAGGACCCCAACTCCGGCCTAGCTTCCTCTCCTCCATCACCAATAACACAACCACCATCTCCACCTCCTTCCTCCTCAAAACCACCATCAAATCCACCCTCTTCTTCTTCAATTAACCACCTCCACCACCATCTACTCCACCCAAACTCCACCCCTACAACACCAAACTCCTCCTCCTCCTCCCATCTCTTCCAATTCCTCCACCACCACCTCCAAACAACCACCAAACTCATCTCCACCACCACCACAAGACTCCTTCCCTATTCCCCTCACTTTTGGGGTGGCCGGAGCCACCCCCGGATCCGGCGCCGCCGGTGCCCTGCCGGCGGCCGTGGGCGGCCAGGGGGCCCACCTGGGCCCCCTGTGCGTGGCCTGAGAGGGGGGCAACGGCCCCCCTTCTCTTTTCTTTTGCTGGAGGGGGGGGCACAACCCCCTCCCTTCTCTGTTGAGGGGGCGCTGCCCCCTCCTTCTCTGCCGGTGGCCGGCGCAGCCCGGCGCCGCCACCTGGCCGGCGGCCAGGCAGAGCGCCCCCAGAGGGGGGCGCTGTGTGCGGGAGCAAGGGGGCAACAGCCCCCCTTCTCTCTCTTTTCCCTCCTTGGATCTCTCTCTCTCTCTTGGACCTCTCACTCTCTCTCCTGGGTCTCTCTCTCTCCTCCTGGATCTCTCTCTCTCCTCTCTTTCCTAATCACTCTCTCTCTCTCTCCTGATAACTTTCTCTCTCCCCTGATTAACTTTCTTTCTTCTTTCCTTTCCTTCTCTGTTTCTTTCTTTTCATCCTGGTTCCTCTTCCAGTTCGTCTTCTCCATTTGGAAAATGACTCTTATCAGGGCCGGCCACTCCTTTTGGATTGGGGCCGAGCTCTTCTTCGTCGGCAACGTCTCCGATGGTTATTCCGGTAATCGTTTACGATTATTCTGGTAATCATTTCGGGCAATATCAACGGTGATCATTCCAGTAATCGTTCACGATTATTCCGGTGATCATTCCGGCTCCGGTGATTATTCCGGTAATCGTTCACGATTATTCCGGTAATCTTTCCGGTGACAATTGCAACGACAAACACTAAACACTACCACCCCGAAATCACCTTCCCTCCTCTGTTTTAATTGCTGACGCGGGTCTCACCCCCGCGTGCAGGCGACCCCTTTAACGCGGCCTACGCGTTATTGTATCGACGCAGCGCGGAGTCAACGCCCGCGTCTGTATCCCTCTCGTGTCAACACGACGCGGAGCTAAGGTCCGCGTCTGTGTTCTTCCTGTGCCAACGCGACGCGGAAGCCCACGACCGCGTCCGCGTTCTTCTCGCGGGTAACGAACCCCGCGTTTGTGGTATCTTCGCAATGCGACTCCCGCGTTTGCGACTCCCGCGTCTGTGATTCCTGCGTTTGCTATTCCCGCGACGTGACTCCCGCGTCTGCGACTCCCGCGTCTGCGCCCCCGCGTCTCTCCCTCAAAAACCCGCGTCTCCCTGTTTCTCTTTCTCTCTCTAGGTTTCTCTCTCTTCCTCTCTCTAACTCTTTCTCTCTCCTCTCCACTTTCTCCCTCTAAACAATTATTATATTTTATTATATTTATGGCGCGTGCGCGAGTTCCCTGGATTCCAGACTTTTCGGCTTTCCGGTGATTTAGGCGAGTGTCCTCGCTCTCGCCTCCATTTGGGATTCCCCGCTTTGTCGGGTCGATATGTATTTTACTTCATGTTTCCATGTATTTTGTATTGGGCTGAGTCCCTATATCTGTGTATGGCCGAGTGCCAATGACTGGACATGTATTGTTCTGTGACGCATGCTTATACTAGGGTAGTTTCATTCTTGTACATATACCATGCCTGTGATGTATTTTACTGCTTTATACTATGCGTGGCCGACCCTTCAGTCTCCGGTCACTCACTATCTCGAAAGAGACGTGATTGGGACCGTCAGGTTCTCTGGACCCTTCAGCCTCCGGTCACTCATTATCTCGAAAGGGACGTGATTGGGACCGTCAGGTTTCTCAGCTCCGTCTGGTGAGCATACTTAGCGCTCAGTGCTTTATTCACTAAATTCGTTTAGGCGAGTTGCTGCCGGATTCTCTACTCGTATCTTAATCCGAGTGTCCCGGTAACCTCGCAGAGCGCATTAGTGTCTAAACTCTGTTCGCTGCCTGTGCTTCCAGCTTGTTCAGCTCCGCCTGGTTATCATGATCAGCGTTCAGCATTTTACTACTAGATTCGTCTAGGCGAGATGCTGCCGGATCTTCTACTCGCACTTTAAGCCGAGTTGTCCCGGTAATCATGCCAGATGCTCCAGTGTTAAATACTGTTTACTGTCTGTACACTCCAGCTTGTTCAGCTCCGCTTGATTGTGCTCAGCTACTATTCTACCACATGCCATGTTCTTACCTGACATGTTAACACTTGACATGCTTTATACATGCTACTATTTAACACATGTATATCACCTGGCAACTGATTTGTTATCACCTAACATCGGACATGCTACCGCTGGCAAGACCCCTTGTTATGACATGACTTGCCACCGGACTAATATCAATCTCTTGACATGATTGGTCACCTGCCAAATATCATCCTCCTGTCATGCTATCACTTAACACCCAGTATGATATACTTGACTCTTATGATTATCACGATAACGGGAATGATGACCTGACATCTTGATAGTACAAACTGTGCTCCTGTTACTCATGTGATACCTTATAGTACGAACCAGTACTCCTGATATACATGTATTCCTGATATTCCTGACTTGCTCTTGCTCATTCCCGGAATCTGATAATCATCTAATAAATCATAAAAAAGGACAACTTGCATCGGGTCGGGGGAAACTCGCGGCTATTGTTTTCCATTATGTTTGCAAAGGGGGAAAACTTACAAATAAAAGTTTGAGGAGCTAAATTACAAGTATTCTCAAAAGATTACAAGTAGATCTCCTCAGAGATTCTGGAGAAGTGTGCCGATAGGAGTCTGGTCAGCGCGCGACCACTTTGTCCCTTTGACGATGCGAGCGATGAGATTCCCTTCTCGCCTGGTTCGGGGAATCAGAGAACAGAAGGTTGGTAGAACCCTCTTGCTGCTTCTCAAAATCGCCTTCGATAAGGAATTCCTTCTCGCCTGGTTCCGGAGATTCCTTGAGAGGAAGGACGACGTTAGGGTATCAACACCCTGATTAGAGAAAGCAATTCTCTAAAAAGTCTCTGAATTCGAGAGCGCGCGGTGCGTTGTGAAAAAGCCTCTGCTTGTGGAGTCTTCTCTCTTTTTTTTTTTTATCGATCGATCTCTCTTGCGTCCGTCTGCGTGTATGCCCCCCTCCTCTCTCTCTTTTTTTTTGTACCCTTGATGGGCTATTTATAGGGAGAGTAAGGGTATAACCGTCCCTTGAAGATATGGAAACAGATTGAATCAAATCTGTTTAAATCTGGAAAGTAGCCTTACTGCGAGGCTAGGATTGGCAGGTCGGTTGATCTGTTTTGATCCTTTCCATATTGTTAGGAGATTCTCCTTGATCCTCTTACTCGTTTCAAGAGAGTCAAGAGATTGCGGCAATCACCTGCCATATTTGAATCCCGATTGGATTTGATTAGATTGAATCCAATCTCATCAGGAGATTTTGATTGGTCAAAGGTTGACCATAGCAGGCTGATAGCGGAGCTGCCCGCTTTGAAGCTCATAGCGGAGCTAGAGGCAATCCTTAGCGAAGTCCGAAAAGAGGCTTTTCGGCGAAGCTATCAGTTAGCTTTCTGGCGATGCTCTAGATGATGCTAGCCTCTCAAACGAGGCTATCTCCTTGGGCTAATGCAATGCTAAATGCTATCATCTTAGACCTGCTGAGGTCTGTTTAGAAACGTCCTGGGCTCACTGCTCTGCTTGCTGGATCAGTGGAGTCCAAACCGCTCCCTTGTCCCTTGGAGGTGGTGAAAACTGGTCTTCAGCTCGTCTGTCCCTTGTCTTTTGTAAATGTCAACAAGTTTAGACATCGTTCGGACCAATGAGAATCTTGTCTTTTTTAAGTGTCAACAAGACCCCCTTCAAAGTTTTCGAGAGTCTGCAATAGCCCAGACTTCGAAATACTTTGAACTGCTGTGATGGTGGTGTGGAGTATGAACGTCGCCATGATGGTTGAGTTCAGCTTCGCCTTCAATCCTGCTTTGGGATGAATTCGCCGAAGAATTGCACTGGTTCGCGAGTAGCTTCGCGTCGGGGTAGCTCCGCATCTGGGCTTCCAAGAAATAAGTTCGCTTTGGAACTCCTGTTGTCTTTTCAAAGCCAACTACCGTGGGGCGGTTACGAGGAGGATCATTCCTTCTTTCGCGCCAATCGAGAGAGATGTTCTCCGATTTGCACGTTTCCAAGGGAGGATATTCCCTTTATTCAAGGCGCCATAAATGCCTTTTATGAGGGAGACGTTTTCTCCCTTTGCACGGTTCTAAGGGAAAACCGTCCCTTCCATCAAGGCGCAATAAATGCCTTGAATGCGCTCGTGCTTCCACGCTTGAGGTGGTTGCGCTCAGGCCATGGGGCCTATAAATAGGACACTCGAGGTCCTCTGAAGAGAAGTGCCTTGCCTTTCTTCTTCTCTTCTCTTGGTTGAGAGAGATACTCAGGTCTCTGAATTAGTGGGAAAGCCCACTCTGGTTGTCTAACCGGCCAAGGACCAGTAAGTCTTGATCGTTCAACGACTTCACCGCTTTTAGGGAACTCATCTCCCTTGATTTAACTTTGACAGCTGCTTTAGGGATTAACTTCCCTCGATCTTCATTTTGCACTGGCTGATCTGCAGAGAAGATTTTCAGCACAGCTTCCCTGTGAAGCTACCATCTTGACTTAATCAGAGAAAGATCACTGCATGTTAAGTCCACTACACAGGCAGACCTTAGGACTTGGTCTCTTCAAAGGTTGAGCCAGTCTTGCCATATTGGTGAATGTTGAGACTGTTTCTCACAAGATCAGTCTGACTTTACCGTAGAGGTGAGGCTAGGACTTGGCGTTTGCTGAGCCAGCCCATGGTTGCTGCGCAGGCGGGGCTTATCCTCTGCTTTGACTGAAGTCGGATCACTTTGCCGCCCAAGAATCTGACTTAATATCTTTGCATCTTTTTCTGTGCTTAACTGTTGACTTGCTCTAATTTGCCTTACAGTGAGCTATGCTTGCCAGTCTGGTCACTTGATGAAAGAAACCATGAAATCGCCTTATGCTTCCCCGGTTGAAGCTTTACTTTTAAGCAGGAGGAACAATTCGGGGCAGCGAATGCGCGTCCCGGGGCTGTTGGCAGTCTCTTATCCGAGATGATTCGTTCTGAGGTGAGGCTGGCTGCCGCCTTTATCGGAGAGGATCCGCTTCAAGATGATGGGCGTCGCCTGTGGGATCGCCGGCATCATTGCCGACTTTCAACTTTGGTGGCCTTTGATGGCGATCCACTTCGAGAGAAAGTGGGCATCGCGCCTGTTAGATCACTGGTATCACTGTCGATTCCCATTATACGTGATCTATCGTGTTGGCGGCGATAGGTTTTTTTTTTTTTTTTTATTGCCAGGCTTCAAAAAATGGCCTGGCAAGATCTGCCATTTGTGGAGAAAAATGACCGTGTCCTTGCGGCACCACTGGTTACGGCCTTATGTAGGAGAAGGGCCCTTCCTGTCCCGTTGGTCTGGCCTGGGAGCAGATAAAACCGCTTGTATGCCTTTTATGCAAATGACCTTGTTAGGCAACTTGGTGTGTTATATGAAACACAGCTTTGATGTAATATCGAATGTACCCTTGCTTTTGAATCAATGAAAGTTCATCGTCTGATCATCTGATTTTTGCTTACTTTCACTGAGAGTTTGGCCATAGCTGGGATAAACTGTGTGCGGAGCTAAGGACATAGTCCTTCCTTCGAATGATCTTCGCGAGACTGGCATGTCAGCGCGAGCAGCACGCTCTTTTTTTTTTTTTAGAGGGCTAAGGTAGGCCTTTCAGCGAAGCCCTTGAAGGATTGTGCGAAGTCTGCACTTTTGCACTTAGTGCGAAGTTAACTCTTAGTAGAGTTGAACCGGCGCTTCTCGCAAATAGGTGATACTCGTCTTTTGTAAATGTCAACGAGTATCGAGACCTGTCTTTTGTAAATGTCAACAGGACTCGGGATTGAGACTTAGCTGTCTGCTGGTTCAGAGGTCGCAATGACGTAACCAATTGAGACGCCGCCAAGCTCAATAGTAGATGGAACTTGGCTATCTGCCAGTTCAGAGGTCGCAATGACATAACTGGTTGAGAAGCCACCAAGCTCAAAATAGGTGATACTCGTCTTTTGTAAATGTCAACGAGTATCGAGACCTGTCTTTTGTAAATGTCAACAGGACTCGGGATTGAGACTTAGCTGTCTGCTGGTTCAGAGGTCGCAATGACGTAACCAATTGAGACGCCACTAAGCTCAATGGTAGATGAGACTTGGCTATCTGCCAGTTCAGAGGTCGCAATGACGTAACTGGTTGGGAAGCCACCAAGCTCAAAATAGGTGATACTCGTCTTTTGTAAATGTCAACGAGTATCGAGACCTGTCTTTTGTAAATGTCAACAGGACTCGGGATTGAGACTTAGCTGTCTGCTGGTTCAGAGGTCGCAATGACGTAACCAATTGAGACGCCACTAAGCTCAATAGTAGATGGAACTTGGCTATCTGCCAGTTCAGAGGTCGCAATGACATAACTGGTTGAGAAGCCACCAAGCTCAACAATGAGTGATGAGGTCTCGTTTTCACGAGGGAACCACTGTCATAGGTTTAATGTTAACATAACAGTGAGATATATGTGGTCCTACCATTCTATGGATGAGAATTGGTAGTTGATTTTGGAGGTCTCGTTCTCACGAGGAGAAATGAGGGGACTGCTGTCATAGGTTTAATGTTAACGTAACAGCGGAATATATGGTCTTACCATTCTATGGATGAGAATTGGTAAGTGACTCTGGAGAGGGAATCAAG
The DNA here is from genome assembly GCA_038442645.1 of Agave tequilana. Classification (NCBI taxonomy): domain Eukaryota; kingdom Viridiplantae; phylum Streptophyta; class Magnoliopsida; order Asparagales; family Asparagaceae; genus Agave; species Agave tequilana. Next base: position 3,484 of record JAVJIF010030088.1, on the reverse strand, counting down.
TGGGAGCAGGTCCCTTGGGATTTTAAGCAAACCCCCAGCTACCAACAGTTTGATATGCTTGGAGAAAGAGAGAGGCTCTCTTTGTGCGTATTCCGGACGCGCGGGTCTCGATCAGAGGTGTAATGTTACATGATCGAGAGCAAGATCCTTGATTAAGGATAATACTTCTTTAAGAATTTGCCATTGATCGGCATCATGAGGAGGTCGCCATCTGCAGTTGTAAGGCGGTATGCTCCGTTTGAATAGACTGTCTCTATCACAACGGTCCTTCCCATTTAGGTTGAAATTTGCCTTTGGTCTTGTGCGTCATAATCATCGGTCGTCTGACGGCTAAGACCAAATCTCCTTTCTGGAAGATTCTTTGCTTAACCTTCTTATTGAAGGCTTTTGACATCCGAGCCTGATATAGCTCGATGTGTTGCTGAGCTTGCAGCCGCTTCTCGTCCAGGGCTTCGAGCTCTTGAAGACGCAAGCGATCATTGTCTTCTGATGTCATCTTAGTAGTCAAGGCTACCCGCAATGATGGCACCTGGATTTCCAATGGGATGACCGCTTCGCACCCATATACCAGGGAGAAAGGCGTATTGCCTGTCGGTGTCCGAACCGTAGTCCGGTAGGCCCAAAGGCATTCACCGAGCTTTTCGTCCCAATCTCGCTTGTTCGAGGAGACAAACTTCTTGAGCAGCTTGATGATTGTGTTGTTAAATGCCTCTGCCAAGCCGTTGGCGGCAGGATTGTAGGCGGTTGAAGCCACATTCTGAATTCGGTATTTATCGCAGAACCGATAGAACCCTTGGCTTACGAATTGGGGACCATTGTCATGGATGATCCGTCTGGGTACACCAAATCGATGGATGACATGGTGTTTGATGAAGGTAACCAGATTGGAGGTTTTAACTTCGGCCAACGGTGTGGCCTCTGCCCATTTTGAGAAGTAATCGTTATTGCCAGGATAAACCGGTGACCTCTTGCCGAAGAGGGACTGATTGGCCCTACGACATCAATTCCCCATGCTTCAAATGGCCATGAAGCAACAGTAGGGTGGAGCAATTTCGAAGGTTGGTGTATGAAGTCTGCATGGACCTGGCACGCCTTGCACCTTCGTGCATATTGGGTGGCATCGGCCATCATAGTCGGCCAGTAGTACCCAAGTCTGTGCAGCCTGTCTTTAAGCTTTGGACCCGGCTGGTGAGCTCCGCAAATGCCATCATGTGCTTCTTTAAGCACTTCCTGTGCCTCTGAATGAGAGAGACAACGGAGGAGGACACCGTCATATGAACGACGGTAGAGTGTCTTCGAAGTAGGATCATAGTGAAACGGAGCGACCTTCGTCTGATGGACGCCGCTTCTTTGGGATCGTCTGGAAGCAGACCGTGCAGAGCGTAGTCAATGAGAGGGAAGCGCCAATCCCTCGGCTCAAGATCCGTGGAGATATTATGGGCCTCTTGGATCCTTAGCATATGCTTGGAACATACGAGATGCCGGGTTGCGACTGTGAGGTGATACTCGGTGTCGGCCGGGGTAAGGCTAGCGTTGTCGCTAAGCAGCGAGAGCATCCGCCTTAGTATTTTGGGATCGGGACACATGCCCGATGTAGAAGCCTTCAAATAAGCTAGCCAATTCGATGGCTTGTATGATAATAAGGCACCAAGTCCTCATGGCGGACTTCATATTGGCCTTTGACTTGACTGATGACCAGCTTTGAATCGCCGTAAGCTTCGAGGTAGCGTACCCCCATTCCCGGGCGAGCTGGAGGCCAATGAGCAGAGCATTATATTCCGCTACATTATTAGAGCTTGATTCTGTCAAGGAGAATGCTCTGGGAAGGATATGATCCTGTGGGGAGATGAACACAACCCCCACTCCAGCAATAATTCCCTTTGTGGCCCATCCGCGATGCTCCGTCGAAGAACATCTGTCACACTCCTCTGCTGAGGTTGCATTAGACTCGAAAACTTCATCAGGAATGTCTTCGTGAAGTTTGAATGTTCTGGAACTGGATGACAGCTAAGAACTCTGCAAGGGCCTGGCCTTTAACTGCCTTCTGAGGAGTAAAGGTCATGTCGTATTGAGACAACAGAAGTGCCCATTTAGCCAACCTTGAATTCAGCGACCCTGCTTCGTCATGAGAAGACGTAAAGGGTTCACCCTGGAGATGACATGTATGGTTTGGCCAACCAAATAATGTCGTGTCTTCTGGACAGCAAAACGAGAGCTAAACACTCTTTCTCAATAGGATTGTAGCGAGATTCCGCTCCTATGAGAGTCCTGCTCAGATAATAAATGGCCTGCTCATGGCCATTGTCGTCCTTCTGAGCGAGGAGGGCACCGAGGGAATAGTCCAGAGCTTTTACATAAGCAAGAATGGTTTCCCTGATGTAGGGGCCACTAAGACCGGAGGTTTTGTGAGATACCTCTTAATGTCTTCATAAGCTTCCTGACAGGCTTGGTCCCATATGAAGGCAGTACCCTTTTCATGAGACGGGTAAAGGGCTGGCAACGGCCCGAAAGATTTGCTATGAATCTTCTGATGTAGGCTAATCTGCCTTGCAAGCCTCGGAGCTCTTTGAGGTTCCTCGGTGGATGCATGTCCTGTATGGCTTTGACTTGTCTGGGTCCAGGTGGATCCCTTTTGATGTGACAATGAACCCAAGGAATTTGCCGCTGGACACTCCCAAGAAGGATTTTGTCGGGTTCATTTTCAGTGATGAGCCCGCATATGTCGAACATCGTTCTCAGATCGCGAAGATGTTCATCTTTGCTGCGGCTTTTGACGGCAATGTCGTCAACATAGCATTCCACCGTCTTTCGGAGATGGTCGCGGAAGATCATGTCATCGCCGCTGGTAGGTTGCTCGGCGTTCTTCAGTCCGAAGGGCATTACAGTGTAGCAGTATACCCAAATGGCGTTCGGAAAGAAGTATGCTTTTCGTCATCAGGATACATCTTGATCTGGTTGTACCCTGAGAAGCCGTCCATGAAAGACATCTTTCGAACCCGCATGTGTTGTCGATCATGACATCAGTGATCGGCAGTGGGAATTCATCCTGGGACAGGCGTATGAGATCACGGTAGTCGATGCAGATCCGTATTTTCCCATTCTGCTTGAGGACGGGGACTATGTTAGCCACCAATCTGGATGTTGTTCCTCCCGATGAAGCCACAAGCATGAGCTTATGAACTTGGCTTCAATAGCCTCAATGATGTTTTGGGCGGAACCGACGTTGTTGCTGTTGACTGGCTAACGTCGGGCTTGATGTTTAGACGGTGCATAGCGACCTGTGGATCAAGTCCAGGCATGTCTCATAGCTCCAGGCGAAGACATCTATATACTCTTTTACGAGCATTATCAATTCTTCCTTTTCGATAAAGTGATAGGCTTTCACTTATGAAAATCGGTTTGGGATGATCTTGACGGCCCAAGTTGACCTGGATCACCTTGTCTTCGGTAGGTGGCTCGCACAGCTCAAACCGCTTTTCCCATT